>CAJHZI010000488.1:492500-571997 GCA_905160935.1 Enchytraeus crypticus | reverse complement strand
TTGCCAATAGTAACTGCTCACAAGTCTGTATCAACACAAACAGTAGTTACTATTGCACGTGTCATGTGGGGTATGTACTCTTGCTAGATCAGCGAAACTGTCAGGGTAAGTTAATATTTGTCATAATATTTTTAAGCCAATATATATATATATATATATATATATATATATATATATATATATATATATATATATATATACACACTGACTGACTGACTGACTGACTGACTGACTGGATCTGCGTATTGATTGAATGATTAATGGTTTGATTTATTATTTATATATTTATTGTATGAATGAGTGACAGAGTGATTGATTTACCAATTTTTTGATTTATTGATTGATTCAGTAATTTAACTAATAATTTAGTTATTGATTATTGATTGATTTATTGCTGTAAGATTATTGCATTAAGAGAAGGGTCGCGAATCAATTCAAAAATTGACTGTGTTAACATTTCGATAATAAAACATCAATAAAGAAATGTTACATTGTTTTGTGTGATATGGTGTTTCAGATATAGATGAATGCAGAAGTGTGGATCTAAACACATGTGATAGGGAACTAGGCACCTGTACTAACACTGATGGTTCCTATCAATGTGGTTGTCGGGCGGGTTATCGGCTTAACAATTCAGTATTGCAGACGACAGACTCCAGTCGGCAGAATGCTTGCGAAGGTTCGAACCTTATGTTTTTAAGTTAAACATCTAGATTCTTCTTCGTGTAGACAACATCATGTATATGTTTACTATGTAAATCTCTCTGTCTCTATCTCAGTCTTTCTCTCTCTTTCTCTCTCTCTCTCTCTCTGTGTCTCTGTCTCTGTCTCTGTCTCTCTTTCTCTTCCTCTCCCTTTCTTTCTCTCTCTCTCTCTATCACTCACGCATATGTTGTGCCAAACGGCAGGTCCAGACTATAACTTACTTTCTACTAATAAGCAGCTTTCACTCTCAGTAATAGAAAAATATTGGCAGCTTTTCAATTGGCAATTTTCACCTCGTCCATGACAAAGCACTACGACCCCTTGAAAAATCTTCAACCCCCTACCAAACTCCACAGGAAGAATTTCATAAATAAACCCCTAATCTTATAATGGTCTCAACGAGTTGTTTCGATTTTAGTATTTTAGTTTTGAGTACACAGGATTTCATAGGTTTACAGAATTGTTTTCTCAGGGAATTTCCTGCTATTTCATTTCATTACACATTTTAACATTTCCTGACCAGTAAATATTAGTCCAAGCTGAGGAAGGCATAGGGGGCCCACCTCATCATAAGCAGAATTCCCCGAGAATTTTGGTATATATAAAGGAATGTTATAAAAATCTAAAGATCCGCTCGTATGTGGTCGAGAAAGAAGGAAGTTAGAGATGAGTAGAGGCGTTTGATAACATGGACCTGCCAGTAGGCAGTGCACTAATAATAACAATAATAAGGGTTTAACGTCTGTTTCCTCATACAAGGATGATGTCAGATACGTCCCCATCATCTCTAAGAGAGAGTTTTCAGTAGCAGACTTGTTTCTATTTTTAGACGTCGACGAGTGCGCAGATCACGTAATAGATCACGTGACAGAGCACGTGACAGATCACGTGATAGAACACGTGACATGGGCAGCGTGTGATAAGAATCAGAACTGCATCAACACGGAGGGGTCGTTCACCTGTCAGTGCGCTGAAGGCTTCCACCAGGAAAAGAATGGGAAGAATTGCATCGGTAAAAAATAATTATTATATTGTAGAAAAAGATTTGAAACACAAATGCATGATGCGTTTAAGTAAAGAGAGAAAGAGAGAGATAATGAGAAATAGAGAGAGAGAGAGAGAGAGAGAGAGAGAGATAATGAGAAATACAGAGAGCCGCTAGCGAGTGAATAAAAAGATAAGGTAAAGCTAAGCGTAACGTCAGTTTCCTCATTCGAAAGCGATGTCAGTGAAGGGCTAGCCCAGGATTTGAACCTGCACATACTTATCCGTGGTCGAATCAATATCGAAAATCGACATCGCCACTAAGTGAAGAAGAATGAGATAGAAAGATTGAATGAAAGTAAGACAGATCGAAAGGGCGTGTATGTGAGAAGGAAAGAGAGAGAGAGAGAGGGGAGAGAGATAGAGAGAGAGAGAGAGAATGAGTGATAGATGTAAGGGGCTAGAACAGTGCTGGTGAGATTCGCAAATTATTCCATAGCATTATTACATTTCCCGTATGTTAGAGCTTAACTTAAATCTGAAAAGATAACGAGTGCTGTAAAATGATAAAATTACAAAAAATGTATCTTATTTTGTAGTTCCTATATAAATAAGATATAGACTACAATTCTATAGGCCTAGCATATGTTATCTTAATCTTAAAAGAGCGCAAAAAACATTCATATAAAATATAAAATATTGCGATAACTTTCAATATTGCTAGATGCAATTTGATGTCCATCGGTCAGTCAATTATAATTGTCATGTATTGTCAGTAAACATTGTCTGACACGAATTATAGGGAAATGATAAACAATGTTGACTCTGTCACTTTTAATAATCTATCAACTACCCTATTGGAAACGTGGTTATAGAGGATTGAAGAGATAAGTTGTTCTGAAGAAATTATAAAAGAAGAAGTTCTTGAAAGAGTCGGTTCAGATAGACAGTTAATAAATGTGATATGAATTAGAAAGAAAGGCTGGATAGGACACATTATAAGGGGGAGGGGGTGCTAACGAACGTGATAGAATGAAGAATGCAAGAGAAACGAGTTAGAGGAATAACAAAATATGTGTTGCTGGGTGATTTGATAAGAAATGCATATATAGAAATGAAGAGGAAGGCTGAGGATAGAATTGGTTAGAAGCGTTATATACCATGGTTCTGCACTAAAAAGAAGAGATTGAATGACATTGATTTGTTAATTGATTAATGGATTGATTTATTGATTGATTTTTGATTGATGGATTGGTTTTATCAATAAATCAACCAATCAGAGTTTTATGCCATGAATCTGCACTAGAAAGAAGAGATTGATTGACTGATTGATTTGTTAATCGATTAATGGATTGATTGATTGATTGATTGATTTAATAGATTGCATTAAGATTTATTGTAATATTACAGACGTGGAACAATTAAGGAAAGAATTGAATTGGTTTAAAGCTGTTGGTATCATGCTAGTAACTCTTCTAATTGTGGCTTTTGGAATCATAGTGCTACTGTCACTGAGGTTACTATCTTACGACTTTATTATTGTGGTTGACTTGCTTTCGAAGATGATTTATATTCTCAGTTAAATTTACTTAAAAATCAAATTTTGGAATTCGTATTTGTCTTCCTTTTGCTTCCAGTTGGTTATAAGATTTTAAAGATATGTTTAGTCGAAGAATAAACATTTCCAACATCCGATTACATTTTAAATAAACCAACGATTTGGATAAGTAGATTAATTACGCGATCGAAATATCGGACCGTCCGTTTATATAAAATAAATACATAATTAAATAGTTAATTAAATTTTTACATTAGTTAAATAACTAAGAAATAAAAGGATATAATTTTCATTAATTCAGTATAACTTTGGTGTCGTTTTCATGATGTCATAATTTTCACTATTTTGGACCTTCTGTTTGCTCGTCGGCTATGCTGTCATACATACAGTCATACATAAAGTCATACATACAGTCTTACATACAGTCATACATACAGTCATGCATACATTCATGCATACAGTCATGCATACATTCATGCATACATTCATGCATACATTCATGCATACAGTCATGCATACAGTCATACATACAATCATACATACAATCATACATACAGTCATGCATACAATCATACATACAGTCATACATACAGTCATGCATACAGTCATACATACAGTCATACATACAGTCATGCATACAGTCATGCATACAGTCATGCATACAGTCATACATACAATCATACATACAGTCATGCATACAGTCATACATACAGTCATACATACAGTCATACATACAGTCATACATACAGTCATACATACAGTCATACATACAGTCATACATACAGTCATACATACAGTCATACATACAGTCATACATACAGTCATACATACAGTCATACATACAGTCATACATACAGTCATACATACAGTCATACATACAGTCATACATACAGTCTTACATACAGTCATACATACAGTCATACATACAGTCATACATACAGTCATACATACAGTCATACATACAGTCATACATACAGTCATACATACAGTCATACATACAGTCATACATACAGTCATACATACAGTCATACATACAGTCATACATACAGTCATACATACAGTCATACATACAGTCATACATACAGTCATACATACAGTCATACATACAGTCATACATACAGTCATACATACAGTCATACATACAGTCATACATACAGTCATACATGCAGTCATACATACATACAGTCAAACATACAGTCATAAATACAGTCATGCATACAGACATGCATACAGGCATGCATACAGGCATACATACAGTCACACATACAGTCATACACACAGTCATACAAACAGTCATACATACAGTCATACATACAGTCATACATACAGTCATACATACAGACATACATACAGTTATACAGACATACATACTTTATGTATGGGTGTAGGATTATATTCATACAGCCATACATTAAATCACATAGTCATACATGTATATACAGTCCTACATGCGTTTGTATGAATGGCATATTAGCGTTGCATATTTGTTCTTAGCATAATTTTTATTTGGACTGACTTTGTAAGTTTTGATATTTGCACGGCTCTTGAACCTATTTTGCTCGTCGGCTTATATATGGCTCAATAGTGCTCCATATTGCCATTGACAACAGTAGCATTTAAATTTACTGCTATTATTTTTTCTTCTTCTAGAAAAAGCATATCACGGCGTCAACATCGTTTAGCAAATGAAGTCAAAGATAACTCGTCAAAAGAAAATTCTGAAAATTATGCAGCAATTGGTAACCACATATGCTATTTATTATCTCTATCATCATCATCATCATCATCATCATCATCATCATCATCATCATCATCATCATCATCATCATCATCATCATAGTCGTAGTCGTCGTCGTCGTCGTTGTCGTCGTCGTCGTCGTCGTCATCATCATCATCATCATCATCATCATCATCAGCATCAGCATCATCATCGTCGTCATCTTCTTCTTCCCCTTAAACCCAGTTTAACTAGATTAGGGATACGAAGAGACCTACTCCAATCCTCTCTGTCCCACACCGTATCATCGGTCAGTCCCCTATTTTTATGTCCTTCTCAATCACCGCATC
Source organism: Enchytraeus crypticus (assembly GCA_905160935.1). Classification (NCBI taxonomy): domain Eukaryota; kingdom Metazoa; phylum Annelida; class Clitellata; order Enchytraeida; family Enchytraeidae; genus Enchytraeus; species Enchytraeus crypticus. Next base: position 566,683 of record CAJHZI010000488.1, on the reverse strand, counting down.
CCACGACAGTTGTGGTCTACCTCTCCGTGGTCTATTAGCTCTATACCCTGAGAATATCTCAATTGCTCAGTGTCTAAATGTGTCATGATATTTTAAATGGCTGTTCCTGAGGTCCTGGGATCAATTCCCGATCGCATAATAGAAAAGTCCACTTAAGACTGATTATGTTTAAGTCCACATAAATTTGATTAGAAGGGAATGGATTATTACTAATAGTAATTCTACAGCTGAAATTAAAAATTCCAAAAAGCTCATGTCAAGTCAAATTCCAAACTAAATTCAAACCATATCAAAACCATCAATTTCGACGTGATCTTGCGCATTATAACTCCCGGTCATGCTGATCTGATCAAAGAGTAAAATATCCGATATTCACAGGACTGGTATCATGGATAATTGACCAAATTAGATGCTGATTAAAATTGTGATATTTAAGTAATAACGCACTCATTAATTATATTTATACAGGGTTACATTTTACACAACACCATTGTAGTTAGATAAAAAGAATTCAATCCCGCACTCTGCCAAGTGGAAGGTCGAAGGTATATAGTCTATTTCTACTCATCCTCAATAAAGAGCACCGCCTTCGATTATATTATATTGATTATATTGATTTAAATACTTCACAAAAGGCGATCTAAAGGTTACGCATCTAAAAGTAACGTATAGCTTGATTATAATATGAATTTTGTGGGGATTTTCCCTTACTTCCTCAGTTCTTGTTAAATCGACTCTTAAGACACGTGTAGTTTGCGAATGGACTGTTCTCCAGTGACCCGTACATTACACTAGTAAGCGAATATAACTATGTTTATTAACTAGGTATATCATCCATTATATATTCGTGTTTGCTAAAGAATAGACAAACCGTAGTCGGCATGTGTCTTAAAAGGCGACAAAGCACTATGATCAACAACAAATATTGCATTCGGATGGTGAGCGTCTAGACTCCCGAAAATTCATACAAAATTTTATTAAACAAAAGTAAAAGAGGGGGTATATTGGTATGCGACCGTAGCTAAACTGTGATTTAAGGCAATATGATGACAATGATAATTATTAATTACATAATGATAATTATTAATTACATAATGATAATTATTAATTAGATATCTTATATTTCAGTAGCACTAGGCGAGGATTCAGAAAACAAAACCATATACGAGCAGACCATCAGGCAAGTCGAGTCTTCACCCAGCGAATCAGCCCAGCATCAATATGAGACAGCCCGCTATCCCACAGAATCATCTGACGATGATAATGTTAAGATCGAATACGAAGAAATACAGACATATACGAGCCACTCAGCTCACTACGAAGAACTGAATGAAAATCAGAGACAACAGGAAGTACAGGATGATGCATCAGTGGATATAACACCGAGTCAACGATCGACTGAGGATTTGAATACGTCTACATCGAAATGATAACTAGTTATTAATCGATCTAAGACTGAATTCTTGTTGGTTTAGACACATCAACAGCTTCTAATATTAATGATAATAATGGTTTAACGTCCGTTTCCTCATCCAGTGATGATGTCAGGGAGTTTAAACGTTTTCCCTATCTAAAGCTGACTGGGAAAACTCGTACGTTATCTTTGGGAATTATTATCTTACTCGTTTCTTCCGTGATGGAGCTTAGTGTTATCCATGGTACTAATTTCTACATCGAAATTAACTAACTAATGAATGAATTAACTAATTAATTCATTAACTAATTCATTAACTAGTTATTGTACTTCGAAATGCTAACTAGTTAGCTTACTGACTGAGTCCTACATCAAAATGCTAATTAGTTATTGTACCGAGTCGCACAACTAAACGGTAAATAGTTATTGTAATGACTCAGTCCTAGATTCAATTGATTACTAGTTATTTTACTGACAGAGTTCTACATCAAAATGGTAACTAGTTATTGTACTAGTACAATAACTAGTTAGCGGTCGAATGTCTTACATATATCGCCACTGGCTGCAGCCAAAGGCGAACCAGTATAATTAAGCTAATTTAAGTTAACGATTACGTACTGTCACATTTTACAACCTAACAAATTCATTATAAATTGATAAAAAGTGAAGCTAAGCTAGCTAACAACTGTTTCAGTGCCGCAAAAACAATTTTCGTAGACAATTCAACTGAATTGTACTTGTATAGGCCTAATGTTTCTCATTCAAGGTACGATAGAGACAAAGAAATTATCTCACAGTCAGAGTAAGCTATTCTAAAAATCGTGTTTTTCGTCAATTTGATTGAAATCTTATCAATCGAAATAAAATCAACAAGAATTTAACGTCCGATGCCTCGCCATAAGGAAATGTCAGGGACGTATATTGCAAAATCTACTCAAACAGGCGCCGATGCACAATTCGATTACGACTGAGTATACGGAGACCAAAAGACACAGCGCGATCAAAACAGTTCAAGACCAAGATTCAAGCGAGTCAAAATTTAGATTTATGACGGAAAGCCATACGTTTTCAGCTGACCTGGAAGGTAGGGCCTACCAAAACAGTTACAAGATCGGAGATCTTGTAGCAGAGAGTTCCAAATTGTCGTAGCAGAAAATATGAAGGAACGTGTGCCCACGTCTCCAGATTTAATGTTTGGTACAGTGAGAAGGTTTTTACTAGAGGAGCGAAGACTACGAGAGGGTTGATAGATGGATAAAAGATCAGATAGATAGGATGGTTTACCATAATTTAAAACTTTGAAGGTCAAGGAAGCTATCTTTAATGTTATCCGTTCAGAGACTGGGAGCCAGTTATGCTTCTTAAGATGAGAAGACGTTTTTAATTTGAATAATTTTACATTACAGACGACTCGGGAAATGAAATTTTGTACATGCTGGAAACGAATTAGAGAGGTTTTCGGGAAATAGTTCGTTTGTTCGAACAGTTCGTTTATTGACATAGTTTCAAAAGTAGCAATATTTATACTGAAGTGTAACAGTCATGGCGATATCAGTAAGTTATTTGACCGCGGCTCAGTATTTGCGGGGTTCAAATCCTGGGCTCTCCCGACACTACCAACGCTTTTGAGTGAGGAACTAACGCTAACATTAGCTCTACCAGCTTTATTTATAGTGATTTATAATATACATTTTGCGCTGCTAATTTAACAAGCATACTTTATTTATCTCACATGTCATCAATCACTTTAAACATACGAGTAGGATATAAGTTAAGTCAATCTGATTGGTATCAGTTAGAGTTTAATTATTCCAATTCTGTGGATCAATAGTGAAATAAACAATCAATTCCATGTCTACATGTAAATATAATTTACATTTACATTAAAAATCCTTTTTCTGACTGTATTTAATATCGATATTCAGAGTTGAAATTATTATTAACGCACGCTAAGTGTTATCGGAGTGAAGCATAATATAACTGATCCTGAAGGCTAAATAAAAATAATTTAATATACTCGTAATTTGAAGCTGAAGCGAAATTCGAATACACTGAAGATTACAACTTATATAATTTTATGATCAAGTAATGTTCCGTTTCGAAGACCTTCTTGATCCGGTTATACCAAGTACGGGGAATTCCTCAATCTATTGATGTCCTGCTGGGAATTCCTAAACCCGATTATAACTGTGTGTTGGGTTTTCCGTTGTGATTCAGATAATGGGAACTTCGTCTTGAGGTCGTCCGCTATTGGATCTGCTAAAGTAGAAATAAACAAAAAACAAAGTCAATATAATGAAATCAGTTGAAATATATACATTCAGTAAATAAATTTGCAAAAATGGCGGAATGCAATCTTACAGGATGCAGTATTATGCAATAAAAACACTAAAATATACAATGGTGTGATGCAATAAAAACTCATTAAAATGAGATAAAATAAAATGTAATACAATCATATAGTAAGATAGGACCTACGGAACAAACAATGCAACATAAAAATACCATTCAATACAATGCAATAAAAAAGATACAATTGTCATTGCATCTCAGCTGTGTTGCGCAAATAAAACTATTCAAATAATACTATTTTAATATTAAAAACTATTAAAATAAAACTATTTAAATAATACTATTTAAATATTAAAAACTATTTAAATAAAACTATTTTAATATTAAAAACTATTTAAATAAAACTATTTAAATAATACTATTTAAATAATACTATGTAAATATTAAAAACTATTTAAATAAAACTATTTTAATATTAAAAACTATTTAAATATCAAAAACTATCTAAATAAAACTATTTTAATATTAAAAACTATTTAAACATTAAATACTATTTAAATAAATGCGGATAAGCCGATGTTAGCGTCAGTTTCATCTTTCGAAAGCGATGTCAATCAATGATTTGAACCCGCACATATTACTCCGCTGTCGGATATATAACCGAAATCGTCACTGGCTAGAAACAATGTGAAATATAATAAATGTATATAGACTTTATTTCATCAATACATGGTAGATTCAAACAAACAAAAATTTAAATTAATAAACACTAAAATAATATAAAACCTAATATTATAAGCTTAATGTACTTTAACATCCAATTCTATATAAACTTATTCTACGTAAAACATCTTAGGCCCTGTAGTTTGGTTACTGTATTTGGGTCCCCTCACTCTGCTCATCGGCTCTGATTTGGTTTCACAGTGCTCAATGTTGTCATGGACAACATTAGAACTCTAATCGTATTGTTGTTGTTGTTTATTGTAAGGTCCATCAAAGAATTAGAACTACCGTTGTTTCCTTAGACTTCGTACTATGATCACCATCAGCACGATGACGAGAAGTCCCAGTACACAGCTTATGACCGTCAACATCGTCATCTTCTTATCTGAACTCTCTTGTGGAGCATCTTTCATCAAATTCTGCTCAATCTTTCCTGGCTCATTCATTACATTTCCCTGAGGGCACGAACATGCAATTGAATGTTCTGGGACAGTGGTCGAAATTCCTGAAGACGAGATTTGCTTCGTATTTTCATATTCTACTCAACAACACGTAGATATATAAATTATTTATATTATCAAATAATTACTCAATAAGTAAATATAATAAATAAACAAATATAATAAATATTTATTATGTAATATTATAAATATAATAAATCAACCAAATAAATCAAATCAAGCAATCAATCAATCGGCATGATGTTTACAGAAGATACTAGCAATTCATTAGCAATTAACTTAAAATAAACTGCTTTATAAACGACAATGTGAATGATTGCGTAGGCGTAGGACTACAACAATTCAATGTTTTAATATTAAAGACTTGCGTATCTGCTGCATTGACCCTTATGCAAAGGGACCATATAGGCCTTCGTAGGTTCAACATAAAAAGTAAACACAGATTATAGTGAAAAATCAACTATGTTGATATCTATCACTTTCAATACCACACGTTTAAACCGTTAGGCAATTTAGACCATCTTCCGTATAACCAGTCCAGTGAATATCCGAGATTTTACTCTCAGATCAGCGCGGCTGGGATTCCAACCCACGGCCTATATGCATCTCAAGCTAAAAGCACGTCTACAAAGTAGATTTGAACAGCCTCGTAATATGATTAAAATGGACTTGAGTGCAACATTTAATGACTCCGACACCATCACAGAAGCGTTTGGAAGACGTACTCTTTTATGTTTCTGTCACTATTTTTATTATTATTATTATTACTATTTTGTAAATGTTTTAAATTAGCTACCAAGAAGTTTGATTAGAATCTATGAATTTTGTGAATATACATAATATTTATTTATTTTCGTATGTCAGTGATTTGGTGTTGATGCTGAAATAAACATATACATCTATCTCGCTCACTACGAGTGATATTACGACATTGACAATATTTCATTTATCGCACATTTAAATCAAATATATTCAGTCATACGTTTGAATTAAATAAATGAATATATTCTAGTTAAATATATCAATTGAGGCAAACCCTCCTCATTTACATAATTATACCAAATGCAAATTCAGATTAAATATCTTCACCTGACTCTCTCTCCCACTACAAGACTGATTAATCAACCACTGGTGGATTTGTCAATTACGTAGCAATATATCCGACAACTCGAAAGAACTTTGGCAATGTCAATATAGCCTACTAAAACAGAAATTGTCAGGAGATTATAACCATTAGGCCTATTCGTTGAAACCTTTACAATATCGGTACTCTTTCTATTTCTCTCTCTCTCTCTCTCTATCTCTCTATCTCTCTTTCAATGTTCGCTGCCTACTGGCAGGTCCATGGATTTAACTTCTCCACTCTTCTCTGTCTTCAGCTTTCCTACTCATGTCCACATACGAGTGGATCTTTATGACTTCTATTCTTTTTCTCGATGAGGGTTGGGTAAGCAGAATTGTAATCTCAGGGAATAACGCCCCTGCCCATTAAAGGTTAGTCGAAGCTGAGGAAGGCAGAGGGGCCCACCTAGTCATAAGAAGAATCCCCCAAGAATAATGGTATATCAAAGGGAATGTTATAGATGATTTAACTTAAAGATCCACTCGTATGTGGACATGAAGAGGAAAGCGGATGACAGAGAAAAGTGGAGGCGTTATATACGATGGACCTACGAGTAGGTAATGCACTAAGAGAGAGAGAGAGAGAGAGAGAGAGAGAGAGAGAGAGAGAGAGAGTGAGATCTCGTTCTGCTTCTGCTTCTTTTTCGCATATCAGAGCGACTGGTCGATTTATAGCACACAAATCTTATTATTTCGACGAAGTGCGCAATATTACAGGCTCCATGTAAGCTCTTACATATATTGTTTACCTATGTGAGACGTGAGTATTTAAGTGTTTAATAGTTTTGCCAAACGTAATTAGTCATTTCAGATAAAGATAAAGCATATATTGTACGAATGGTTGTAATACAAATATTGGAGAAGTATTAATGATGATATGATGATGAAAAGTAGTAATAAAACTTCGCTATTAATATTTGAATGATGTTTTACAAGAGAATGTAATCTATTTTAAAAGGATATTAGTAGTATTAAAACAATAAAAAAAACTGAAAAACTAATAATTAGAAGAAAATTATAGCAAGGAGACTCCACGGCTGTTGCCATGTTGCTTACAAACAGAATGTCAATATGGCATATAAATATACATATGTAGTTATTAATGATAGTGATCTTAAATGTATTGTTATTCCTACCTATTATCATTACTTTTCTTTATTCTGAATTTCTCTATTTCAATTCTATAATTTCTACTTTATATTTTCGTTTTAAGTTCACCATGGTTCACATCTAAATTGTTCTCACTTATTGCATTTACTTGTTTGTTTGCATTGCTTGTGAACTGTACAGGGTTGAATGACCCCTTTTTGGTGATCCAAATAAATAAATAAACAAATGTATATATGTATATATATATATATATATATATATATATATATATATATATATATATATATATATATATATATATATATATATGCAGAAGATTTAATTACATTTGGTTAAACTGTGTTATGGAATCATTAACATCATAGACTGTCATTATAGAGTGTACCAATAGCACAGTGGTTAGAGGCGTCAGATAACGTTCTTCTTCTTCTTGTTTCTTCTTCGTTTTTCTGGATGGAGCCAGTGGCGAAGTCGGTAAGATACTCGACCGCGGATCAGTTGATGCGGGTTCAAATCCTGGGCTCGTCCGTCACTGACATCGATTTCGAGTGAGGAAACAGACGTTAACCTTAGCTTTTTCTTCTTCTTTTTCTTTAGTGCACTGCCAAGTAGCAGGTTCAAGGTACATATTCATACTCAAAGTCTGCTTTCTCGCTCCATAAGAGCACTCCTTAGATCAACACGCTAATCCATTCACAAAGTATATGCTTTATCTAGCTTATAGCTTGGGAAAAGTAAGGCTTCTGAGGTAGTTTCCCGTTGCCTTCATTATAGCGTTATGAAGTTTTAAATGACAGATCATGAGGTGAATTGAACTTTAAATTCTCGCCCGCCATGATCTTATAGTAAAATTTCGGACATTCGCTGGACTTGTTACACAGAAAATGGTATAAATTGCTTAACGTTTCAAATATGTTGTGTCAAAAGTCACATATATCAATATGATTGATCATTTCACTATAATGCAAGTCATTAAGTAACCATTTCCGCTAAGAAAAAGTGGAATGGATTTAAAGTACTTAGTACTGAAGATATTTTCAGAAAATGTACATCGGTTACGATTATGTAAAGTACTTATGTCTGTTGTTGACAATAAACGTGGTGGATTTAAAATAATTACTATTCGGGAAAAATCTCTCTCTCTATTATTACTATTATATATATATATGTTATATTATTATTATATATTATCTGCATGGACTATATCTAGAAGACCTTGACTTGGAACGCTGTATGATTTGATAACTAATGCATATGTTGATATAAAGAGAAAAGCAGAGGATAGAAATATGTAGGTATATTAAGTAGGAGAAGTATGTATGTTATGTGCCAGGGACCTGGAGGCAAGTAGTTCACTAGAGAGCGAGAGAGAGAGAGAAAGAGAGAGAGAGAGAGGAGATAGAGAAATAAATAAAGCGTATGTAGTTGCCTACCGGTGAATTTTTGAATACTCTTGACAGGATAAGTTGCTGCTGGTATGCACTGTGGGAATGTGTAGCTGATGGATCTCGTGTTGATACCACGCATGTGAAATACGACAGTGCAGTTATGACCTGGTCTCATGAGTAAGGGCTGATTGATCCCTGCTTGTTCTTCAATGTCTACGTTGACTGGTATCTTATACGTAACAATGAATAGTAATTCGTTTCGACCGGTAGTAAACAGAGATCCACCACCAGCGGTATATGTTTTCAATTCTGACGCAAACGCATCTATAACCTTCACAGACTGGAAATTGCCCGTTGCAGTTAGCTTGCATATTAGAGTTTCTTCTGTTGAGTTTAGAAGACTTGTACATTCTGGTGCAGAATCTGCAGCGATACATTTCACATTCATCTAAATATACCGTATATCGATTCTGAAAATAAGTTATTTTGTTATAAATTATCATGATTAGATGAACGTAGATTTCTATTTTTAGCTATATGGTAGCTCTCCCTCTCTCTCTCTCTCTCTCTCTCTCTCTCTCTCTCTCTCTCTCTTAGTGCACTGCCTACTGGTAAGTCAATGGAACACGACGCCCACACCCATGTCCACTTACGAGTAGTTCATTGAATCATCCATGACATTCCTTTTGATATTCCGCTATTCTTGGGGGATTCTGTATATGACGAAGTGAGCCCCTTATGCCTTCCCCAGCTTCGACTAACATTTACTGAACAGGGGCGTCATTCCTTGAGAACCTATACTGTCTACACGGTATATATAGTCGTCATCATCATCATCATCATCTTCCCTCTAGTCCCAATTTAAGTAGGTCGATATATAAATGGACCTTCTCAAACTCCTCTCTGCCCCACACCATTTCAAAATCTTTTGAATTCGTTTCAGAATATTTTTTAGCAATTTCTGGAGCCAGGTGCTCATCAAGTGAATGACCAACCTGGCGTTGGTTTGGATCATAGTCGCCTTCTACGACACGTCATTCATCGGTTGGTCTATTCTTGAAACAACCCGGACGCAACACGGAGAAGGATGCAACACGGTAACTATGGGTGTTTAAAAATATATAGACATGATGAGGAAAGCGGAAGACGGAAGACAAAGAAAAGTGGAGGCGTTATATACAATTGACCTGCTAGTGGACAGTGCATTAAGAGAGAGAGATAGGAAGAGAGAGAGAGTTCCAATATAGTTATTATTTACAATGCCTATGTAAATATATGTTGTACAGTGTACATGTTAAATTATTGACTAACAGCAACAACCAAAAATGTCTTGTACAAATGTAATGCAATTCTAAAGAAAAGTATTTTAGCTTTTAACTACTAACCAAGCACAATCAGTTCACCGTCAGTATCTGATCTTCGACTACCATACAAGTATAACCCGTCCATATAATCATCAAATGAAGGTCCTGATCTTCGACTAAAGCATTGGTATTCACCAGCCATCTCGGCCGTAACGTTATCTATGCGGAGAGTCATCGTTGTCCCGTTCACTTGTAGACTGAAATGCTGATGTAAGTTGCTAGAATATTTTCTTTTTGTTCCACTTGCTCCATCATATATAATTCTTGGGAGACATATATCTTCTTCACACGTATTTGCATACCAAGTCGCATTTGTTGAATTGCAGTGAAACTGGGCGGAGCCTCCATGTTCAATGACTATATCCTCCATGAACTGTTTACCACCTGAATACAGAGCATCAGCAGATTTATATCTATCTTTATTCGCCACTGGGGCAACCAAAACACACGCAGAACAGGAACAGAAAAAAACTCAAGTGTGCAACAAACAAGGAAAATAAAACACAAAGAAAGCAATATACTGCATTTCGATAAGTATGCAATAAGCGCATAAATATCTTCAATGTTTTAAGCGCATAGGTTACATTTTTTGGTTTAAAAATATGTTAAGAATGCTTACTGTGCATTATAATAATCCTAGATGAAATGTATAATATCCTACTGCTATATCTTTCCCAATCTATTTCTCTCCAATGTTTTACAAAAATGGCAGACAAAATTTCTGCATTACGACTTTCGTGATATTTAGCTGCAATTTAACAATCCTATTTCATTAGCAGCAGTACCATCGTCATCGTCGTCGTCTTCGTCATCATCATCTTCATCTTTAACACGTTAATGCCTAAACGATCGAAGATGTGATGGTCCCCTTACTCTAACTGTGAGAAATAACTAACGCCAGATCATTCGACATGGTTGTTGAGCTGCTCTTACGCATCTCGTGTCCATATTCGGGGGTTTTTGATTAACGCTAGATTATTGAGTTTAAGGTTTTAGCTTCATCATTGAAGTCATTTATACGGCAAGTCCATCAATACTGGATCAGTATTCAAATGTAATTAAATATACTATGTTCCATAGTTTAATGTTTTACAATTCGATTCAATTTTTGTTGCAATTCTGGGGCATAGGCGCTCCCAATTACTCTCTCTGACTTCGGTATGGATCTTAATGCTATAGTCGCCTTATACGACACGTGCAGGCATCGGTTGGTCAATTCTTCAAACAACCCGGACACAACACGGGGAATATACTTCTGTCTCTCTCTCTCTCTCTCTCTCTATATATATATATATATATATATATATATATATATATAAATGTATATATATATATATAATATATATAATATAATATATATATATATATATATATATATATTGATATTGATATATGGAAGCCAATGCATGTGTATGTAAATATGTTTAAATATTGGCCTATATTCACATGTATACATATAGGCCTACATACTGTATATGTACATATACATGTATACACATGTTAAATTTAATCCATATATAAATATACACACATATACATATGTATATATATATATATATATATATATATATATATTTATGTATATATATACATATTATATATATATACATATATATACATATATATATATACATATATATAAATATATATATATATATATATATATATATTTATGTATATATATACATATTATATATATACATATATATATATATATACATATATATAAATATATATATATATATATATATATATATATATATATATATATATATATATTTACTTATGAAAACTCATTAAATTAAGGAAATATTTTTTACAATTCAGCATATATACGCTAAAATCTCTTAAAATATTCAATTTTGCTCTAAATACGTACCACAGTTCAGTTCATCAGTACCATCACCGCAGTCATTGTCTCCGTCACACTTGTATTCATTAAGCACACAGCGACCGTTCTTACAGCCCATCCTACCCGCTGGACACGTTACGTTAGCTAAAACATCAATCCACATATCACAATAAACATGATGATATCTTGCACCCTCAACATCTTATCATGAAGACATTACGCACACAGCGATCGTTCATTGAGGCTAGCCTACCTGCTGGACACGTTACTTTAGCTGAAACGTCAATCCACACACAGCGATTAAACTTGAAGGTGTCTAGCACCCTCAACATCATTTTCTAAGTTCTTACATTACAATTATTTTAGTTAATCGCTAATTTCGGTGGATTCATTGGAAACAGAACATAAACATTTGTATTAAAATTACTGTAGAGTTATTTTTGTTATATATGTTATTAATTGATTAAATTCATAGTGTCCCCTACTGTCTCTTTTCCCAATATTCTGCTAATAACCCTGATATATTTTGTATTCATATTGTTGTTATATTGAACAATAATTTACTAGTGTTATATTGCTTAAATACACTATGTATTTAATGCATTATGATGTATAGTAGTAATATATATTGGCTCTATATATGTATATATATATATATATATATATATATATATATATATATATATATACATATATATCGTCGTCAATAACGTAATACCTCATATGTGACAAAATTATCGATTTTGATTTTATTGCTTTATTTGATAGATTTGTCATATATGCATCTACCTGCAAAATCTCATAATTGTTCAGCGATTCTAAAAAAAGTTATAACCATAACAGTAATACCTCCTATGTGTCTCTGTGTAACAAAAGCTCATATATGACAATGTAAAGGCCGCAACAGGTAATAGCAGGTATGGCTTGACACACTGGATTCCAACAGTTTTGTAAATAAATGCCAGTTTTCTTGTTACCTCTTTACTACCTTAATTGGCTTGAGTATGCCACCTCCCCTCACGTTTTGCCTAACAGGTTTAGCTTGTTTCCACCACCCCCCCCCATTCCTTTCATCACTTCCATTGTGGATTCTTTCTTAGCAATATAAGTGACTTAATTGAATCACAGTCAAAACCTAAGGATGAAGCCACCTTTTATGTAATTTTTAGCCAATTAGAGTTTATACTTAATTGAGAAGATACCTTAGCAAATAATGTTGCACAATCTTAAAGGTGGGATAAAATAAAGATTTCATTTGAGCAGAGATTAGAGGACAAAAGCGATATACCTAGTAGCTATTCCACATCTAAGGATAAAAACATTACCCAGAACATTGAAAGAAGCCCAAACATAATTGGAAAACGTTGTCATCCTCAGCCTGCTCGTAAATGTAAGACACAAACAAGTTTCAAATATACTGTAGTGACAAAAGCATGCAGGAAAAAATGCCCAGGTGGATCTGTAGAAATACATTTGTGAGAGCACTGGTGGACTGCAGGCCAGCGATATGGAGGAGAAAGGAGGCACAATGAATTACAGAGAAACGTTGGAAGATGCTAAATCATGATTGCTTTCTTCTTACAGAAAACGGAAACAAGTTCGTTTATGTAAAGGGACGTTATTGAATACTTTAACATTGGCGAAGACCGATTCAGCCGCTGGACTGCTGAAGATGTGCTGACTGAAGATGATGCAAAAAACCGGTTGATCGAAGGAATGTTGAAGGATTGTTATTGATAGGGAAAGGTAAAGGAAAGACTGATTAAGTTACCATAAGTACCTAGCCACTATTGTCGAAAATCCAGCACGAGATTGTATGTCGAAAGTACATTAAGAAGTTTGAAGCATATGTACACTTTCAAAGATGCGAAGATAATAATAATCAAATAGCTAGCTTTAGTACATTTTTGAAGGTGCTTCAATGTGAAAAATAACTTACACTCACCTCATAAAGACCAGCGCGATACGTGTTGCTCATTTTTCACCGGTATTATCTCAAAATTTGAAAACGAATACCATAATTATTGTGAAATAGAACGAGGCAGGTGAAGCAAGTAAGTTGTAAAAGACAGTTGTGACTTCTTAAATGTTGTGATAAGCATGGATCTTCAGAGTGTTTTGCTGAGTCCAAGACTTTCAGCATCAGCTGTGTTTTACAAGCAGAAACACAAGGTTCATAATTTTACAATATACCACATTTCTGACAGTGCTGTGGAACTATACGTATGGCACGAGAGAGAGGACGACTTAGCATCAAATGAGTTTCTGTCTTGTAACATATCGTATTTGAAGTCACTCTCCAATTTTTCGACAAAAGTCATTTTTATTTCCGACGGATGTGGTTATCAGAACTGAAACAAAGTTATTGCCAGTGCCCTTAGCGCTTATGCTAAAATAGATGAAAGGTGTTGTGGAGCAGCTAGTTCTTGAACGTGGTCATACTATGATGGAGGCTTATTCTATTCACTCAACGCTAGAACAAATGTTTTGGAAGGCAAATGTATATTCTCTGGCAGACTATTTAGTCCTAATGCGATTAACAAGACCAAAGCAGTCCTACATTGTGAATTCCGTTGACCACATATTTTTTTCTGAGATGGATGACTTACCGAGCCACTTAGTATCAATTCGCCCAGGCAGAATCGACAGTGATCCAGTGTTTACAGATATACGCGCACTTCACTATGAAACTTAAGGAAAGATTTTGTACAAATTAAGACATCGTGATGCATGGACCACGCTTTCATCCAGAAGATGCAAAGTCAGCAACCATCTCCGCTCATTGCATGCAGACAAGTTACGCATTAGTGCTGACAAGTTTCAGCATTTTCACGAATTTAAAGTGCTAATCCCACAAGAATATCATGATTTTTATGAGAGTATATTGCATGATTAACAGCATGACTCTATCAACAGTAAATTAGTGAGAATTTAATGTTCTTTTCACCACCCGCAGACAAAGTAAGAGCAATAGCTATAGAATGGCTCAACTTTATGTATATTACATTTACTGTAGCAAATTTTACTTCAAGTGTGAAGTTCCAGTACATTCCATAGTTTGATAGTTGCTATGACAGAAAATGTGGATTTTGTAAACATGTATGTAACATTGGAAAGATTTTAAATGTATTTTTTATTTTATTACAATTTGCTTGAATCAATCAATATTCTGAGTGCTTAATATATGTAACCTTGATGTAAGTTAGCTATTTAACGGCATTAGTGGTGTTTAGCTTTAAATGCAATATCTCATATGTGCAGTCAAATCTCGAAATACCTCATATGTGCATAAAAAATATTTTTCAATTTTATTAAAAGATCATCAAAGCAATCAGTACAAGCAATACACAATGTTAATAAACCACAATTGTTTATAAAATATTAAACAACAAAATTGAGTCAAATGACTCTAACAAGTTTTTGTGTTTCCTGCACAATTATCATTTTTGCACATATGAGGTTTTAGCTTATTGACGACGATATATATATATATATATATATATATATATATATATATATATATATATATATATATACATATATATGTGTGTGTATGTGTGTGTGTGTGTGAACACATCATATGATAAAACTGTGAATTAGACCATAAATTAAATTTAATTAATTTAACTTCTATTAAATCTTAAAACATACACTCCTTTCAAGTGTAACTGGTTTAGTTTAGATTAAACATTGATCAATATGTTGGACCTCAATAGTAATTCATAAGTTTACAATTGTACACAATGTACATGCCTATGTAACCCAGTGTATATATAACACGGTGTATATGTAACCCAATGTATATGCAACACAGTGTAAATGTAACACAATGCAAATGTTACACAATTTATATTTAACACAATGTAAATGTTACACGATGTATATGTAACACAGTGTAAATTTAACACAATGTAAATGTTACACAATTTATATGTAACACAGCGTATGTGTGACACGATGCATATGTAACCCAGTGTATATGAAATCCAGTGTATGAGTAAAACAGTGCATGTGTAATCCAGTGTATATGCAACACATTATATATATAACACAGTGTATATGTAACATAATGTATATGTAACTCAGTGCATATATAACCCAGTTTATATGTAACACAGTGTAAATGTAATGCAGTTATTATTAATATATTTATTTATTTATCTATTTATTTATTTATTTACATACTTAGTAAAATCGATTAAAGTGAGAAAATATTTGATACAATTGAGAATACAATTAAGAATACAATTGTGGCAACACTGTTGGGAGGTGTATTGTGAGGAAGAAGGGAAGAGACTATAATATTGTTATTTAGATTAGGACTATTTATGTATTAATTAGATTAAAACTTTCATTTAGTTAATTGAAGCCGTTATTTTATAGGAATATTATTAAAAGAGTTCTATATTACTAAATTTATGTGGGTAAGGAATCCCCAGCTATTAATAGACGAAAAATTGAATTTTAAAATGTTACTTTTTTATCTGCGAAAATACTACTATGACTAAGGCAATTACCATAAAAGCCAAGTACACTTTTAATAATAATTGAGAATATATTAAGTAAAAATCTCCTACTATTCAATGTTTGCTCTAAATACGTACCACAGTTCAGTTCATCAGTGCCGTCCCAACAATCATTGGCTCCATTGCACTTGTAGGCATTAGGCACACAGCGACCATTCATACAGGCCAACCTACCCGCTGGACAGGTTACGTAAGCTAAAACATCAATCCACATACAACAATTAACTTGATGTTCTCTTGCACCCTCAACATCATTTCTTGTAGGCATTAGAAACACAGCGACAGTTCAATGAGGCCAGCCTAACTGCTGGACACATTACGTTAGCATCACTCCACATACAACAATTAAACTTGAAGATCTCTATCACCCTCAGCATAATTTTCTAAGTTCTTACGTTATCATTAGACCCCTATTTTAGCTAAACACGAGTTAAAAGTTTTCATTAGAAACAGAACATACAAATTTAAATTTACATTTCTGTCGTGCTGTCTTTTTGCTATGCATGATATTCATTGATCTAATTTATAGTCTCCGCTACTCTTTCTCTTTCCAATATTTAGTGAATATTCCTACAAAATATTTTTTGAATACCTACATGTACTTTCGTGATATTGATATTGATAATATATGAATGTTATTTTTCCTAAATACATTAATATACTCCTATAGTTATATCATTATTAAATTTACTAATTTTCTGATGTTTTAAATATTCAATAATTCTTAGTTGTTTTTTACATCTGTCTCTCTCTCTCTCTCTCTCTCTCTCTCTCTCTCTTAGTGCACTGTCCACCGGCAGGTCTATGGTATATTACGCATCCACTCATCTTTGTCATCCGTATTTCTTTTCATGTCCAGGTACTAGTGGTTCTTTAAATCATCTAATTTACCTTTTGAAATACCGTTGTGCTGGAGGGGGAGATTTTAACATATATTTCAATAATTAGTATATTTATTGTACATTTGTTATTTCAGTATTTAATTTTAATAAAATATTTCAAGAACGCTTAGCAATTGTTTCTCTTTTCTCTCTCTCTCTCTCTCTCTCTCTCTCTCTCTCTCTCTCTCTCTCTCTCTCTCTAATTCTATACCAAGTTAAGAATACGTGCTACGTGTCGTAAAAGGCGATTTATGAAAAACTGAAAAAGGCAACGAGTAACCACTTTAGAAGTCGTAGTAAAATTACAAATATGTAGCCTACATTGGACCTGTCATTTGGCTTTAAACTACAGAGAGACACAAAATTTGGTGGCATGTGAATTGAATATATCAATAGAGTCATTAATTTTTAATTACAATTTGGAAAACTGAAAAAAATCTGAAAGTCACATGATGCATTTAGCACTGAAATTAGCAAGATTACTATATTAAATTTAGTCATCCCCCGAATAGCCTGATTTCATAGTTATCACCTATTTCCATCCAAATTGTTACTATAGGTAGGACGTTAGATTATCTGAATTAAGAGAGAAGTAAAAAAAATATTTTTTGCATCAGCTACCTGTAGTAAATTATAATTCCACGTGATGTAAATAGTGAATAATTAGCTTTTAAAATATCGATTTTAAGCCATCGAATCATGAATTTGATCTTAACTCGATTTTTAGTCAATCATATTTTAGATTATTTATTTTCAAATTAGTTAGTATTAATCTGTTATATTACATTTATTACATTTATGAAGGACGAGAATTACTAAGTCTAACCTGCTGAGCGCACTGATACAGCGAGAAGGAACGTATGTATGGGGACTAAAAGTGCACAATTTTTTAAAACCATAATGACAATTTTAAGATGCTACCATAAATTGCTATAATAGACTAATATGATAAACTGTCCATGAAGCGAAAAGTTTCAGAGGCAGACTTCTACTAAACTGTTGACTTATATGCAGGAACTTCTCAAAGTAAAGTGAACTAATTTCTAGCCTGATCGACTAATTAACTGATCTCATGCTTATTCTGCAGAACAATCATTAGAAGCAAACATCATATTGAACGTACTATAGTAAATGTCTTTCTCTCTTAGTGCACTGCCTACTGGCAGGTCCATGGTACATAACGCTTCTACTCTTCTCTGTCTTCCGTCTTCCTCTTCATTTCCACATATGAGTGGGTCTTTAAATCATTAACATACCTAATCTCGGCTTGCCCCTGCCTCTTTGTCCTTCCATTCTACCTTCTATGACCCCTTTTAATAGACCTTCCCCCCCTTAGAATGTGTTCTATCCATCTCTTCTTCCTATTTCTTAATAAATTTATCAACTGTCTATCTCTGCCAAATAGTAAATGTATATTTATGAATGTGTTAGCTCTCAGTTTTTCTCCATACTGGCCTACTTAAACTTTCAGTTACCTCTCTACACGTCATATGAGATAAACCATTTCTTAAATTAAATGTTCAACTTCTCATTTTTTTAAATTGCTACGAAATGTTTTAGGTAAAATAAAAATATCATAATAACAGTTATAATAATGACGACAATTAGAGTGCTACAGTCATCATTGACAGCATCTAGCACTATTGAGACAAAATCAAGCCGGCTAGCAAAAGCAAGGTAAAAAAACAGCCCAAATTCCAAAATCCAGAAATTCTGTCCAAAGTTAAGGGAATTAAATGCAGGTTTTAGGCGCAGATCGCAACTCAAGGACACTGGATGGAAGTGAAATGGAAAAGATAGGTCTTCAACAGTCTATGGAACTGCTCATTGGAAAGCAAAGGCCGATGTGATTCAAAAGAAGGATTCCGAAGATTGGATGGAATAGAATTCCAGATCAGTGGAGCATTATGCTGGAAAGAACGATTAGATAGCTTATAGTGTGAGCGTGTAATCACCTAATAATAACCCTATCACATGATTTCTCAAATTTTATACACTACAGTGTCATAAAGGTACTAAATTCATAGGTAGCCCTATTAGTTGATATATATGAATGTTTGCCAGTGATAAATAATCGCATGGTAATGGCTATCTACATTTGCTTTATACTAATAAATAACAATTACTAAAGTATGGTATAAAGATAAGAGTTTTGACAAAGAGAGAGAAATAGAAAGAAAAGGAGAAAGAGAGAGAGAGAGAGAGAGAGAGAGAGAAAGAGAGAGATACATGTAGAAAGAGATATAAAAACGATATATTTATATACATTAATATATATATATATATATATATATATATATATATATATATATATATACAAATACAAAGATATCTCACTCTATGTATATATACAAAAAGAGAGTTAGAGATGAATAGAGAGAGAGAGAGAGAGTGAGAGATAATAATGATATAGAGAGAGAGCTAGACAGATGAATAGAGAGAGAGGGGGGGGGATAAAAATGAGATAGAGAGGGGCCTTGCTGAAAGGTGATAAAGGAAGTGACGATGGTGATAAGGATGCATAGATAGACGATAGTTTTATGATTATTAAGTTAAGTTTTAAATTATTAAATTACTTTCAATATACTTATCACAACCTCATAATCTCATATAGCCTATATTTAATGTTGACATCTTAAAATGCTAATGGGTATGGCATACTTGTATAATTACTATAAATATTTTCGACTGGGGGTAGCTGATAGGCAGACCTTTCACGGGGGGGGGGGAGCTGTCACCCCTGCCACCCCGTAATTACGTCACTACTTTATTTCTATTTCTTACAATAGTAGTAGTGATGTATTTCATAATTCATCATCAACCTCACTTAAATGCCAAGATCGTTGAACCAGGATCGGGATGCGAATAGATTATTTTCCATTCGTTTAAGTTTTTCTAACAATTAATGGAACTAGGCGCTCACCTACCGAATGCTCTTTCTGACGTTGGTTTGGATTTAGTTTTATGTTGACTTCTACGACACGTGCATATTTACACGGTTGGTGTGTTCTTAGGCAACGCGGACAAAATACGGGGATGGACAAAACACGGGGAAATGCATTTCATTAATACATTTAGTAAATAATTGTAGCAGCAATTCTGCGTTTGGGATTGGACACTACTAATCATATTCTTTGACAGATAAGCAAAGACTGCTATTAATTGAAAGCCAAACCAAGGAAAAGAGCCAAGGAAGCCAAAGAGGAAAACCTAGGAATACTTGTCTAGGAGTACAATATCAACAGAGATTTGAGAATATTGAACACTGCATGCGAAAACTATGAGGGTTGCTGATGATAGCAACGAATTTTGCGATGTTGCGCCCCATGTTCTGTTCACTACGCAAAGAACTGATGATAGCTGATGATGATGATGATGATGATGATGATGATGATAGAGGTAATAGATAACATACGTGGTTACCAATTGTATTACCAATTATCTAATTGTATTCAATAGAATTCAGTCAGGGCTAATAGTAGCCCTGACTGAATTCTATTGAGGGAACTCTGAAAGTCTACATAAATTTATTAATATGCTGCTAGTTGATGGTCTAAAATGCTGTAGTGGCCTAAACTGAATTTTCATTCAGCAATGACGCAATTTTTTGATGTACATCAATGCCAGCAATTCAAAAATAATTGCAGTGTAATCACTATCAATGTTTGTATTATACTAATAGATAGTAATTAGTAAACTGTGGTAGACCTAGAAATAGGAGTTTTGACTAAAAGTGAGAGAGAGAGAGAGAGAGATAGAGCAAGAGTAAGAGAAAGAGAGCGAAAAAGAGAAAGAAAGAGAGAAAGAGAGAGAGAGAGATAGAGAGATTGAGAGAAAATAGAGGGATAAGTGCCGCTAATTGTGCCACTACCAGTGGTACTATCAGTGGCACTATCATGGGCACTATCAATGGCTTTATCGGTGTCAATATCAGTGGCACTATCAGTGGCACTATAAGTGGCACTGTAAGTGGAACTATCAGTGACACTATCAGTGGCATTATCAGCGGCACTATCAGTGGACTCTCATTATTCATATATTGTATGGTTTTTTGAGGAAGCTACTCAAACAACAGAACTAGCGTTAATAAATTTATTCTTGAAAATGCAAGTCTATTTCTCAAAAAGAAGAAAATCTACTTCTCAGTACTTTTGCCTACAGGCAGGTTCATTAGGCCTATACATACCGCCACCACTCTTTGGTATATTACTTTTTTGCTTATGCACAAATTTGAGTGGAACTTTGAATCATCCAGTAGTCCTTAAGTCTGCTCTCTGCTTTTCTCTCCTTCGTAATAATAATTTTACCCAGAACTGGTAGCGTTATGATCAGTTACCAGTGAACGGATAAGTAGATACAGAGTATAAAGGTAGTACTCGCCCATCAGTCATGTGATTTCGAGACAGAATAGTAGTAGAAAATGTACTCGTCTGGCACATTATGATTTTTAAGCACAACCTAAGATTAAAACCTAGCTAAATTTCCTTTTTAGCCTTGCCCTGCCTTGATTAAGCATACTGAGATGAACGTTAATCATTTCAAGCATAGAATAGCCTTAAAACATAGCTAAATTCTATTTTAGCCTTGATGCATAAATGTTCCATGAATATTAAGCACAGACATGCCTTGAGTCTTGCTCATTTCTATTTTCTGCCTTAAAATTTACACCATTACAATTGAAGCATAGCCTTGCCTATCAATAATCTAACACACAAGCGTAAAATCAAGCACGCCCACGCCCACAGCTCACGAGGACAAAAACGATTTCAATTCACATCATTTCATCCACAAGGCAGAGACAAAATGATTTCAACAGGCATCTTTAGCCTTGATACCTAAGCTTATATCTATATTAGCCTTGTCATCAACGTATGTACTGAAAGTATGATAACCATTGTTTCATCAGCACAATTATGGTCACAGCCTGTCTTAATAGTAAATATACTATTGAAACATTCATTTAATGATTGTAAATTTATGACATCCATTAACAATCTTTCCATTGTTTCTTGTAAAGAATAATATACTGCGCTTAGTTTTTTAACAGCTTCATATAAAGACTTAAATTCTTTAACTTCTCCAGTATCATTATTTTCATATCTGACAGGTCTAGGGTTATTTCTTATACCTCTCAAGTACTCATGCCTCGGGTCTATAATCTTTTTTGGTTGAACCTCTTTTAGTGGATATTTTCTTGGTCTTCCTCTTTCTCTTCTATGTTTGTCTTCTTCATTTTGTGGATCAACCTCTTTTAGTGGATATTTTCTAGGTCTTCCTCTCTTTCTTGTTGTCGTATCTTCATCCTTTGGAGGAAACACTTCTTCTCTCTTCAAAAGTCCATTTTCAAAAGTCATAAACAACAACTCTGTTTTTCCAGCACGTAGAGCTGGTGTGATTTCAGCATCGATCAACATTTGTCTCAATTCGGCGGCCGAGTATTTCATTTTATATGTAAGAAAAAATATTTAAATAAAATTCAAAATTTACAAACAATAATCAAATAATTTTCTCGTTTGTAAATGTTTTATGTTAAAATAATAATTACACATAATAAAAAAATGACAGACACAGTAGATGGCACTTCGCTTTCAAGTAAACTGAAAGCATTTTTAATTAGAAAGCTTGAAGAAAGGCAAACAGTTGTTAAAAAACTAAAGAAAAAGCGAAAGATTATAAAAACACTTTCCTACACTACCGCGGTGGCTTCGATCGTAATTTCCGCAGTGCTAGCTGCAACTGCTACAGCTGTTGTAATTCCACCCGTTGCTATAATAGTGTTATCCACTTCAAGCGGTATATTGACAGCCTTCGCCAATAAATTTAATTTTCAAGCTAAAAGTAATAAACTAAATACAGAAATTGAAAAACTAAATAAACTTAATGAAAGATTTGACTTTGTTGTCTCCTGTAACGGAAATCATGCTGAGGCAGCCTATAATCAAATTATTTCTGAATTCACATAAAAATTTGTTAATACATTTATTAACAAATTTAAAGATCGCAATTGATGGCTTAAAACACAAATTTCTCTAGCAGCATATCTGAAACATAATGAAATCCTAAATCAACAAACATCAGACTTTTTTGTAATAATGATTCCAAGTCTAAATTATTTCTAAGTGGATCTACAATTTCTACGTTTGAATTCTTTCTAATTTGATATATATCCCTCATAAATTTTAAAATAAATTGTCTAATTTTCATTAAAGGTGTATCCTGTTCAGGTGATGTTATTAATTTAGCACGAACTAGATACATTTTCAAATCCATAAATATTTTTCTCGGTAATTCTTCAATTATTGTTAAAAGTAAACATTTTAAATCAGTAGTAAACGGTGAAGGAATTCCTCCCACGTCAGAATGAATTTCTTCGCCATTATACAATTTCATATGTCTCGAGTTAATATTTTCCAGATATGTATATTTTCTTTGAAATTCTTCCCTGTAATTATTGATTTCGCTTAGTTCCCCAGAATATTTCGTCATAATAGCTAAAACATGAAAACAAATAGCCATTGATTTCTTAAAATCAACATTATCTTTCATGCTAGCAATCTGTAGATACTTCTTGTTTACCACATCAAATGTTTGACTGGGGAAACCAACATTAAAAATTAAATTATGCTTCATATCAACATCTCCATTCAATGAACCACCATTAACACTGAGTTTCATATCAATATTTTTTGTAGAGCAATGTCATTAGCAACAACATCTCGTTCTACATCCTTTAAGATATCTAATCTTAAATTTTGTCCAAATTCGTTAACAAAACTATCGCAGTACCTCTTTGTAACGACATCCAAATCACTTTCTGGAGGTTGCTTAACATTGAAAATTCTATTGTTGCTCATATCAACATCTCCATTCAATGAACCACCATTAACACTGAGTTTCATATCAATATTTTTTTGTAGAGCAATGTCATTAGCAACTACGTTTTGTTCTACTTCTTTTAGGATACCTACTCTCAAATTATCACCAAATTGGTTAACATAACGATCGCAGTACCCCTTTGTGATGACGTCCACATCGGTTTCTGGAGGATGTTTAACATTTAAAATTCTATTGTTGCTCATATAATGTCTCCAGTGATATCTCCTCCAGATTTGTCAACTTTTGTACTGTCGAGTCTATCAACAAGCTTGACAATTGGTCTGAAAACTGAGTCTACATGCTCCATCAAATCACCAGTTGTTGAATGAGATTTGCCACCAGTTTTCGATATAGTACTCATTTTATAATAAAAATTTAAATGTTATATAAAAATGTCAAAGTATACAAACTACGGTGTAACGTTGACTAAAGGTCAGGTCCAAAAACTAAAGAGCGCGTGCGATCATGATAGAGAGGTTAAAATACGAATATTAAAAAAGAATTTGTCGGGTAATACGAATCTTCCTCTCACCCAAACTCAAATTAATAAAATTAAAAAGGCTACATCTGGAATAGAATTGTGTCTGAGTAGAGCACAATTAAAGTACATGGAAAGGAATGGAGGATTCCTGCCGTTGTTGGCAGCAGCCATTCCTGCCGTCTTGGGAGCAATAGGTGGTTTGGCGGGTGGAATTAGCTCGGCAGTGAATTCGACTAGACAGACTAATGAATTGAAGAGACATAATCAAGAATTGGAAAACATA
Organism: Enchytraeus crypticus; assembly: GCA_905160935.1. NCBI lineage: Eukaryota > Metazoa > Annelida > Clitellata > Enchytraeida > Enchytraeidae > Enchytraeus > Enchytraeus crypticus. Next base: position 541,910 of record CAJHZI010000488.1, on the reverse strand, counting down.
ACCAAGCAACAACTCGGCGCAGGCTTAATCAGTGATGCAATTGCTCCAATTCCGGTTGCAGGCAAAATGCTATCAAATGCGTTGAAGAAATTTGGGCTCGGTGGATGCGTCAAGAATTTGAAAGGAGCTCAGTGGGGTAATGGATTATATCTACAGAGAACAGGATCAGGAGTTTTTTAGGAAGACAGGGGGAATGAGTTTCCCCCAATTTCTAAAGTCATTCAAATCTCTTAAACCGCTAAGCAACTTTGATATAATAAAAAAATGTAAAGAGCTAAATGTAAAAAATTTCAAAGGTGTATTCATGCGAGATGAGCTAAAGGGATCAGTTAGTAATAACGAAAGTTTAATTCTTAGTATTGATGACAGCGAAGGGAACGGGACCCATTGGGTATTTCTTTATAGTAAGAATGGCAAATGTCTATATTTTGATAGTTACGGCTTCATACCTCCATCAGAAGTTCAACATTATTGTAAAGGAAAGGAAAATTATTTTAACACTTTTAAAATTCAAGCACCAAACGAAGTCATCTGCGGTCATTACTGTATTTACGTGCTATATAAACTGAACAATGGGAGTCTATTCAAGGATGTATTAGATGAATTATACGAAAGAAACAATTTAAAATAATAACTACTACATAAAAATGGTAGACTTGAATACTAACTATTCGAAAATTTATCAAAAAATTTACGGTAGCAACTATGAGAGCAAGCATCACGATATATTTCCTAAAAATATATTTATGATACTAGCTGGCAGCACCGGTTGTGGCAAGACAAATCTAATGATGAACTTCATTATGAAAAAATTAGTGTACTATGATGATATGATGGTGTACACAATGACACCCGAACAAGACGCGTATAAATTCCTTCGGGATTGTAATGATGAATCAAGGAAGAAGTCTAAAACAAGTCAAGATATTGTTACTTTTCACAACCCAGATGATGGAATAGTTCACCCTTCTGAACTCGATAGAAATAAAACACATATTGTAATATTTGATGACGTCATGAATGAAAATCAGAAAGATATGACAGATTACTTCTGTCAAGGTCGACATAATAATGCGAATGTATTCTATTTATGTCAGAGCATTCATAAGCTGAAAAAACATGGAATTCGACAAAATGCTAATATTTTTATTCTATTTCGACATGATAAAAAATCGCTTAAATATTTCTATGACACTCACGTAAGTGGTGATATGTCATTTGAAGAGTTTGAAAAAATATGTAATGAAGCTTGGATGAATAAGCACGGTTACGTTGTTGTAAATCTGTGGGAGGAACCTGAATGTGGTAGATATTTGTTAAATTACAATGCAATGTACATACCTGAAAAATATCTAATAATACCTAATAGTACCTAATAATACCTAATAATATCTAAAAATACCTAATAATACATAAATATACCTAATAATACCTAATAATACCTAAAAATACCTAATAAATAAATATATGTATGTAATAAAATGATGGTGGAGTTTGATATTAACCGGTATAACAAGGCCAAGAACGAAGTCAAACAAATGTTTCTGAATGAGAAACTAGGCAATCAACAGTCATATGAGAGTCAAGCAAAGTTATTCAAACCGTTAATCGACACTACAAAGGAAACGGCTCAAATTCTAGAACAAAAGATTGTCGACAACAAACAAAACTTGAGTGATATTTTAGTTCCCTTTACTAATCAATTGATGCGTTCAAATGATCAGATAGAGGCTATACAGGCAATGCCATTTTATGATTCACCTATTCCTGAACGTGAATCCACACCAAGGAGGGATCCTTTAATTATTAATTTAGACAGGAATCTCAATGAAAGTGATCGAGAGAATCTAGATCTACTCGACCTGAAACTTCCAAGTGAAGTCTATAAAAATAATGGAATTGAAGCAACATTAAAGGAGATTCAAAAGCATAATAGACGAATAGGGCAGTTTTTAGGAAGCAACAGTAAAAAGACTCCAGCTGAGAAAACGATATGCGAGTCTCAACAGAAAACACTGGAAAAATACAAGAGCATATTGACTAAGGTAAAAGCAGGGAGTGAACTCGTCGGAGAAGGACTTAAGAAGAAGAAGAAAACTTGTAATGCCTGCAGGTAAACAAAAACGTGGACGAGGTAGACCAAAAGGAGATCAAGTTGTACACTATGAAAATCCAGAGCAATTGGTCCATCTGCTGGTGGAAAATCTTGCAGTTCTAGAAGCTGGAAGCAATGGAGCATACAATACCGCAGTTGGTATATTGGATGAACTGCTAGGAATTGGTGCAATCACCAAGGTGAAATATAATGATATATATAAAAACCATTTCGAAATTCTCTAAAATATCCAGTCTAAAATTTAATCCTGCTATAAAAAAATGGCGAAATTAACTCTGTCGAGCACATCAACAGATTTTACTACATATCTGCACCCTCCAATAATATTGGATCGCGAAAGAAAGTACGAAGTAGCATTTATATCTCTGATGACGTACAATTCAATTCCTAACATCAAGGAAGCAAACAATAAATTTAAATATTCCACCGACGGTGGAAGTACTTGGAAAATAATCACACTTTCAAAAGGTGCTTACGAATTAAAAGATATTAACGCTACGATTCAAAGGGAAATGCGAGAAAACGGTGACTACGATACAATTAATGAAAAATATTACATAAATATAAGTCATTTAATTTTCAAAACAATTTTGACTATATCACACGAAAAGTACATGGTTGACTTTGGAATTGACAATTCATTAGGGTCTACTCTAGGATTCACCGATGAAAAACTGTCAAATGGAACTCATCTGTCTCCCAACATAATTGATATAGAAAAAGTCAATTCGATACAAGTCCATTGCGATATTGCTATTGGTAACTATCTTAATGGTAAAAGATCTAATGTTATTCATACATTCACCCAAAGAGTAAATCCAGGCTATAAGATAATAGAGAATCCTACTCCTGAATTGATATTTTTACCAATAGTTAATAGGCATGAAATTGATAGTATAAAACTGCGGCTGACCGATCAAGACAACAAACTTATCGATCTGATGGGTGAAAGACTTACTATTGTATTACTAATTAGAGAAAAATCTAATTAAAAATATATTGTATTTAGTAAAATGATTGTCAAAGAGAAATGCAAAGCATACAGTTCAAAACAAACTCTGGTACATGGACGGGGATTTGTCGATACACTGAAAGATATGGGTTCGTACGTCTATCAGAATAAAGATTTAATTGCAAAGCCAATGTTAGGAGCAGTAGGTGATATTGCTGCATTCGGTTTGACAGAGGGCGGCAAAGCATTAATTAGAAAGATAGCAAGCAAAAATAGTCGTCTAACTCCAGAATCGGAACAGATACTAGAACAACTACAAAAATCGGGCAGTGGATTAAAACGATTTTACTTTAAAAATTATTATTATATATATAAAATGGAAACTGAATTGCCAAACGAAATATTCTCTCAACCAACGTCAAATATTGTAGACAATAGTGTAGAAAGTTGTCAATACTCGTCTTTTATTCCACAGACTAAAGCCGACTTTGATTCTAATGGTCATGTTATTGAAATTGATATTCCTGCAAGTGATTCGTATTACAACCCAGCTAAAAGCTTCCTTAAAATAAAGGGAAGATTAGTTCGAAATGACAATGGCAATGCTTTTGATAGAACAGCTCAAATAGCTTTGATAAATAATGCTATTCCATACCTCTTTTCTGATATTGAGTACATTCTAGGAGGTAAATCAATTGAAATATTACGTTTTCCAGGACAGACTACGTCAATGTTGGGTTATCTGTCTTATCCTGACGATTTCAATAGCAGCGCGGGATTGAATCAAAGTTGGAGAAAGGACACTAATGTTGGCGCAGTATCCTCCAAATATAGACAATCTCCAGCAGTTGCACCAGGCGGAGACATTGCTGCCAATCTTTTTACACCGCAAGAAAATCCAGATTACAATGAAGGATTTGCGATTCGCCGACAACTTCTAATGAACAACGATGCGCCAGGTCAATTTTCATTCAACATTCCATTTTCGCATCTATTTGGATTTTCCGATTATAACAAAGTACTTTACAATTTGCGACATACGTTGAGGTTCACTAGAACAGAAAACACATCAGCAATTCATAAAGCGAATACCGTTTTTGAAGGTAAAGTTTCACTAACGGATATTAGGTGAATGGTACCAAGAATAAAACCGTCAGTTGAAATGATAACTTCACTGCGAGAGTCTGTTGTAAGTAAAAGGAAAATTCCAGTAAGTTTTAGCAGAAGAACTGACCAACATACTACAGTTACGCAAAACGTGCAGGAATTTGAATGGATGATCAGTAGAGACGCTGGAAGTAAAAAGCCTAGATGAATAATTGTTGGATTTCAAACTGACAAATCAGGAACACAGGAACAAAACCCAGCTGTGTTTGATCACCTTAACTTGACTAGTGCTTTTGTTGAATTGAATGATCAGAGATATCCTGCAGATGAACCGAGAATAAACTTTGCTACAAATGACTATGTAGATTTCTGCGCTATGGCGGATGAATTTAAGAAGGAACACTTTGGTTTTAATCATTTAATTGGAGGTACACAGATCGATATGATGAATTACAAAAAGCTATTTCCACTTGTAGTCTTTGATGTAAGACATCAGAGTGAAAGAATCAAAACAGATGTTATGAATATGAAACTTAATTTTAAATTTAGTCAAAATGTTCCAGAACATACTCATATGTATGTTACGATACTTTCCGATAGAGTGATGTACCTAACATCCGATGGTCAGACTCCGATTATTATAGATTAATAAGTTTTCTAATATGAAAATTACGTTATAAAATTTTATAACATAATTTAAAAATGTACTGTTTGAAATGTAAAAGGAAAACTGATTCTATACAGACGCAGGAAAGGTTAACTGCTAATAATAGAAAACAGCAATTTGCTATTTGTGGAGTGTGTGGAAGTAAAAAGTCAAAATTTGTCTCGGGTCAGGGTGTGTTTAATAATGTGTTATCGGCAGTTGGAAATACAGTTGGAGAACTACATTTACCTGCCAGACGTGGAGAGTACGTACCTAACGGTTCATTTAATAATCTCAACAAGTATTCGTACTGCGGTCCAGGCACAAAGTATGTACTGAGAAATCGCGAAGGTTATCAGGGTATAAATGAGTTGGATGGAATGTGTAAATTGCACGATCAGTTTTCTACTGCCAATCCTGATACTGCGAGCAGAAATATAAGCGATAAAGCTTTGGCCCATCGAGCATACGAAATTGCTAATGATTCAAGATTTGATAGTGCGCAAAGAAATATGGCTCAAATAGTTTACCACATCATGGAAAATAAGGCAAAGTTTGGTCTTGGTCTGTCAAAAAACGAATAGAGGGGTCCAGCGAAGAGAGAGTCGTTGGACCCTTTGAAGAATTGGCTAGAGAATAGCACAAACCGATTCGTAGAAAATTTACAAGACGTCAAGTTCATGTGTTTGAAGTTGATGAGATATGGGGAGCAGATTTAATCGAAATGCAGGAGTGGAGTAGAGTAAATAAGGGCTACAGATACATGCTTAACGTCATTGATGTGTTTTCCAAGTATGCGTGGAGCATTCCGTTGAAAGACAAGAGAGGTGAAACAACTGCAGAGGCATTTAAACAAATAGTGTCATCGTCGGGAAGACAGCCTAAACATTTATGGGTTGATCAGGGTAAGGAATTTTACAACAAAAACTTGGATGATTGGTTAAAGAAACTTGATATCAATAGATACTCTACATTTGGTGAACATAAATCAGCAGTCGTCGAACGATTCAATAGAAGTATCAAGGAAAAGATGTGGAAAAGATTTACTGCGGAAAATACGAGAAATTGGATTGATATGATTGACGATTTAATTGCAGAGTATAACAACACGAAACATTCGACTGTAAAAATGACTCCAATTGAGGCGAGTAAAAAGGAAAACGAAGCATTTATAATTAACAGTAGGAAGTATAGAAATTTGGAAACGAATCGAAAATTTGAGGTTGGCGATAGAGTTAGAATTAGTCGGATTAAGGGTGCATTTGAAAAGGGATTCCTACCCAATTGGTCTGAAGCGGTGTACAAGATATCCAAAGTGCAATACACATCCCCGATCACTTATAAATTGACAGATTCGTTAGGCGAAGAGATAGAAGGAGGTTTTTACGCAGAAGAATTGCAGAAGACAAATCAAGAAAATTATAGAATTGAAAAGGTTCTACAATGGAAAAAGATTAAAGGTGTGGAACATGCCTTGGTTAAATGGGTGGGTTACAACAAGAAATTTAATGAATGGATTCCCATATCTAATTTACAAAATTTAGATTCATAAAAAATTTCTATTTAAATATTTTCTTGGACTATATAAAATGAAAACTACAAACTCAAACTCGGAAGTACTCAAGTTTCAAAATCTCAAAGTTGAAGATAAATATATTGTAATGGGATTGAAACCTATACACACAAAATTTGGCAAATCATATATTCTGTACGTTATACAAAATGAGGGTGAAATCCCTAAAAAAAATGTGGTCCACAAAAAAGATTAATGAATATATTAAAGAGGAAGAGTTGGAAATGGACCATGAAAGATTTGAGTTTACGGTAAGAGAAATCAATATCGGAAAATATAAGGGAATGTTGTATGCAAAGATTGATGGTTTCTATACAGACAAAGATGATCCTGAAGTTGCCTGGTTGTAGAGAATTATTTTGAAACCAAATGTGGTTTGAAAATATTAATAAAAAATTACATTTTATATATTTAAGCTATAATGTCCGTAAGCTAGAGTGTGCACGCCATCGTCCATGATTACTCGCTTATCGTCATCTGCGCTGAGAGCAACTTTATTGACTTCCTCAGTATAGACATCGTGCAAGCGTGATCTAATAACGTTCATGCTTCTAGAATGGTAATTTTTCTCAAACAGACAATCTCTGTAATCATCATGTGTTATTGTCCTCTCAACAACATTCTTCTTGACACCTTTACATTTCTTGTGCTCCTCATCTGCTAATTTGTAAGAGTACAACTTTGCTCTCAATCCAACAAATTCTTCAATTTCCTTTCCACAAGCTTCGTCTTTAAACATTCCAATGACTTTCTTGTTAACTCCAGTCTTAATGCCTGATGGATGAACTCTCGGATAATCGCTAGTGTCAAATCTGCGTTCGACGTCATTAGATATGTCTGCGTAAAAATCTTCCGTCTGTATTTCGTACATCAACGAATCCGTGTCTGTAAACAACAGCTTGGCTTTATCATTGTATTTTTCCTTTATGTAATTATAGTGAAATTCGTACATTAAAGTTTTACTTAAATCTAATATTGCCATACCTAGGTAGATTGGCTTATTATACAGCAATTTAGTTTTTCTCATGTGGACGCCGACAAGATTTTCGTCAAATATCACTGTTCGGTCATAGTACGGCTTTGCAGCTAATTTAACAGCCTTTTCTCTATTATCAACCAATCTGAAATCTATCCTATTTTCAATATTCTCCATAGTTTTTCCAAAAACGCTATTGTTCATTAGTTTAAAGAAATCTTTCTCAAAGTCGTTGGCAGCCTTAGTGCGTAGCTGTGTATTTAAATCGATGTAAGTTTTAAGCCATGGACTTTCTTCAAATTTTATGCCTCTGTGTATTTTGGTAATTTTCAGTCCCATACTTTCGTACAGTTTCAAATTCTCGTAATGTAATGTGTACTTTGTTTTATCATTCAAATTCGGTATCAATTTCTCTACTTTATTCACTTTCAAAATTTCGGGGGCTAAAGGATAGTCATTATGCAGGTCGTGCAGCGCTGCAGGATATTCCAAGTCAATTTCGAGGATACACTTCATTTCTTTCCAGATCTCCAGTTCTTTTTCTGTCATCCATTCGAACCCGCGTGTGGGTAGGGGCTTACTCATCGAGTACCCATAAAGCTTATTCGAATCTAGGTATTTGATAAATTTGGAAGGTTCATTAACGTTAAAATTTTCATCCATGTATTTATTATTGGCTTTTGCGTAACGGTTTGAAATAGTGCTTACGCCACCTCTTATTCCGTGCTTAATCATCAGCAGCATGTCGTAGTCACTTAACAATTCGAGTTTGACTTCAGTTTTTCTCAGAGCAGCATCCCAAGCTAGTCCTGGCGAGGTGTAGTACCACGCGGGATCTAATTTATAGTGGGTCATACATACATCTCTGAAATTTTCAAAGACATCTGCTAGTAAAAGCACATCAGATATATTGTACAAGTCGTGATAGTCTCGAAATGTTTTACAACCAAACTCTTTCCAAACAGTCTGTGCGTGTTTATAGTCTTCATCACTGATATTGGTATCGTTAAGTTTTGAGTAGAAAGCATCCTTTGGCGGTAGTTTAGTTTCATCAAGTCTTTCTGACGAACTAACATAATCGTACGGGTAAACTCCTTTTCTCAACAGCAAATCCAATTGCTTTCCAGAATACTTACTTGCAATATTCTTACACTGATCTTTACTTAGATTCTTTGAAAGTTTCTCAAGACTCGAAGCCATAAATCTAAAGCTATCGATAAACCGCAATTCTCGTTTCACTAGTACTTCTTTACCTGTTTTATTAATATACTTGTCAACCAACACTTCCCTAGAGAAGCTAATATATTTTTCTTCATTACACGGAATACAAGTAACGTTTCCACCTGCCAACTTCTTTATAAACAGATGACTGTCGTATCCAGATAAATTGTGAAAAACTACTGGAAAGAATTTTGGAATCTTGTATTGTAAATTACATTCATCGTGTGCTGCTCCCCGGAATTTACCAGACAGATGACAGTGATTCCTAACACGATCGTCGCCCAGCTCTTTTTCGCATATATGACACAGTTTTGCTTCATTGAATTTCTTCTTGGCAGATTCATCGAATATCATTGGTTTAGGAAACTTGAACTGATTGTATATTTCTTTAATATTTTTCTCTAAAGTGTCAAAGAATATTTGCCCAACATCGTCATTCTCATTTTTTGCAGTAAAAGTGACTGGAGCTTGCGAGTAAATGCTATCATCAAAACACTTGATGTAATAACAGAATGAACTAGGTGTATGTTTCTGGTATCGGACAGTGTATGACTTGCTAGGATCCGGCAGACATGTATCAGTCCGATCAATCGGTCTAATAAATGACTCGAAATCTGCATACACAATGAATGGTACTCGCATCGATCTTTTGTAGTGATTGAATTTCATAAACGTTCCAGGTTCTGGCAACACTATTTTTTGAACGTCATGCTGTGAACAATATCCATTGTGATTATTAAGTGCTTCTTCACGAGTGAAACCATTTAAGCATCTCCGACAGCATTGTGATTTCCTGTTGCCATCAGTCTATTAAAGTTTTTAATCCAGCAGTAATGTGTATTATCATCTTTTGATATAAGCAACAAATCTACTGCGTTTTTACTATTAAATGTTGAAATCCTTAATGGTATTAATTCTTCTTCTTTGGCCCACGCCTCTAGCTTTTCATATCCAAACACATGAATTGATACATTGTTATTCTTTTCAAATTTATCAATATCTTTCAAATTAACCGGAAAATCAATACCATTCCAGTTAAATTCTTCAGCCTGCTTCTTTAATTGTTTATCAATGCGTTGTGGATTTTTTCAACAGGATTTAAGGCTCTTGTAACACCATTTGAAACACTGATCGTCTTCATTTTTCATATTTATAATAGCCTTTTTATCAGCTAATTCTTCAGGAAGAGGAATGTAGGAGCTACCTCGTAGTGGCTTGTATTCTACAGTATTTATTTCTAATTTCATCACTCTGCGAAATCTCCAATTACTACCCCGCATCTGAAAATTAGCCATTGACTCTAGCATTTTACGTTTAGTCTTTTCATACCCCTCTGCGGTATCTGTGGATGGTAAAATTATTTCAGTTTTTGAAAGAAAAGGGGCGTCAGACGATGTAATTTCCCCAGTCTTCAAATCCACCCTTTCCATTGTACATGTGAGTGTTAGATTAACTTTTGACTGAGGGTTGTTGTTTAATACATTTAACACTTTTGTCTGAACGCTATTGAGAAATGACACTGCATCCACTCCATTTCGACCATCAATGGTATATTGCTTAGTGAACCCCTTTAATGCTGATTTTGTTTCTTTGATTTCATACGTATCCGTCTTAGACTTGTTGAATATGTTCTCAACTTTAGACTTTAGTGTCTTATACGATTCTCTTACTTTGCTTTTAATGTTGCTTGGTACATCGTTTACCAGCCAATCCCAATATGATTTGATAGTTGCCATTACTCCAGTCTTAGTTGGTGCAAGAATCTCAGTTTTTATATCAGGCACCGGTGTGTCGAGCAAATTGTCATAATGTCTCTTGGGTGATGGTTTATATTTAGTTGGAACTAAAATCGGTTGTTGAATATCTGGTACAGGAGAATTAATCAAATCAACAACTCCACCTGTTTGTGATGTCGATGACAACGCATCAATAAGCTCTGCCTTGCGAAGAGAATAGTATCTTTTAATACCTCGTTGCTTCGCGACAAGTCGCAATTGTTTCACCGTTTGAGTTTCCATTTTATATATAGGAAAATATATTTAAACTAAAATTCATATATTTATAATTTTTATTATATTTTCATTTTCTTTTCTATATATATGTTTTTGCTATTCACGGAATGAGTACCACTCCACTACTGAATCTCAACTTTCCAGCTGTTTAACGTGTAGGCTGCAGCAGAGTCTACTCGTGTATACTCTGCTGTCTTATAAAAAGATTATAGCTGCTGATGTGTAACTCAGTGTACCACGTACATTAGCTTAAGACACAGCGAAGATGGCTAGATTTAAAAGTCCTCCACATATGGAGGCAGTTGATCTATTTTCTTGTTGCCTATGAATTTGATATTTGGGTAACAAGAAAATATATTGATTGCTTCATAAAGTAACTACATTTATGAATTTTGGAAAGTATACTGTAGAAATATACACGTATAGGCTTTTCACTTTCGCTTTCCACAGAGTTACAACATCTGAGCATCGGCATCGAGTAGCTGTGTCTTTTTACTAGAGCTTTTTACAGCGCTCAGTATATAAACATCCAGCTGTTAAAAATTAAGCTATAATCTGAGAGTAAACTCAGCTGTGTAGCGAGTAGCTGTGTTTTTTACTAGAGCTTTTACAGCGCTCAGTATATAAACATTCAGCTGTTAATTTAAGCTAAGTATCTGAGAGTAGACTCTACTGCCTCGGGTATAGGCTTTTACATACATGTATAGTTACTTTAAGGTAGCTGAACAGCTGCGTTATTTTAACCCGACCGTTTACAGCTAGGCTAGGAGAGTGGTTATCATACTTTCAGTACATACGTTGATGACAAGGCTAATATAGATATAAGCTTAGGTATCAAGGCTAAAGATGCCTGTTAAAATCATTTTTTCTCTGCCTTGTGGATGAAATGATGTGAATTGAAATCGTTTTTGTCCTCGTGAGCTGTGGGCGTGGGCGTGCTTGATTTTACGCTTGTGTGTTAGATTATTGATAGGCAAGGCTATGCTTCAATTGTAATGGTGTAAATTTTAAGGCAGAAAATAGAAATGAGCCAGACTCAAGGCATGTCTGTGCTTAATATTCATGGAACGTTTATGCATCAAGGCTAAAATAGAATTTAGCTATGTTTTTAGGCTATTCTATGCTTGAAATGATTAACGTTCATCTCAGTATGCTTAATCAAGGCAGGGCAAGGCTAAAAAGGAAATTTAGCTAGGTTTTAATCTTAGGTTGTGCTTAAAAATCATAATGTGCCAGACGAGTACATTTTCTACTACTCAGAATTCTGATGTTTATTAGTCATTTATTTCTTTTGTGTTACCTTTTCCGTTTGATAGGTGCAGCTGGTGGACAATTGAATCTACTCTACCAGTAGCCTGAATATATTGGCAAACCTAAACTTGCATGGATATTGATTAAAAATAGATTAATAAATGTGGAGGCATTAAAATGCTGCAGAAAAAGTTATAGCATGCTGTTTGAGAATATTGCATGAAATGTCCTTGCTACTGCATGAAATGTCCTTGCTAGTTCATGAAATGTCCTTGCTAGTGTATGTAATGTCCTTGCTAGTGCATAAAATGTCCTTGATAGTGCAGGAAATGTCCTTTTCTGAGTTAATAAGTAGCCTGTAAATAGAGATACATGTATTTGCCTTTATTTTATACTTCATGTTCCACATGTGACAGAACGTAGAAGGAGAATGAAATACAGAGAGAGGGAGGGAGAGAGAGAGAGAGAGAAAGAGAGAAAGAAGGAGAGAGAGAGAGAAAGAGAGAAAGAGAGAGAGAGAGAGAAAGAAAGAATGAAGGAGAGAGAGAGAGAGAGAGAGAGAGAGAGAGAGAAAGAATGAAGGAGAGAGAGAGAGAGAGAAAGAATGAAGGAGAGAGAGAAAGAATGAAGGAGAGAGAGAGAGAAAGAATGAAGGAGAGAGATATAAAGAATGGAGAGAGAGAGAGAGAGAGAAAGAAAGAATGAAGAAGAGAGAGAGAGAAAGAGAAAGAGAGAAAGAGAGAATGAAGGAAAGAGCGAGAGAGAGAGAGAGAGAGAGAAAGAGAGAAAGAGAGAGAGACAGACAGAGAGACATAAGATCCATAGATAAAATGCTATTTTTATCTATGGGTCAATAGGCCTATCTACATCATTATCATCTTCGAAGTGATATCAGTGATGGTCAAACCTAGTTATTTAACCAGAATTTGAAGGAAACTAGAATTCATTTGAGAAGACATTATAAGATGTATGCTAAATGGATTGATATTAGGAAAAGACACTTACTATATACCTTTTTTGATTAGATTAACTTGGTCATGGATGTTTTTTTGTTCGCATAGTAACACACATGACATACCGCATGTGCTACATAGTTTCCTTTCTGGGTTTCTGTTTTTTATAGTTTGTTAATTTCCTCCATTGCTCTGCATGGTTATTAGTAATATTTTTGTACAGACAACGGGACTCTATGTCTATTTAAACTACTTAGACCCTTACACGTTGTTTATCTGTGTATGAGCCGGCACTTTGCAGACTCCGTCAGAGTTATTTATTCGTTTCTACTCTCCGTCTTGTAGTTGGGAGCTTACGATCGAGGTACGTTGGATCAAGTGTCGACCCACCTTGGGGTGGTAAACCTAACTAGACTAATTATAAGGGTACCACTAATTCCTACTTAGCGCGCTTCTTATGTCGTGATCGTAGGAGAGACTAATTGCTTGCAGACGACTAATGCTCGGTTATATAGGACTTCGATAGACGTTTCCGATTACTAGTTATGGAAAGGGTACTTATTGCCTAGAATAGTTAATATTCGCTTGTTGGATTTTATGAACCTTTCACGACTCTCAACTTCAAGTCGACTCACTAACTGATAGGCGCGTTCTTGGGTGGTCCGCGTGCCCAGTAAAGAGTTGCGCTCTGCTATTGGCTGCTATCATCAGCTGACATAATATTCCTGAGAGAATTATCAGTGTTTACAACTGTCGATCATTTTGCTTTTATGGTTTCCCGTACATGGTAAAAATTAGTGAAATTAATTAAGTAATTACCACTATATGAGTTAAGATATTCAATACATAAGAAATAAAAATTATATTAATATTATTTTTCAAGTTTAATGAATAGATTTTCAACTAGTTATTTTGGAATTTGCACCGTTTTTGGACCTTCTTTTTTGCTCGCCGGCTTGATTTTGTCTCAATAGTGCTCGATGTTGTCATTGATGACTGTAGCACTCCAATTGTTGTTATTATTATTAGTATATAATTAATAGCAGCAATAAAATAGCGTGTTTCAATTTTCCTATCTCTTTCAGTACTGCACTATTACATAAATCCACGTAGGACCTTAATATAACTTAATTATACTGGTTCAGAAAGTCCGGAAGACTCGCAACTGCAATCTCAACAATGATCTGACACATAATTGGCCCCAATCCAAACTTATGATGATTATGATAGAGCTATTTCTACATGTATAGCCCTATATATGGATAGAAAGAGAGAGAGAGAGGGAGACAGAGGGAGAGAGAGAACAATGACGCTGCAGCATTGCACAGAGCCGATAGAGGCTTATCCGGTGAAATCTGAGGCGATAGTTCAGTCGCTAACTAATAGTCGATAAGCGGATTTTAGCGAGTCAACAAGTGTTCATAAAATCCAAAAGTGACTATCCCTTCGATAAAACCTTCGATAGATTACTATCGGAGTGTCATAAAATTGGCCATAAGTGTGGCGAGCTGTATGTCAGCTTGGAAACCCCTGGGGCTAGTCAACGTCTGATTCATTCTATGTGTGAAGCAACGAGTTACTACTTGACATATTAACTGACCGCTGAAGCGGACGTGTGATTAACGGATAGGCAGTTGGACTAAGTAATTGATTGATTACCTAAAGTACTTAGATTATTATAAGTGTATAATTGATTAACAATAAGAGTAACTTTACTACAATACATTTACTGTAACTACATCAACAGAGCCACACGTATAAGTTGTAAAACAAATATAGAATGTCTACCTGGAAATGTCCACAACAAGTAAATGATCAACTCTTCAAAATAGTTCTTCTTAACTCAAGTAACGGACTGCCTCGAACTGCACTCAACTGCCTCACTGGCCGACTGCCGAATTGCTCAACTGAGCTGAACTGCCTGAACTGTTCTTCTACTGTTACTTCTGTCTCTTATATACCCTACTGCTAATACATACTGCTTCTCATCGTATTAATACAGTTAACTCGCGCTACTTAGTTCCTAATGTGATTACTTCGATGAATTAATACCTAATACATGACTTGAGTGAATGATACAGTACTTAGGTGAATTGATAAATAATACATAATACAGTTCTTTGATAAGTTGATACATAATACAGTTCTTAGGTGAGTTGGTAAATGATACAGTACTTAGATGAGTTGAGACATGACACAATATTAAATAATACATTACTCAGTCCTTAGGTGAATTAATGACTACAGTCTCTCATTCGTGTTTTAGTAGCTGTATGCACCATTACACCGTCTCTATATTTTTATGTCGTGGGGCTGCAGATTTTAAATAGAAATGTGTACCTTTGGCGTAAAGTAAGAAAGACAAGTACACAGTTGCAAGATGTGGATAAATAAAAATAGAATTACAAAAATATTTAAACTAAACTGCTATTCAAATATTGCAACAATCTTTGAGGGTCTGTTTGCAGGAAGAGAGGCAAAAATCGAGTAAAGCCAATGAATAGAAATGGCAAATTAACCAACATATCAGAAGCGCTATTTCTGATTTGATAAAGATATAGATTGGGTAAACATAATTTTTTTGGTAAATAGTATAGTTTCCACAAGGAACGAGGCGCCTGCCTAGTAAATGTTAGTCGAACCTGAGGAAGGCATAGGGTATCCCACCTCGTCATATACAAAATCCCCCAATGAATGGTATATCAAAAGGATTTTTATAGATGATTTAAAGATCCACTCGAATGTGGACTTGAAGATGAAAACGGAATAGAGAGATAAGTGGAAGCGTTATATATATATCAACTTTATTTCACCAATACATAGTAGTTTCGAACAAAGATATAGAAAAAAGAAAGAAAAATAAATGAAAAGAAACAACCCTTTGCATACAAGTACAGCTAAGAAATGCAAACCTAGTAGTTTATAAGTGACAAACAGAATCAAATCAACTCAACTATTCATTAGAATATTCAATATGTAGCATTTTGTCAACGTAGATCCAAAATTTTAATCGTACTTTAGCAACAGAATCAACAAACGAAATATTATATTTCCTTGGTAAACTTTCAAATACACCATGGATCTGCAAGTAGGCAGTACACTATGAGGGGGAGAGAAAAAAGATCAACGGCTTTTTAGATTAAATAGTTTCGTTAAGAGATATTAGTTATATAAATTAAATAGACTTATTTAATTCTGCAATATCGTTAATGATGGGATAGATTACGAAGTAATATATGATAAATAGAAAAACGTGTGCGTCTGCTAGCAGAACAAGGAAATAAGTCAGGATTTAAAATGTCTGAAAGCTGCCATATAATTTTGGTATTTTTTCAAAATTCATCTTCTTTTAATTTAGCAGAATATTATGCATTCCAGGTTAAATATTAGTGGTAGCCTAAGCCACGCATTATGATATCGACACAAAGGACTTTTCATTTCATCAGGACTGTATAGTGACTTATGGTCGCTGGATTGACTTGGCCTTGTGCTCTAATATTCCTCTCACGTCCACTCAGTTATTCGTATTGCCCTTCTTCAGAGGCGGCTATTTCTCCATACTTAGTCATGACCTCTTGATTTCCTTCTGAAAGAACAATCGCACATCAACAACCGTTCAGCACTTTAATCCATTTGTCGTATAGCAAGTCATGTGTATGTCTGAGATTTTAAATCAAAAACCTGGGTCCTAGAATTGAACCCAAGAGAGTTCAATACACTTCAAGATTTGTCATTTAAAACTTTAAAAAATTACGTGACGCCTATAACTACTGCGCTTTTAAGACATTTGATTTTGAAATGATAAACAGTATGACTATCAAAATAGTGTAGAAGAATTGCTGAAATTTAACAGTCTTCTAGCGTAAAGGAGAAAGAAAAGTCAGAATTCATAAAGGTCAGAATTAACCTTATCATTTTGGTTATCTTTTTTCAAAATCGAAACGCCTTGTAAGTCTCCTCGGATACATGGTACCTAAGTATCAGTTTTCAACTAAGTCAGGCATTGACGTACCTGACATCATCCTTGGATGAGGAAACGGATGTTAAACCTTTATCATTAATATTATTATGAAGTCAATGAAACGAATAAGCCATTTCACCAAGACGGTATAGTGACTGGTCACTGGATTGACTTCGTCTTGTGCTCCATTGTTCCTCTCACGTCCACTCAGCTTTTCGTAGTGACCTGCTTCAGAGGAGGGCATTTCTTCATACTCAGCATTGACCTTCTGATTTCCTTCTGAAAGAACATTCGCGTACTGATCTGCCTCCTGCTGCTGCAGAGTCACTTCACTGTACAGGGGAGCGAGAATGGACGTTACCTGCTCGTACATCCGTATAGAGCCTCGTTCAGTTGTCGATTTGTCGGTTGAGTTGTCTAACAAATGTAAAATTAACCAAAAATAAATTGAAACATTTTATAAATATCAACAATATCAATAGTAAGTGGAAAATCAGATATGGCCATATTAGTTTCAAATCGGAAGACGCATGTCTTATATAGCATACCAAACAACGTGCTAACTTTTAGTTCAAAAACAATTACACATACTTCAGTTGGACTATATTTCGCATAACACACCATGCAATTAACACAGCTAGTGCTTTTTACGATAAACTCCCGAGTAATGATAAGCAGTTGAAGGGTTCAAATTAACCACTCGTCTGTTGCAAACGCCTTTTCAAGGCGGCCGAAATGGAATGTTTGATTGTCTTTAATCCAAATAGTGAATAATCCAACAGCAAATGCTATGAAATTTGAATATTCTGCAAATAACCTATCATAATAATACATCTATTATCCAAGAAATTTCTAACGAAAAATACGTTTGCCGCATTAAAATATTGGATCTTGCAAAAGTTTAATTTGTACTTTCCTAGGCGATCTCCAATTTTCTCTCAGAATTTGCGCTATTCAAACTCTGTATCTTACATATATTTTTAGAGTATTCTCAATGCATTCTATGATTAAGCAAATTTAAAACATTGTAGACTTACAAAATTTCTTTAACTCTAAATACTGGTGTGTAGGCCTACCCTTAGCGTAACTCCTGGCTGCTTCAGCTAAACCAGTCATTATGGCCGTATTTCCTTGTGAGATTTTTTACGGTTTAAACCTTAACAATGGAGTAAACAACGGATTAGTCACAATTTGATATTCTACAGGAACAAGCATTACTTCGCGATTTAAAGTAAGACGTAGCTACGCCTCGCTTTTCGAAAGTTTATAACAGGGTCCTCTCCGCTGAAGAGATTATCATTCAATTTATTTATTTATTCATTGCATCATTCCATTGAATGGAGGTTATAATCGACATATTGTAGGCTACATAGTCCTATAGGTCTGCAAGTAGTAGGCTCAATATTTAATAACCGGATATACATTATATTAACTTAATTAAATATCTACTGAATTCGCTATTAAAATTTATCAATTTTTGATTAGTCAATTGAAATATATTATAAGAGATGAATATTTTGTGATTACCTGGAGTTAGGCAAGGGGTACTACTGATTGTAGCGTATTCTTTTCCAGTATTATGTTTACTGGACCTGTTGGTGTTTTTACTTGCAAATCACATCAATGGAGTTAAGATCATTAAATATTTGACTCAAATAATCGTCATCATCATCATCTTCACTAGAATCCCAGTTTAACCAGTGTCGTGATCGAATAAACCTTCTCCAGTTCTCTCTATCCCAAAACAATCACATTCGTTTAAATTTTGAAGCAAAATTTGGAACATGGGCGCTCACCAACCGTATGCCAATTCTGGCGATAGTTTGGATCTTATATGCATAAGTCTAAATTACCTGTTAAAATATGAGTATCAAGCACTAAACACCACACCAAATTTTCAAGGGTTCGAAATGTGGATACAAATAGGGCTTTAAATATCTATGAAGTGCAGATGCAGTATTCAAATTCAACTAATCCTTCCACTAAGTGATAAAAACATATGAAGTAAATTCTAATAAATTTATTAATCGCTGTGATTTTGAAAATGAATTACTGCCTAGTGGGGCGATTTCTAGTTTCCATAAACATACACTGTTCATACTGTAAATAAATGTATATGAAAACTGGTAAAGCTAAGGTTAACATAGCTTCCTCACTCAAAAGAGTTGACAGTGACGGGCGAGCCCAGGAGTTGAACCCCGCACATACTGATCCGCGGTGGAATATCTTACTTACATCGTCATTTTCTCCAGCCAGTATATATATATATATATATATATATATATATATATATATATATATATATATATGTACATATATATTGGCTGGAGAAATAATATATCTATGTAAGTATGTATATATATATATATATATATATATATATATATACACATAAGTATATAAATTAATATATCTATGTATGATGTATGTATGTAAGTATGTTTGTAAGTAAGAATATATGTATGTATGTATGTATGTATGTATATATGTAGGTATGTATGTATGTGTGTATGTATGAATGTATTAATGTATGTATGTATGTATGTATATATTTATATATATTTGTACGCATATATATATATATACATGTATGTATATATGTATGTATGTATAAATGTAAGTATGTGTATATGTATGTATGTATGCATATATGTCTGATATACATGATAGACACAATGTATGTATATATTTTCACCATATATTTACTTGTAAATATATATATATACATATATATATATATTGTATATATATATATATATATATATATATATATATATTTATGTTTGTGTGCTTGTGTATTTGTGGGCGTGGGCGTGATTGTGTGTGTGCCTGAGTGTGTAACATAATTAATGTGCGCACAAGAAAATTAATGACATACAATATAAGCAATATACAATAAATTACAAAAGAAAGCAATAAAACTACCGTAGTATCTTTATAAGATACACAATGACTCCCAGTAGAATGAAAACAAGAAATCCCAGTACTGAGATTATCACTGTCGACAACGTTATCCTCTCATTCATGCTAACATGTTCTACAACAGTTGACAAGAAACAGCCTGATCCAAAGTCATTTCATACACCGAGTCTGGTTTCACTCCCTTTCAGGATTATGTTGATTTACTCCATTAATAAACACAATATCTCACAATAGGCAATACCCAATCCATACCGTAGACTCAAGTCCATGTACATGTGCATAGCCTGTAGCTTGTTAAAATACGGCTCTGACATGGTTTCTTCCTCAGTTCGTGCTCAGTCGACTCGTACGACAAGCGCAGGTAACGGTTGGTCTATTCTATCATCATCCCGGACAAAACACATATGAGCTTATTTAAGCAATTACGAATAGTTCAGACATAAAATGATATAAATTTATAACATATAGATATCGACATACTTGTAGTTGATAATTTCACTCTGATGCACGTCATTACATGACCATTTCCGGAAGGAAAAATTAAATTGATTTGATGTACATGTACGTAGTGCGCAATAGACTTTAAGAAATGTACATCAGTTACGACTATTGTTAGCGAATTATGCTCTGATATTTCGTAAAATAAGCTTATTTACTTTATTTTAATATTTTAAAGTTAATGTAATAGTGGTTTGACGTATAATGGTTATTTTATTTTAAAGGAGTTTAGGAGTTAGTTATGCTTATAGTTAGCCTGACGTCACGAGAGTGGGCGGAGATAGAAAGGTAGTTTCGTTTATAGAAGAAGACGGTGAAGGTCACGAGAGGAAGGAGTCGATTGAATTACACGTGAGAGTTTAAATATAGGAATAGAAGGAACGAAAGAATTAGAGTAGACTGTTTTAAAATAGTGTTGCAAAATCATTACGTGATATCCAAGTTTCGGTTGAACAATAGTTGATCAGATGACAGTGTTTTCGAAGTACAACTAAAGTATACTAACGCATTTATTGAGGAATTAGTCAGTTAGCGCTCCTTTAGTGGAATTTGTATTTTGACGCTTTAATTAGATAGAGCTACGTATTGTATTTTCGTTGGTTCTATATTATATAAATTCATTTTAGTGCTACGCGTTAGACGAGTATGTGAATATTTTGGATACATTAGAAGGACAGCCAATTTAAACTTACTTAATTTGTCGTTGATATTATCTATTTTGGTATTTTTTTATTTTCTTTATCTGTATTAAATTCACGTTCTCTTTTAAATTAAAGCAATTTAATTTTAATTACAGTCGTTCGTTAGTAAATCCCTAAAAGTTCGTGTCTTTTACATTAGTTTAGTTTAATGTACGAGGTCAGACTCAAATCCATTGAATAGGCCTAGTTAGTATATTTAAGGACTTCGCGTCTGTTTTGTGTGGGTGAATCAGTTGTAACAGTATCTACATATGACAACAATATACTTAGGTTTTTTCTAGATAATATATGTGGTGCCATTAAAGTAATTACTATTCGGGAAAAAGCTCTATCTATCACATCTCTCTCTCTATCTCTCTCTCTCTCTCTCTCTATCTCGCTATCTATCTATCTCTCTCTCTCTATCTCGCTATCTATCTATCTCTCTCTCTCTCTCTCTCTCTCTATCTCGCTATCTCTCTCTCTCTCTCTCTCTATCTGGGTTATTATGAATATTATCCAGATATGTTTAGAAGACCTGCGATGCTGGATGATTTGATAACTAATTTGTATGTTGATATGAAGAGAAAACTAGAGGATAGAAGTGTGGAGAAGTACGAATGTTATATGCCATGGACTGAAGTCACTAGGAGAGAGAGAGAGAGAGAGAGAGAGAGAGTAGGCTATGTAATACCGGTGAATTGTTGACTACTCTTTGCTTGATACGATGCTGCTGGTATGCACTGAGATAATGTGTAGTTGATTGAACTAGTCCTAATCCTACCAATATGAAATACGAGATTGCAGTCATGACCAGGTCTTATGAATAAGGGTTGATTGTTCTCTACATGTTTTTCACTGTCTACATTGACTGGTATCCTATAGTATGCCACAAATAATAATTCCTTTCCAAGAGTCGTGATATGAGAACTACTAGCCATGTATGATTGAATTTCTGACCCGAACGCATCTATAATCTTCACGGACTTGAAAATGCCCTTTGCATGCAACTTGCATGTTACAGTTTCGTGTGTTGAGTTTAGAAGACTTGTACATTCAGGTGAAGAATCTGCAAATATAAATAGCAAATTGACCTAAAACTACAGTATATCGATTCTGAAAAGAAATTATTTTATTGCAAATTATTACGATTAGATGAGCGTAGATTTTTATTTTTCTCCTCACGGTAGATCCCTATATCTCTCTCTCTCTCGATCTAAGTGCACTGTCAACTGGCAGGTCCATGAGACACAACGCTCTGAACCTTCTCCTTACCCCGCTTCCCCATGTCCACATTCGGGTTGATCTTTAAGTTATCCATAACATTCCATTTGATATACCATCATTTTGGGGTTATGCTTATGACGAGATGGACACACAATGTCTTCCTCAGATTCGACTAACATATACAAGGGCGTCTTTCCCGGAGCAAAAAATCCTGTTTACACGATAGCTATAGGTGCTTAAAAATATGTAAGCTTCTTGAAAACATTTATCTCAAGTATATTTAGATTCCTCCGACAAACATCCCTCAAAAAAAGAGAGTATCATTTTATACACTTTTGGTTTAGCTCTTGCTAAGTTTTAAAAAAGTTATATAAGCCGTGTCTGATTTCTTTTTTCACAATAAATATATTAGTGAACACTTTATTCAGGGTATAATTTCAGTGAACACTGACAATTTTCAGACGAAACAAATTTCCTGTTAGATAGTTAGTTAACTAAATAACGAAATAAAAAACATACGCATGAAACAAAAAGTGGTAGGCCTATACTCTGAAAATCTCAAAATGCAAATGTATCTTCAGCTATACGAAGTGTGGAGATATAGCCTACATATAGGACTATTACTTTGCAAAACTATATAACGGCAGGAAAGGTATCACCACGGATAGATCTCTCAATTTGATAAACTCTCTCTCTCTCTCTTTCTCTCTCTTTCGCTTTCTCATTCTCTCTCTCTCTTTTTCTCTCTCTCTATCTCTCTTTCTCTCTCTCTCTCTCTCTCTATCTCCCTCCCTGAACTCCCCATTTATAAGTATTTGTTAAACTTCTCTCTCTGATAGTGGACTGCCTACTGGCTGGTCCATGGTATGTAACGTCCCCATTCATCTCTAACTTCCATCTTAATATTAATGTCCACATTCGAGCGGAGTATCAAATTATCTAATATTGTTATTGATATAGGCCCTAATATATATGTATATATATATATATATATATATATATATATATATATATATATACATATATATATAATATAGATATATAATATATATATATATATTTATCTATATATATATATTATATATATATATATACATATATATTTATATATATATATATATATATATATATATATATATATACATGTATATATACATACATACATACAAGTGTATATTGTACATGATGTGAATTTAATGAGACACGGCAACAAAAAATGCTACTTTGTAAATTTAATGGAATTGTAAAGATAAATATTACATTATTTAGTTTTTAAACGCTAACCAATCACAATCAGTTCACCGAAGGCGTATGATTTTGAATAACCATAAAAGCGGCGGGAAGTGTAATCTTCAGTGTATGATCTTAGGTTATTATGGCATTGGTATTCTCCAGCCAGCTCAGCTGTAACGTTATCTATCCGGAGAGTCGTCGTTGTTTTGTTCACCTCTATATTGAAAGACGGATAGAAGCTTTTAGTAAATATGTATTTTTTCCATGTTGGATTTTCTCTTTGATAAATGACTATACTATAACACATATTTTCTTGACACATATATGCAAACCAAGTCGCATTTGTTGCATTACAGTGAAACTGGGTGGAGCCTCCCCTTACAACTACAACATCCTCCATGAACAACTGTCTGCTCTCTGAAAACAGAACATCGTTACATCTGTTTTATTTAATTATTTAATTTATCATACACATATCATAACTGGCATGCACAATACACAGTTGAAGCGCATGAACGGAAATAAAGGCTAACAAATAGCACTTACATAATCGGATTTTTTAAAATGCAATCATTTTCATTAATGAATGCTTATTTTCAATAAAATCTATAGTATAGGCCCTAATGATGTGCCAAGATAAATTTAGCGGATCATGTAGTGTAATGAATTTTTAAGACAAAAAGTACACACGAGTAGTAGGAAAATTGCGCCCTGAGCTCATTTTGAGTTCAAGCATAGCCCAGCCTATAAACATAGCCAATTTCAATATTTGGGATTGTTCTGCCTTGATTTTTCATAATCATATTAACATTCTTCATTTGAAGCAAAACCTAGCCTTGAAATCTAGCTCAATTCTATTTGTTGCCTTGATGTTTAAATCTCACAAGAATATACCACAGCCCTGTCGTAAGCCTAACTCAATTATATTTTTAGCCTTAAAATTTATACCATTACTATTTAAGGCTAGCAGAGCCTAGTCTAAACTAACTCAATTATATTTTTAGCCTTAAAATTTATACCATTACTATTTAAGGCTAGCAGAGCCTAGTCTAAACTAACTCAATTATATTTTTAGCCTTAAAATTTATACCATTACTATTTAAGGCTAGCAGAGCCTAGTCTAAACTAACTCAAACAAGAATAAAATCAAGCACGCCCACGCGACCTTGAAAAAATTCCATTCACATAAAAAATTACATAAAATCACATAAAAATTCCAATACTCTATCTTCGTGGCGTACTAAATACGAAGATTTTTTCACTAAATTTACTTTGGTCGGAAGAATATGGAAATAAAACATTTCGTAATTCAATGGGTGGAAATAGGTGCATGGAAATACAAAATACATAAGGTTTGATATTCGCTCAACTCGTCAGAAAGACTTCTGCGGGATAAATTTTGTCAGATGTCCTTTACTCCGTCTACAGTATACTTGTTGAAAACAGTCCAGAGAACTACATACCGGATGAATCCCTAACGTTATGACCAGCTCCTTCCAACAAATGCTAGATGCAGATTCATACAATATATGCAATATAAACTGGAAAAATATGTTATCAAATTTTGGATTTTAGCTGATTTGAAGACTAAGTAGGCTACTGCTTGAGCATGAGAGTCAAAACACTGAATTTTGTTATTTTTTGTGAAAAATATTGACAATAAAAAGAAAAACATTTATATGGAGAGGGTCCATGACCACCCCGGCCATGTCATTCGAAACTTTTCTTTATTAGGTAAGTAGTTTGAAGAAAAGTATATTGATAAGCAACATTGGGTCAATTGACCCACTTTAGACTTTCCATGTATGCGCGGTTCGTCTGGAGGAATGGATGATAATTCAACGATAATTTTACATTGGGCATGTAATATGACCTAAATTAATAAAAGTCACCAAGTTTGATTTTTGTTGGAACTACGGTGTAGTTGTAATGCTGTTCTACAGTAGCGTCTGGGTCAATTGACTTACGTTAGGGTTTCAAATGCTAAGTAGGAATTTTTGCAAATAACCTGCAAGTTTTATGAAAATCTTTTGAGCAGTAATAAAATTACGGCGTTTCTACGAAAAAAGTGCAAAAAATAATCTTAACAAGGCTTATTTTGCCAAAAGTCTTAATAACTTCGATAAAACTCAAAATACTTTAACACAATGTTTGAACTTCTAAAGGATGCGTTTCTGCATATATCCTGCAAATTTGGTGAAAATATATCAACAAGTAACAAAAATTACAGCGTTTATCCGGAAAAAGTGTTAAAATCAATTTTAACAAGGCTTATTTATACAAAACAACCGGAAATTTTCTTCAAAATGTAGGAATAATGTTAACAGAAGAAAGACAGTAAAATTGGATAAATCTGCAGTCGCCTCTGCTCCTGTGGATATATTGCAGAATATCAATGACCTGACGTCTAAGATGGGTAAACTGACTAATATTGAAAACCAATTAGCTTCGTTTTCCTCTGGTCAAGTAGAAAAGTTGTCTGGGCCTAAATTTCTCAAAGAGTCATCTTCTCATTCCGTCACTACTGTCATCAAATCACCTGGTAGATCACTGGTAGAAGGTACTCCACGTCATTTTTATCAAAGTGGAGGTGAAAGAACTTCTGTGACTGCGGAGATGGACACTGATGGTATGGACTCGGAGGGATATCAGCGTGTTATAGGAAAGAAGAGAAAACGCAGTCCTACCGCTGCAGCCAAACTTAATGATAACTTATCAGTGAAAGCTAAATTGAAACTCAAAACTATTGTAGGTTCTAATACCCAGTGTGCTATTAAAGCATTAAAGCGGCTTGTGAAATTAGGAAAAGTAAAATATTCTATGTCTCTAACGTTGATAAGGAAACTGGCTGTGAAGCATTTGAAAGCTGGCTAAAAAACTGTAATATTAAAATTCACAATGTATTTGCAGCTAAGACACTATTCGAAAATTCGAATGCATTCAGGGTCAATATTGATGCTGATGATGTTAACAAATTCATCTCTGAATGCTGCCCACATTTGAATATAAGAGAATGGGTATTTAAACCTCAGCCCAAACTTTTAGTTACATAGCATGTCTACACATGATACTCAATTAGATGATAATATCTTAAAGTTAGTAAGTTACAATATGCATTGTTTTAATCAAGATATAACTATGTTAAAATCAATATATAATAATTATAAGGCTGATGTTATATTCCTGCAAGAACACTGGTTGACTCCTGATCAGTTAAATAATTTTAATTATTTCAATGATAAATATGTGGTGTACAGTTCTTCTTCAATGGGAAGCACTTTGAAGAATAATATTTTACGTTGTCGTCCTTTTAAAGGTTTGGCCGTTCTGTTAGACATTAAATTATGTACCTTATTTAATTCAGTAGCTGTTGTTGCATGTGAGGATCGTTATATGATTGTGGCATTGGATAAGTTACTATTAGTTAATATGTATCTTCCTACTTGTAAAACCGCAGTGGAGCGTGACGAGTTGGAGTTAACGGTCGGTAGGTTAGAGTCCGATATTGCAGGAATTAACTATAGCTATGCAATAATAGGGGGTGACATGAATTTCAATTTGTTAAAGACAAATACTCAATCCACAATTATTAATGCTAGATTTAGTAGCCTAGGTTTGAGTTGTGTAATGTACATCTTGAGATTCCTAGTGTAGTTATGTATACTTTCGCCGTGGAGAAGCGCAATGCTTATTCATACATTGATCATTTTCTTGTCAGTAATGTTAATATGAGATTTGTAAATTCGTTGGTTACTATTAATGATTTTGAAAATCTATCTGATCACTTACCAGTTGTATTGAACCTCAGGCGTGAGGCTATTGTGCAATGTATTGTTAACGATTTACTTGCAGTGAATGAAACTACTTCTACTCCGAATGTTAAACTCAATCTAGACTGGGTCAATTCTAATAAAACAGAATACTATAAAATGACAAGAGAAGAATGCTACCCGCTATTCTTGTTACTAAATGAAACTGATCTTAACCGGTTATATGATAGTAGACCTGAGTTATATAATCAATCATCTATTGATAAAATTTACAATGAAGTTGTTAATTTATTATTCAATGCTTCTATGAAAAAAATTAAAAATATAGGTAAGACAGGGGTCAAAAAATTGTGGTGGAACAGTTCTTTGACTGAGGTTAAAGGTTATTCCGCAAAACAGTTTAGTGAGTGGAAAAAGCTGGGAGGCCCAATGAAAGGCCCTTGTATGATGCTAAGCAGAAAGCTCATAAGGATTACAAGAAAGCTGTTAATCTTTGCTAAAATCAATTCAACTAAAATAATATCTGATAAACTGCAACAACAGCTTTTAGAAACGAATGCCAATAATTTTTGGAAATGCCGGAAGGATTATTTTAAAACCAATAATTCTATCAATGTTATCTTTTATTCACCAATGCTTGGCAGAAAACACGCACATATACAATTACATTGCAAAACGTGACACAACAGAATACATATAAAAAAGTGCACATAAAAGTTTAACAATTTCAAATTTTTCACAAACTGCAGAATAGTTAAAACAGAGCATTTTTAAAATAGCGCCAGAATTTATAACGAATACTCGACAAAGAGTCATTGCTATCTATGGCAAATTTACTTTTAATATTTAAATAATCATTGTAATCGGGAGAGTCCAAATGCTGCTTAGCACTTAACTTATCATTAATTATTAAATTATGCAGGAATGTAAACCTATGATATTCACATAATAAATCAAATGGCAAAAAACCGCAATACCACCGAGAATATAAAATATTATTTTTATCAAATGTAAGGAAAATTTTTGAGAAGACACTCTAGTACGCCTTAGAAAAGCTTTCGATTTCTGATTTATTCAGTTGTACAGCTGGAATACCATAAAGTAGAACTGGCACTGCCTGCATACGAATTAGCTTTAAGAGAACATCGATTGAAGCTTTCGTTCCCATTTACAATAGTTAGACCAAGGTATTTTATTTTATCAATCCAGCTTATAGGCTCATTTCTTATGTTCAAAAGCTTACAAGGAGCCTTATGTCGTGGTCCAATTCGCATACAATTACATTTAGAAATGTTACTGTGGAGATCTAACTTATCAAATTCCCTGTCACAGATATCAAATAATTTCTGTAAGTCACTTACAGATATACTAAGTAAAATTAAATCGTCTGCATACATGCAACTATTACAGCAACGGAAATTTATTCGACAACCATAGCTTGACTGGTCCAGTATATCCAAGACGTTGTCTACAAAAGGTGCAAATAGAATGGGCGACAGTATTCCACCTTGCTTAACCCCAGACAAAAGAGGAACATATCTAGAAACATATCCAGTTCAATTAACAGAAGTTCCACTTTTTGTAAACCAATTTTCGAGTATATTTATTACATTTTTATTAACCGAATATTATTAGTAGAAACAAGGTTGATGGCTTTCAAAATATTCGTGACACTGCTAACCACATAGCAAATAATTTCAAATCTGCTTGTACTCTGAAATATTTCATAATAAATTTAAAGAGACATACAAAAAGCAAAAATTGGTATACACTTCTGAAGCAAATGATGTTTATGTTCATGTTAGATCTTTGGGAAATGCTATTAATTGTCTTGATTTAAATAAAGCAGCAGGTAGTGATGGTCTGATGATCGAACATTTGTTTTATGCCCATAAATCTGTGTTAATAATAATTAAAATGCTCTTCAATATTATGCTTCGCACCGGACTGGCTCCCGACGCTTTTGGTATCGGTAGAACTACACCTATACCAAAATTCAAAGGGTGTAAAAGGGTTGTTTCAGCTGATGATTTTAGGGGGATCACTATATGCCCCGGCATCTCCAAAGTTGTTGAACATATTATACAAAAGTCCATTCAATTACCAACTTCAAGTAGACTGTTTGTTTCAAAGATAAGGTTATTAATGCAATACATACCGTAAGAAAGGTCGTAAAATATTTCAATGCCAAGTTGAGTACTGTCAATGTTGGTGTAATTGATCTGCGTAAAGCATTCGACAAGTGTAATGTTTATAGTATATTACATATGTTACAATGTAGAAAAGTTAACGCATGTATTATTAATACCCTTGAAAATTGATTCAGCAAAAGTAATACAACAGTAAATTGGGCTGATTCTGTATCGGATTGTGTCCAACTGCTATCCTGCTATCGGGAGTTAAACAAGGTGGGGTTCTTTCACCTTCTTTGTTTGTCCTTTTTGACGACACAGTTTTGGACAAATTATAAGCTTCTAAATTAGGTTGCTTCATTAATTATAACTGTTATAATAGTTTTATGTATGCAGATGATCTTATTTTATTGAGTATCTCTGTCACTGATCTTCAGAAATTATTTAATATTTGTGACATGGCTCTTGCATAGTTAGATATACCTATAAATGTATCGAAATGTCACTGTATGCGCATCGGTCCAAAGCACAATTTTCAGTGTAAGCCATTGCAAATTAGAGATACTTGTATTAGTTGGGTGGATAGTATAAAGTGTTTGGAAATAAATATTTTAAGAGCTAAATCTTTTAAATGTGATTGGAATGACAATACATGTAAATTTTATACTTCAATAAACACTATACTGGGGAGACTTGGATCTAAGGTGCACATTGGTGTTTTATTAAAATTAATATTAGCTCAGGCGGTTCCCACCTTAATTTATGGTATTCTGGCCTCCGGTTTATCCTTTTCAGAATTAAAAGACTTTCCTTATGTTTATAACAGCATTTTCTTTAAAACATTTAAATCTTATGATAAAAATGTTAAACTGAATTGTCAATGGTATTGTGGTTTCTGGGCGTTTGAAATATTATTTGAGTTTCATTGGCATTACTTTTTGAGTAAATTAATTGCCTGTAATCAGTAAAATGATCAAATAGAAGTAGAAGATTCTGACTATTTGGATTACAAAGTTATAACAAATAAATATGCACTCCAGACAAAAGATTCACCAGCTATGACTCGGTTTAAGTTTTGGTCATATTTTGCAAGTCTGGTTTAATATACCGAATAGGTAAATTTTGGTCTAAATAATTTTCCATTTAGTAAGAATTTTAGTTCTATTTTTAAGTTTTATTTTTTGATGACAAGGAATACCTTTATGTTGTATCTGTAGATGATACTTGTTTGTTGTTTGTTTTCGTGTTTTGTTCACTTCCACGATTTTGGTGAAATAAAGAGTATATAAAGACTTTTAAGCACCTTTAGTTGGAACAACTAATAAGGTAGTGGAGGCTTATTTTCCACAACGTGAGTAAACGGACCTTTTTAGTGTCGTTATTTTCTTAAAAAGGAACGACTGACATTTCGAAAGGCCTTGTAGAAATTTAATTTTCCACTTTTCTCATAGAATTGCTGTAATTTCGTTACTACTGAAAGTATTTTCACAAAATTTGCTGGTATAACGAATAAATTCCTCTTTTAGAAACTCCGAGAATTTACTAAAGAAATTATATTATATATAAATCAATCTTGCTCTAAATACGTACCACAGTTCAATTCATCAGTACCGTCTCCACAATCATTGTCTCCATCACACTTGTAGTCACTAGGCACACAGAGTCCGTTCATGCAGGCCAGCATGCTTCTCGGACACGTTACGTTATCTGTTATCACGTTATCTGAAACATCAATCCACACACAACAATTAAAATTTATATTCTCGGGCACCAAAAGCATCGTTTTCTAAATTTTTGCATTACAATTATTTTAACTAATCGCGAGTTCAGTGGTTTCTCTAGAAACTTAACATTAGCAGATTAATTTAATTTAAAGTCGTGGTCTTTGTATTCCACATCATATTAATATATTAAATTTATAGTCTCTCTTCTCTCTCTCTCTCTCTCTCTCTCTCTTTCTCTCCCACTCTCTTTCTCACTTTCTCTCTCTCACACACTCTCTCTCTTTCTCTCTCACTCTCTCTGTCTCTTTCTCTCTTTCTCGCTCTCTCTCTCTTTATTACCGCTTTAAATTTTAGTAAGCTATTTATACATGTCAATATATATGTGTGTATATATATATATATATATATTTATATATATATATACAGTATATATATATATAAATATATCTATATATATATATATATATATATATATATATATATATATATATATATGTGTAATGATCAAGTCTAGGGTTTTGGTTTTACAAGTGTGAACATCGCTTTCAAGGCCAAATTGTTTACGAACTCTATAGCAAGGTTGTATTGCTCATCAAAGTCAACTCGGTTTTAATCTATAAGCAAGGCTAAAACATTGATATGCTAGTCGAGGTCAATTCGATTATAATCTGTTTGCAAGGCTAGAAGGTTTCACTTCAAGGTCTTATTGACTAAATGATTATCTTACTTCAAGGTCTTATTGACTAAATGATTATCTTACTTCAAGGTTTTATTGACTAATGATTATTTCACTTCAAGGTCGTTTTGGCTCGAGTCCCTCACAAGGTCTGATATGTTGAGTGATTCTCGTAATTCTCGTTCAAGGTAATATTTAGGGTATCAGTCCTATCAAGCTTAGAAGTGTATTTTGCTATTTATGAAGGCCGATTATGAGCCTTGAATAGAGTAGTATATAAGACTTAGGGGTAGAACAATTGACATTCGGGTTTTAAGTGGAGTTTAGTTTAGTCTGGAGTTATGAGTTCACGGGACTCGATCTGAGCTCGCAAACGGTCAACTAGTAGGAATCAGGATTCGAGCTATCGGAGACCGCCACGGATCAGTCTCTCAGGCTTAGTTATTCTTCTTTATTCAGTTAACTACTTAGGGAAGGGACTTGATTATACAAAGTCGTTTGATTTATTATGTTGCACCGTATACCCTAATTATTAACTATACATTTTTGTCGTTGCTTTTATTGTTTATTTTACATTGACATTTAAAGATACATATATCGCCCGCTCTGATTATTTACTTATGATAACCAGTTTGTACCAGTTGTCCAAGAATTAAATAAAGCATTGGGCATGTCATTATCAACGGAGTGTGCTGTGATAATTAAGTTAGACATTAGATATTAATATTAGCTGCGATCAATTTTAAATAACACAGAGTTACCTCTCACAAACGCAAGCGAGTAGCGAAGATTAGAAAACAATAACGAATGACTCAGGAAAGCAGTCATTAAACATAGGATACATCCACTATCTCCCAGAAGCATTCAGCAATCCAAGGACGATCCCTGAGGTTTAATTAACTTTAAACCTACTCTATCACATATGTATGTATATATGTATATATATATTTATATATAATTTATAATTTTTATTTATTTATTTCTTAAAATCGATTAAATGGTGAAAAAATTTGATAAGATTTAGAATATGTTTACTAAAATATCTAAAACAATCAATCATGCTCTAAATACGTACCACAGGTCAGTTCATCTGTAGCGTCTCCACAATCATTGTCTCCATCACACTTGTAGGCATTAAGCACACATAGTCCGTTCCTACAGGCTAGCATGCCTCTCGGACACGTTCCGTTATCTGAAACATCAATCCACACACAACAATTAAACTTAATGACCTCTATTTTTCCCAAGCTATAGGCTACATAAGCAATGGATAAGGCATAGACTTTGTGAAGGGATTAACTTGTTGATCTAAGGAGTTCTTATATGGAGCGAGAAAACAGACTTTGAGTTTGAATATGTACCTTGAACCTGCCACTTGGAAGTGCACTGAAGAGAGAAAGAGAGACCTCTGTCATCTTCAACATCGTTTCCTAAATTCTTGCATTACAATTATTTTAACTAATCGCCAGTTCAGTGGTTTCTTTACAAACATAACATTAATAGTTCAATTATTACTACTATGATAGATTATTTTGGATATTTTAGTAAACATATTCTAAATCGTCGTGTTCTTTATATTTTACATGTCCCACTTACTACAAGTGGAGCATCCTACCGCCAGGCAGTTGTCTACTAGGTCCTCTAAGTTAGTTACTCTAGAGACATCGAGCATTCCTTCCCGTAGAAAGCTGTCTAGACGTTCCTTACAGCATGCTGCTCCACATATCTGGAATTCTCTTCCTTCCACTCTGCTCACCCCCTCATCAATTCCTGATCAGCCTTTCCTACTTAACGAGCAGTTTCATAGGCGATTGAAAGCTTTTCTCCTTGACTTTTCTAATCCACAAAATGTCCATGACCTGAGACCAACACGTAAACCTCCATTCCGCCAGTACCCTTCCCTGGACTGTGTACCCAGACTTTGGTTAACACCGTTTAAGGATCACTCACTTTGCTCATCGGTTTTTATTTGGTTCCACAGTGCTCTCAATGTTGTCAGGGACAACAGTAGCGCTTCCATCGTAATGTTGTTGTTGTTGTTATATGATATTAATTGATTAAATTTATTGTATCCCTACTGTGTCTCATTCTATTATTTAACATTTAATATCAAATATTTCACTGTACCTTCAAAATAATATTATATTCCTCTTATTATATACTAAACATATTTCATAATTATTGGATGATTTTAAGTATTCTAATATTCGTATTAAATCTTGATATTTATTTGAATAAGTAATATATTAATTATACCTTTGTCAGTTAAGTATTTCATTTTATTAAAATTTCCAAGAACTATCAGCGAGTGTTTCTCCATCTCTCTCTCTCTCTCACTCTCTCTTTCTCTCTCTCTCTCTCTCTCTTGCTCTTTCTAGGTTCTACTATTGGGCCTCTATTATTTCTCATTTCTATTAATGACACACAATTTTCGTATAATAATGCTAAGTTAAATCTATTTGCTGATAATTGATAATGCAAATGTTTTTGTTTGTGAAGATAACATTGTAGAGATATATAGGACAAGTAACATTGTATGTAATATTTTATTGAATTATCTCAGTTGTAATCGAATTGAGCCAATTCAACTGTTTATATTGCCAAATCGACTTTCATTTTATTTTATCCGTCTAATCTAGATCATGAAATTATTAAGACCAATAATCTTAAAATTAAGATAAGTGACAATTAACTTAAGAGATCTAATAGTGTTAAGTTCCTAGGTATTTGGATTGATGATAAATTATGATTTCATGAACATATAAATCAATTAGCTAAAAAATTAACTCTTTGTATTCAATGTTATTCAATCGTAAAAAGTTCTTACCCATAAATTGTCGCTTAATATTATATCAATCACTTATTAATTCACGTACTAGTGATGGTATTGAAATATAAGGCAATACTAGTAGATCGATGTTACATCCTCTTCAAGTTGCAATGAATAAGGTACTAAGAAATCATCAAGATCAAAATAACTTTTGCAATGTTAAAGAATTACACCAAAATTTTAATGTACTTCCTGTTAATTTATTATTTAGATTAGCAATTGGTAAACTAATATACAAATATAGTCACAATATACAAATATAGTCAATCTGGTAGCAACAGGCCTACTTCGAATATTAATAAAGATTATTTTCTCAACAGAACGGCCAATCATGAGTATGAGACTAGACTGTCACAAACTAACTATTTGTATTTTCATTCCAATGTTAAAAATTTTAACTCGATTATTTTTTCTAGTGTTCAAATATGGAATAGTGTATCTGATTCCATAAAAACGGCAATAAATGTATATAATTTTAGTATTCTATGTAAATCTTTTTAATTCAAGAACTGGTAAAATATAGGCCTACTGATCCTTCCCATACCACATCGGCGACTAGCTAGATAGAGCAATGCTCTCACTAGGGACCGATTGAATGGTATTGGGCTTGTTTTAATTAAATGAATCATTGATTAGGTTTGTTGTCAGCTTGTACTTTTATTTCTCTTCTTGTACACTTTGTATGTATGCGACTTTACACTGAGTTTTTTAATAAACATATCTCTCTCTCTCTCTTTCTCTATTTCTTTCTTTCTCTACTCTAGCACTATCTCCAATATTCTACAGAGTTAAGAAAATGTGTCATAAAAGGCTACTTACAAAGAACTAAGAAAGACAGAGGGTAATCACATCAGAAG
The DNA here is from genome assembly GCA_905160935.1 of Enchytraeus crypticus. Taxonomy (NCBI): domain Eukaryota; kingdom Metazoa; phylum Annelida; class Clitellata; order Enchytraeida; family Enchytraeidae; genus Enchytraeus; species Enchytraeus crypticus. Next base: position 506,593 of record CAJHZI010000488.1, on the reverse strand, counting down.
TTATAAATTTCCCATGCTATAGGTTACAGAATGTCTTGACAAGGCATTGCCTTTGTGAAAGGGTTTATTTACTTTTTCACGGCAGGTTCAAGTTTTAACTTGAACCTGCGAAGTTTCTTATAACTCTTCCATCATTACCTTAAGAGTTATAACTCTTCCATCATTACCTTAAGAGTTATAAGAGTTATACTTATAACTCTTCCATCCAATAAGACTTGAACCTGCCGTTAGGCAGGTTCAAGTCTAATAACTCTTCCATCCAATTCTATGTTCAGCTTTTCTTTTTAGCTCTATATCAAAATTTAATATCAAATCATCCATCAGTGCATTAGAAGAAGAAGATGATGAAGAAGAAGAAGAAGAAAATGAAGAAAAAGAATAAGAAGAAGAAAAAGAAGAAATATAAATGACAAGAACAATTATTGGATTAATTTAAATGAATTACTAAATTACCTTCTGAGAGCACTGCTTCAATAAAAAATAGCGCATGCGCGAGGCCTAAAAGTGCACAATATTTTAAAACAATCATGACAGCTTTAAAATGTTACGAAAAACTGCCGATGAAGCGTAGAGATTGAGTGGCAGTCAGGTAATAAACTGTTCACTAAATAATGTTATGCAGAAATTTACTCAGAGTAAATTGAACGAGTCGCTAGCCTGATGCGGTACTTAACTTATCGCATATTTATTCTGCATCTACTCACATTAAAAGCAAACATCCATTGAACGTACATGTGTAATTGTGTATTAGTATTTTAATACGCACGTTAGCTTTCTTCTTTTCCTCATAATATTTACATTTCAGTTGCACTTAGTGTCAGAGCAACCTTTTCCTAATTTAAATTTCAATTTATCAGCTTTCCTATAAACTAGTATGAAATGTTCTAGGCATAATGAGAAAAAGATCATGATGACAATGTTAATAGTCAATATATAGCCCATTTTAACTTCGCTTTCCGTTCCTTAATATTATAACGGAGAGAGCACTAGATTGGAACCCTTCACCTACTGAACCTCGGTCGGAAAACTTCTTGACATTCTACCGGTTCTGCACCTTCTCTCTCTCCATTTATGCCATGCGGCAGTTTCAAAGTTGTATTCAAACTCTGTGTTTGTTTTCACAATTCATAGATCAACAAGCTAATCTCTTCCCACAAAACGCTATTGACTTTTCCGTACTTAATATGCGATCTGTGGTAAGGGAAAACGTGCTATCTGGTGTGGTTTTCCTTTACCTTCCTCATTATACATCGGCACCTTTTACGGTACGTAACGGTCGATATTTTTCTGTGTTCCGGACAACACCAGAAACACAACGGGTTCAGAAATATAAAAATAAAAAAATGAGCCCGAGATTTTTCATTTTGCTAATTAATACCGGGATTCGAACAAATGTTGCTTAATGCGTCACAAATGAAATCGATCACTTAGATGTCATCTAGCTTTCTGACAGACTTTCACGCAGGTATATTTTTGCACTCCTAATAAAATACAATTTGTATAATCCACTTCAAACACTTTAAAATACATTTATACGCTCCTACAAAAACGGATAGACTGGATAGTTTTTCTTATGAAATGACGCCCCTTCTCAGTAAATATTAGTCGAAGCTGAGAAAGGTATATAAGGCCCGCCTCGTCCTAACTAAAATCCCCCATGAATAATAGCATATCGTGTTAGATGATTTCTAGGTCCACTCGTATGTGGACATGAAGAGAAAACGGAAGAGATAAGAGTGGAGACATTATATACGATGAACCTGTCAGTGGGCATTAAGAGAGAGAGAGAGAGAGAGAGAGAGAGAGAGATTAAGTTACAATTGGATGGCGTGCCATTATGTTCAATTTGATGTGGTCGACAGGGAGGGATATCGAAGTTTCACTTGAACTTCAACTGTCTCATCATCATCATCATCAGTTACTTTCGTTCTTAGTTTAACATAGGGCGGCAACATTCCTCTATTCATTTCTATCATCAGCAATCTTCGCAGAGTCTTTCCATTGAATCTTCAAAGTTCTCAAATCTTAGTTAATCGTGCTGAACCAAGTATGTCTTCCTCTTGTCCTTTTTCAGGATTTGGCTTCCAATTAATTACAGTCTATGCATATCTATCATCCATCATTCTTAATAAGTGACTCAAGAACCTCAGCCTTAGTTCAGAGGCAATTTCATATAATCTTATTTCTCCAAGCCTTCCAAGTACTGTTTCATTTTTTAGGTGTTCCTAATAATGAATTTTTTTAATTCTTCTACGACAGCTTTGTTGAAAACAATTTATTTTGTGTTATATTTTACTACATATACCCCATATTTCACATGAATAAAACAAGACGGGCAGTTGTCGCAGTACAATAGTTGAATAAGTTTGATTCTTTAGTCCCACATAGATTTAGTCGCTTTTCCAAATATGTTGTAGTCCTTGAAAGACGGTATATGCCTTACCGATTCTACAATGTACATTCCACATCCTTTTCACTCGATACATTTTGTGATATTGTACTGGGTAAATAAGTAAACTTTTTAGCTCTTTCAACTTCACTATGATTACCTCTTATAGTAAATATATCTGAAACTTCAGTTGTGATGATTTCTGTTATTTTCAGAGCTGATTCTTAATCCAAATTTCAACTGTCTCATCGAACTTAATCATTGTAATTTTCAGAATCAAAATGATCATATCAATAGTTCTTCATGATCATATTTCCAATGTCTCTAGTTTTCCTATTTCTTCTCTATATCTTTATCTCTCTCTCTCTCTAGCTCCTTAGCATTCATTCTTCAAATTTTCTTATGCTACAATGTCGTCTGTATAATTTGAAGAATTTTCTTGCCCATAAAACATTAAATTTAAGTGAAATATGTAAGTTTTGAAAACGATTTGTCCATATTTTATCCGTCACATAGATATATATTAAGTGAATTAGTATAAAACTGCAGTAAAAAAAATTAAAAACTATGTTAAAATTACTGCAAAAACACTGGCTAAACTCTCACTCTTCTATTTAGCTTCAAAGATATAGCCATAATGACCCACTTAATGCGGACAGAGCCGTCTTGCCAAAGCATCTCTAAACTTAACAACTATTGCATACAGTCACAAAAGTACATGTAATATCAGAATATATATACAATAAAATCATCAAAAAATCAAAACAGTATCATATATGATAGAGCCAAAATATCAGAATCTGAAAGATACTTAAAATTGATCGTAGCACAGAATTTTTAGGGAAGGATCGTTCAAAATATGCATTTTAGATTATTTTTATAATTATCAGGTGAATGAGAATGTCCTATAATATGTGGAAGTTCATTCCACATTTTACGATCTGCTGCAGGAAATAAAAAGCAAATACCAGAAAGCGTCTAAAATAATTTCCGAGACTAGAAACTGAAGTTAAATATTGCTTTTTCTCCTTCAATATATATTGAAGGAGCTATTTGGTCACACCCAGTTGAAGCTTCAGTTTAATTTGATAACGTTCAAGTAGCCTATGCTGGGACAGTAAAATGGGAGAGCTATCGCTGAGGGAGAATCTGGTATAAATTGACTATTATGTTCTGAAAACTCCATGACCCATTACCGAAAGAGAGACTTTAGTAATATTTCTAGCAATCATAGTAGAGATATATTTGATTAATATTTGGTAAACACTTTAGCAGGAACGCTATGTTAGGATTTGGCCACTGCCAATCTTATTCTGCAGTAGGTAACTGGGAACTTTTCAGTATATTAAATAGATTCATCTCAAATTATATCGTGTATATTATAGTATCATAAGAATGCATACATAGGTAGCGACAGTGCTATTGTTTGCTTTATAAGAATGTTTGCTATTGATTCATATTTGCATTGTAATGGATATCAATGTTTGCTTTATTTGCCTACTAATAACTAACAATTATAAAAATATGACATAAATATAGGAGTTTTGACAGAGAGAGAGAGAGAGAGAGAGAGAGAGAGAGAGAGAGACCTAGAACGATGAAAAGAGAGAAAGAGAGAGGAGAGAGAGACCTAGAAAGATGAATAGAGAGAAAGAGAGGAGAGAGTGACCTAGAAAGATGAGTAGAGAGAAAGAGAGAGGAGAGAGAGAGATACCTAGAAAGATCAATAGAGAGAAAGAGAGAGGAGAGATAGATACATAGAAAGATGAATACAGAGAGAGAGAGAGAGAGAAAGAGAGAGAGAGAGAGAGAGAGAGAGGGATAAGTGAGAGAGAGGCTTTACTAAATCGAGCTTAAAGAAGACCGAAGTGGCTACGGTGCCCAGATAGAGATAATAGACTTGACAGAGAGATAATAGGTTTTATAAATTATTAAGCAAATATTACTATACTCATTACTTCCTCGTAATATCACGTATATTTAATATTGGATGAACAAAATGGTAATGGGTAAGGCCTACGTGTAAAATTAGTACTAATATTTTGGACTGGCGTCAGCTGGTTGGCAGTCTTTTCATTTATAGGGAGGTAGCCTTCCCTCGGCCATCCCGTAGTTATGTCGCTACCTTATTTTTTTAAATCGTAGTTTAGTTATGTATTTCATTAATACTACTAGTAAATAATTTTAGCAGAAATTTTGTGTTTGGGATTGCAATGGTCACTAACAATCTTATTCTTTCACAAATATGCAAAGACTGCTATTAACTGGAAGCCGAAGCATGGAAAAAGGAAAAGAAGAAGACATAGAGTACACGATCAACAGAGATTTGAAAATATTCAACATTTCATGGGAAGATGCTGAGGGTTGCAGGTGATATAATCGAATGGAGGAATGTTCGCCCGATGTTATGATCAGAACGCAAGGAACTGATGATGATGATGATGATGATGATGATGATAGCAACGAATGAAGGGATGTTGCCGCCCTATGTAGGGTTCAGAATCCGAGGGTATGATGCTGAATCACGCATAACAATGACAATGAAGAAGAATTGTAACCCTGACAGAATAGCATAACGGCACACTGGGTCAGGAAGCACAGATGCTTGCTTAAGACCCATTTCCTCCTTCCTCTCAATGGTTATTAGCAATCGTTGCCTTTTGATGGCGCATCAATTGCGGAAAGCGCGGATTTAAAAATAACCTTCCATCACCCTCGGATTTTTTTCCTTCAAAGCTTTTAAAACTTAGTTTTCCAAGATGGTCACCCACAAAGTACTAAACTAGGCCCATGAAGCTAAACTTCGATTATTATTGACGCTCAACTAAACCAAGTGCGCTTAATCCCGCCGTATTCTACTAAGGACACTCTGAAATTCTACATACATTTATTACTTAGCTGCCTGTTATGGATCTAAAACATCGTAGTAGCGGAAACTTATTTGACATTCAGCGCTAATGAAATTATTTGCTACACATGAATGTTTGCAAATGATAAGTAATTGCAGTGTTATCGTTATCAATATTTGTTTTATACTAATACATAGTAATTAGTAAACTGTGGTAGGCCTATAAATGTAACAGTTTTGACTAAATGAGAGAGAGAGAGAGAGAAAGAGAAAGAGAAAGAGAAAGAAAGAGATAAATAGAGTAGATAAAGAGAGATAAAGCGAGAGAAATTTTGAAAGATAGAGAGAGAGAGAGAGGAGAGAGATAGAGAGAGTTTACTGTTTTGAGCTGGAATTCGAGTGGTGACTGTCTAACGGGTGGAACATTAATCAGTGGTACTATCATTGGCACTATGGCACTATCCGCGGCACTATGGCACTATCAGTGGAACTATCAATGACACTATCAGTGGCACTCAGTGGCACTATCACTGGCACTCTCAGTGATACTATTACTGGCACTATCAGTGGTACTAACGGTGGCACTATCAGTCACATTATCAGTGAAATCTCATTTTTCACATACTATATCAAAGGTGTTTTGATGAAGCAACTCTAACGATAGAACTTGTATTTTCATTATTATTTCTTGATATTAGTCTACTTCGCAGTGCACTGTCTACTGGAAGGTCCCTAATATAAAACGCCACCACTCTTTATGTATTCCGTTTCCATCTGCGTGTACGCATTTTAGTGGTACTTTAAATGATCGAAGCTTAGCTGAGGAAGGAATTGGGGGTCCGCCTAATTAGCAGAAAATCACAAGAAAATTGTACATAACAACTAGAATGAGTATTGCTAGATGATTCAAAGTTTCACTTCGATGTGGACATGAAAACGCAAAAGGAAGTCAGAGAAGAATTTAGTTATTATATACCTTGAATCATAAGGCAGGCAATACATTGAGAGAGAGAGAGAGAGAGACAGAGAGAAAGAGAGAGAGAGAGATAGAGAGAAAGAGAGAGAGAGAAAGAGATCGGAAGTTACATTCTTTATATATTAAACATCAAATGTCCTAGAGATTGAGTAATTACATTAAATAAGCTAAAGTAACTAGATAAGTTTAAGTGACCTAAATATTCTTGAGATAGACCTATAATAATAATAATAATAATAATAATAATAATAATAATAATAATAATAATAATAATATCAATAATAATAATATCAATAATAATAATAATAATAAATATTTAACTTCCGTTTCCTCATCCAAGTATGATGGCAGGGACATCCCAACAGCACACATCACTACAGATCAATTCAATCAAATCAATTTGCAAAATGTGCTGAGGATAAGTCAGGTCCTAAATGAAAACCGGTCCGGTGATCAAAAATGTTCAGGGTAGATCAATTAAATCTACAGTGGGAAAAGGTAAGTCAAACTAAAGAAAGGTTCACTACGGAAAGTTCTACATGCATATCATAAATTATACAGTGAAGAAATATGTGATCAACCGGGCCAGCTTTCTTTTTAGGACATTGCATCTCCTCAGCACATTTCTTTGACAGATTGGTGGGTGAAATGATCTGTAATGATGAGTGTTTTGGGACGTCCCTGATATAACATTGGATGAGGAAACGGACGTAAAACCACACCTGTCTTCTAACACAATTTTACGGATTAAGAAATGTCTGCCTTACAAAGTGTCAGAATACTGAATTATTATTTTGAATGTCTTTTTTCAGCAACTAAAATCAATTTTTTAGTTCCTACAGAATACTTTATTCAGTTTCAGTTCTAGAGGTAGCTTAATTTCGGCAGTGTGATGTCAATTTCTTTCTTATTATACCTTTTTAATGTCTTCTACGGCCTACTCAAACACATTGCTACAGCGTAAATGTTCAACAACAGCGACGACATGATGCAATCTCGTTATACTAAACGTCCTGTTTCGCCTTTTTTTCTGAATATTCTTACCAGATAAATATTGATGTCAACATAACGAAAAATTTATTTTTTCAGGACAGTATAATGACTGGTCGTTAGATTGACTTCGTCTTGTGCTCCATTATTCATCTCACGTCCACTCAGCTCTTCATATTGTCCAGCGTTAGAGGCGCATATTTCTTCATACTCATTCTTGATCTCCGGATTTTGTCCAAAAGGAACTGTCATATATTGATCAGCCTCTTGCTGAGTTGTTATCTTCTCGTACATCCGTGTAGAATTTGGGTTGCCTTCTGAATTGTCTGTAGCATAAATATTTAAAGCAAATAAACAATGATTTTGATAATTCATGTATATTATCAAACATATTGCGTATATATGCTGCCACTGGGTATATTTGTTATCTTTATCACAAGTATATTTAATGTGGGCACGTTGTTCCTATTGATTGTCGTTTTATTTGTAACTTTGCAGTATATGAAAACCATGCATGAGGTTGCTGAAATAAAATAAATTGATTTTTTTATTCAAAAAAAAATTATTGAGATCAGATGAAATAAATAACTGACTAATTACACCAATTGAAGCCTATCATGAAGCAGCCAGAAGACGAAGTATTTTTGACATATTATGCGGAAAAAGTTCTTTTAAAAATACCACAGTGACGGGAAAAATAAACGGCAAAGAAGGGTATGGATCGAAAGAGGAGCTCATTTAGCGTCCAAGCAATGGGTGTATATAACGGAACCAGTAATGATCAGACCAACAATGAAAAGAGACATATGGAGGGGCGTGATCATGACGGTCTAGGCTTGGAAGTGGTAGGAATCAACAGTATTGTTTTTATAATCAATAATTATAATTCATTTATATTATCAAACAGTTTGCGTATATATGCTACGACTGGGTATTTTTTTATATTTCTATCACAAGTTTATTTAATGTGTGTACGTTTTACCTATTGATTTTCGTTTTTGTTTGTAACAATACAGTATATGAAAACCGTGCATGCGGTTTTTTAAATACAAAAAATTGCAGCTTTTCTTTAATAAAATTGATAAATTATCCGATTTATCTCAGGGAAACGTTTCCTCCCAATAAATGTTAGTCGAAGCTGAGTAAGGCATAGGGGACCCACGTCATCATAAGCAGAATCTTCAAGAGCAATGGCACACCGACCTAGCCAACGGATGGAGCCAGTGGCGATATCGGTATGATATTCGACCGCGTTCAGTATGTGCGGGGTTCAAATCCTGGGCTCGCCCGTCACTGACACTGCGTTAGAGTGAGGAAACTGATGTTAACATTAGCTTTACCAGCTTTTTTACCATATCAAAAGGAATGCTAGATGATTTAAAGATCCACTCAAATATGGATATGAAGAGAAAACGGAAGAGAAAGAAGAGTTGAGACGTTATGTACCAAGGACCTACCAGTGGGCAATGCACTGAGAAAGATGGAGAGAGAGAAGTCATGTAACATTTGATTAAACAGAACATATTACTATAGAACATATAGCTACATATAGATAAGTAGCTATATATTAGATAAGTCTGACTATATGGATTATGTTAATATTAAAAATAAATGTGCAATTCAGAATGATGATTCTATTGGTAAAATAAGACACAAAGTTTGGACTTATTTTGAAGGTATATTAACCTAATTAGTTTATAGAAAGTCGATCCTAAGATAAACGACGATTTTAGTTTATATTTTTCTACTTTAGACTTTTTAATGGTGAATCCGTAATTTCTGTTTTTCTGTTCGTTAGTTATTTTTTCATTTCTTGTTCTGTTCTTACTGCCATGTATTTTGGTGAATAAAAAATCATATATTACGGACAAGCTATAGGCTACATAAGGTATGGATAAGGCTTAGACTTTGTGAAGGGATTAACTTGTTGATCTAAGGAGTGCTCTTATGGAGCAAGAAAGCAGACTTTGAGTATGAATATGTACCTTGAACCTGCCACTTGGCAGTGCACTGAAGAGAGAGAGATTACGGACATATTGTGAGACATGTTTCTTGTGTGATCATTTACATAATTTATCATATTTTAGTTAGTCATTTGCAATGTACGGAATAAATACATATTTTGAAACCGACGTCCCAGACATTGCCTTATGGCGAGGAACCGAGGAACCGTGGAACCGGACGTTAAATTCTTATTGAATGATTGATTAATTTAATATTATTACCTGGAATTACGTAATTTCCAGTTTTTACTGTAGCTTTCCCTTTTCCAGCATCTTGTCGAGTGAGTCTGTAAGTATTGATAAGCCTATAATTCGCAAAATGTAGTAGTTCACAAATAAATAAATAATGAGAAAACAAATAAATAAATAACAATAAGAAGAAAAAGCAAAGCAAAGCAAAGAAAGGCAAAGGCTTTCCATGACTTCGCAAAGATTTAATGCAGTCTGCTTCAACAATTCTTTTAAGCCAATTGATGACCTCGAGTAGCCGGGTGACGAATCAGCACATACTGTATTGCTTGAATCGTTTTTATCAAACCCCAGGTTCTTTACACCGGGGTAAAAATGTAAATAAAAAATTTAAAAAATAACAAGAAAACATGGGGAGCCACGAGTATGAAAATCACAATCACGTGCCAGATTTATGCAAGAAAGTAAATTACAAAGTGATCCTCTCAAATTTGTCGTAACAAAAATATTTTGAATATATGTGACTTGTGGAATTCATGCTTCCATTCGTATATAGATTGATAAATATGAATGGATTCGGTAATCTAATTAATTGGAAAACAATATAATTAGAACTACATATTTCCAGATAGGCCTAATGTATACATGCAGGTCAATGTTATAATAATATAAAATTTAATATATAAGAAATAATGGACTAAAAACTAGGCCTGATAGAATTATAATTGCAAGTAGAAAAGGTAAAGCAAAGCTAAGGTTAATTCTTCACTCGAAAGCGATGTCAGTGACGGGCGAGCCCAGGATTTGAACCCGCACATGCTGAAACGCTATCAAATATGTTACCGACATCGCCACTGACTCTAGCCAGTGCTTAATTAATTCGCATCTTTACAAATGATGATAAATAAAAATGTATAAAATCAAGTAATAAAGTTACCGTTGTGTCCTCAGACCACGCACTACGACTCCGAGCAGAATTATAACAATAATTCCCAGACAAGAACTTAGAGCTGTTAACAACTTCAACTTCAGATTTGATTGTGGATTATGCGAGACATATTGTAATGCATTCGGGTTATCATTATCTGTAAAGTCGACAAAACGATTTAATAAATAAGTCGAATAAAACATCAATATGAGAATTTTAGGCTGAAGCCAGTGGCGATATCATTAAGGTATTCGACCGCCGATCAGTTTGTGCTGCATTCAAATTCTGGGCTCGCCCGTCACGGATATCACTTATATTAATATTATTATTATTATTATTATTATTATTATTATTTATTTATTTACTTTATTTTATTTTTTTTAAAATAAATTTACCCCGGTGTAAAGAACCTGGGGTTTGATAAAAACTATTCAAGCAATACGTGCTGATTCGCCGCCCGGCTACTCGAGGTCATCAATCGGCTTAAAGGAATTGTTGAAGCAGACTGCATGAAATCTTTGCAAAGTCATGGAAAGCCTTTGCCAAAGAAAAGATGTCTCTCGCATATCGCCGGTTTGCTCTGTAATAAGTCTGCCTATGCCATTAATAAAGTCAACTCCTTCGGGATTCATCGGGCCCATGGTTTCAATGGCCACCGGAACAACTTCATATCCTAAGGACAGATCACGGTATACATCCAACTTCCTAGAGGCGGCATTAAAAGCAGCTCCACCGGCTGTGACTGAAGTCGTATTCACGTAGGAGTTTGCCATAGTGTCAATGACCGTGACGTCCCATACGGCACATTTACCGTTGCACCAAGGCACTAAAGTCATGCCGTCCGGACGCTTGCCGTCTGAGCTGGACAACCCACTTGGTTCCTTAGAGGAAGGAATGCCTGCTCTTGAAAGTGCTCGCCATATTAAGTCATTTAAATTGTGATGGCGAGACAATCTACCTGAGCTTCGTTTGCAGGAGAGGCCGTGGAGACCTAAAGCGTCGACTTCATGACCGCAGGGGCATATGTGGGATTCTAACAGACTGTTTTAAATCCGATCCACTATAGGACGGTCCCATGATTTCTGGTTACCGACTGAGATAGAAGGTGGAGCACTGGAGGTGAGGGTTTTGGACCAAACTGACAACGCAACGTCGATGTTATTATTATTATTATTATTAATATTATTATTATTATTATTATCATTATTAAAAGAATTGTTATAACTAGAATTGCTACTATATTTGTAATTTTATATCGAAACACAAATATAACACAAATATTATATAAAACCAGCATATAGAATTAACATACCGGCAATAATAGGAATTAGTTTACCAATAGGACCAAGATGTAATAGAAGATTTGAAAAATGTAAAGCAATACGGTAAATAGCTGTCAAAATAGAGAGTTTATAGTATGCTATGCAGTAGTATGTAAAGTAATGTATACATGAATATTTATACGATATTAATACTTCTATAATATTAATGATATTACAACATTTATCATAAGAATTAGAATGTAGAATAACGGCATATCAAAAGGAATATTATTGATGATTTAAAGATACTCGTATGTGGACGTCAAGAGGAACACGGAAGATAGAGAATAGTGGAGGAGTTATATACTATGGACCTGCTAATAGGCAGTGCACTAAGATAATATATACATGTATATATATACATATATATATATATATATATAAATATGTATAGTATAAACAGACTTTGAGTATGAATATGTACCTTGAACCTGTCACTTTGCAGTGCACTAAAGAAGAGATACACAGTATATATATATATATATATATATATATATATATATATATATATATATATATATATAAGAGTATATATATACATGTATATGTATATATATATATATATACTGTATATATAAGAGTATATATATATATATACATGTATATATATATATATATATATACATGTATATATATTATTGTTGTTGTTATTATTATTATATATATACATGTATACTGTATATATATATATATATGTAATACATATAAATATATAAATATTTAACCTAGCGAATACTTTGACCATTTAAATGAATGTTCCCAGTTTGTGGACAGTCGAGAGAATATAGCCATTCTGTAAACTGCACAATAATTGTATGGCTAAGTATATAGATAATATTCTGAGATTTTATAGTGTAGATCTCGCAGTATAGTCTTTAAAATAGTAATCCACTAGCATAGCAATCTTATTACGAAACATTTCTATGAGAGTTATAAAATCTTTCATAAGAGCGCCGACAAAACAATCAATACTAAAATATTAAAGAATACTTTACAAACCAGGTGAAAAATGTAACGAAATGCACTTCTTTAATGTATAGCTGAAGGATCTAGTTTCGTTTCCCAACGTCCAATAAAACACAAGAGTACAGTCAAGTTCTTGAATAATTGGAAAATATTGAAATTCCATTTTTCGAGACACACGGAAAGAATGATCAGTTTTCGACCCATTTTGCATCAGTTCTGGACCTTGATGAACTATTACATCCACATAATAGAAATTTCCAATTGCATGGAAATTACAAAATTTCTTTTCTTTTCTTGAATCCTTGCTTCTCGGAGAGTTAGGTTTGGAATCTGCAGTGGAATATGTCAATGATTTTTGAAAATTTTCAAAATTTAAAGAAATGTTATGCTAAATCTAATATCATTGTAATAAACTTGACTCATCCGACAGTATATTAAGCACGTATCACTTATTCATTAAATTAGAGAATAATTCGGTTTTGCGGGGATTCTGCCGGAAAAATCTAAATTGTTCTGTCATAGCATAACTCAGAATTAGAAAAATATACAATAACTAATACAGTGGCTGAAAATCGCCATATACATGTATATATGCTTTATTTAGTAGATCCTGCTAGAATGTAAATACTGTAATAATGCAGTGTATTGCCATATTTAAAACGTGCAGCTAGATCACTATTTTGAACTTTTAATGTTCTTGTGAGATACAACTAGAGTTGGCAATGAGTAGATTAAACACCTGAGACTATAATATGTACAAGCAAACTGCCGTGTGTACGCAAGAGACGACTAATGCAGGTGTGAGAAAGACATAGGGACACACCTTACCTTTTAATTTTCCCCATGCTTTAAATGGCATACACAACTCTGAATATGTAATCGACGGGAGGAATACAAATGTCAAGAGTTAGCAAACATTGGATGTTAGATGATCTAATAAAAAATGCATATACATGTATATAGATTAAAAGGAAGGCTGATGATAGAATTGGTTGGAAGAGTTATATACCATTGACCTGCCGTTTGACAGAGCACTAGAAGAAGGTAATAAATACAAAAATTGGATCCGTGGGTAAAAAAGCTAAAGCAAAGTTTAACAGAAGTTTCCTGCTCCAATAACATGCCAGAGACAGGGCGAGAGCTGGATTTGAACCATGCACCTACTGATCCGCTGTCGAACAACTTGTCAACACCGTCTCTGCCTAGTTGAAAAACAATAAAGATATGTAAGAAGAATTAAATAATTTAATATTATGTTTAGCTCAATCAACCAAGGAATTAATAAGAATTTAACGTCGGGTTCCTAGTCAGAAGGCAATGTCAGGGACGTCTAACACAGACTCTGAATATACCGAAGTCAAAACACCACACGATGACGACAGAGTATACAAAGAAAAGAGACCACAAGAGAAAACGTTAGCAAAACAGTGCATGTCCGAGGTTCAAGTCAAGAGGGTAAAAATCTAAACTTAAGGCGGATAA
>CAJHZI010000488.1:467500-487500 GCA_905160935.1 Enchytraeus crypticus | reverse complement strand
AAAATGCCTCCACTCATCTCTATCTTCCACTTTCCTCTTCATGTTCACATCAATATGGAATGACGTTAATATTTTCCTTATCAATTTGTAATGATAAAACACCATATTTGATAGTAAGGTGGCTTTTTCAAAGATTATTTTTTGCTGACTCCAAAAGGTTGAATAAAAGTAGAGCTACACGTAAATTTAAAATGATCATACCTGATATAGGTCGATTTTCTTCTTCCAGGGAAAGTTTGGCTAATATTGCACCACATAATATGAAGCAATTTATTTTGAACTTCATTTCTGTGAATTTAAATTTATTTACGACATAATTTTAGCCAGGTAACTCTTACTATAATTCAGACTCACGTTTTTCGCAATAATTAGTTATCCTGCACTGATCGATGCAGTATAATTATCCTACGTGTATTTATATTTATCGTCTGCTCTGCACACATATAGCCTTGCATACTTCCGTATGCTCTAAGCTTCCGATTATATACTAGTTAACAGCCCACGCGAAAAATAAACATATTTTAATGTTAAGCAAATAGAACATCGCTGACCTAGATATATTATGTGAACGACATTGCCACAAGCATACATTTAGTGTTCATTTCTTTTAATTATCTCTCTCTTAGTGCACTCCCTAATAGCAGGTCCATGGTTTATAACGCCTCCAATCTTCTCTGTCTTCCAAATTCCTTTTCATTAACACACATGAGTGGCTCTTTAAATCATCTAACGTACATAATATCGGCCTGCCTCTGCCGCTTTTTCCTTCCATTCTATCTTCTGTGAACTCTATTAATAGACCTTCTCCTCTTAGAATGTGTCCTATCCATCTCTTCTTCCAATTTCTTAATACATTTAATATTATGTCTAATATATAGTAGTATATATATATAGTATATATATATATATATATATATATATATTATGTCTATGTATATATAGTATGTCTAATTATAAGTATTTGTAAGCATTATTCTCCGCATTTTCTATTGAACTGTAAATTTTATTTCGACGCTTAAATCACTCCTACATACGGACCTACTAGTTATTCACTTTTATATTTTTAATATATAAGTAACTGTAAGTCAGTTAGTTAATTAGTGAGTCAGATAGACAGATAAGTCAGTTAGTAAGTTAGTTAGTAAGTCAGCCAGTCAGTTGTGTAAGTTTTACGCATTTTCATCAACAATCTGATCTTTAATCTGTATTTCAAAATATCAGTCGGTTAGGAAACTTTTCCATTTTGAAGGTGTCAGCTCATTCTGAGAATATTTAAATTAAATTAAGTATGCAGCAAGTAATCTAGCCTTACTAAATACAATTATATATTTTACATTCAATTTTAGGATCGTTAATTTGTTCTGCGCAATTCTTGGCAGAAAAAAGTAAAATGTTATGATACGACAACCCCTTCCAATAGAAAGAGAAGAAAAAACAATTAAAAAGGTAGCAAATCGAAAATATTAAGCACTCTGATATCAGTCGCCTACATTGTTCAATTGAAAAGTTGAATTTGAGTAGGAATATAATGTATACATTTGCTCATGGTTGAAGAACAAAAGATATTCACGACTGTATAATAGTAAGTGCATAGTACATGTACATGTATATATCAATATTAACAGAATAACTTAGTAAAATTACTCTCTGTCTATTCAGTCTGAACTAGAGATGGAAATCGAATCGAAACCGAACCGAACCCTGAAATCTGGAATTTTCCCCAAACCGAATCGAACTCGAGCCTTGCTACTGGCCGAACCCGAAACGAACACTGAAAAATCACAAAATTCCCATCACTGCTCTGAGCCCCATCAACATCCGTGTTGGATTTGACGCCGGGACCTGTATTGGGTGGAGGGGTTAATGGAGAAGAAAATCTAAATCACTCTCAAGTCGAAACGAGGGGTCCCTGGGGACTTTTACCCCCGGTTTGATCTAGGGTCGGAGCCATAGTTGGAGGTATGGGGGACAACAAAATCCCCCAGAAGCTGAAGCACTTTTAAAATAATGTCATCAAATTTATGGCATATTAAACTGAAAAAGTGAGGGGGATAGATAATGATTTCCACCCACTGGTAATTTCAAACCAGTTGTGTAGTCAGCTTAGGAAACTGTGACGAGAAAATCGTCGAATTCCTCTCTCCCCTTCAAATCCATTCCTGGTCAAAATTTCGTCTGACTTAAAGCAACATAGAGAAAACTCTCTTCTCAGTTTATATCTCTCTCTTTCTCTTTCTCTCTCTCTCTCTCTCTAATTTTTCTCTCTCTCTATCTCTCTTTCTCTTTCTCTCTCTCACTCTCTCTTTCTCTCTCTCTCTCGCTCTCTCTTTCTCTCTCTCTCTCTCTCTCTCTCTCTCTCTCTATCACAACTCCAATAGTTGTGCGATTGATTTAATCAGCCAATTAAGTTTTATTAATTAGTATAAAATCAACATTGATAGCACTTACACCACAAGTATTTATTAATGTCAAATACCAATGTGTATAACATAATAACATTATCGCTAACTAAAAATTCACACCTTCACTTAGTCACCATAATCATCATCATACTTCATTATAATTTATTCACCATCATCATCATTATTCATCATCATTCATTCACCATCATCATTCATTCACCACCATAATTCATTCACCATCATCATCATTATTCATCATCGTTCATTTACCATCATCATTCATTCACCATCATAATTCATTCACCATCATCATCATTATTCATCATCATTCATTCACCATCATCATTCATTCACCATAATCATTCATTCACCATCAATATCATTCTTCATCGTCATTCATTCACCATAATCATTCATTCACCATCAATATCATTCTTCATCGTCATTCATTCACCATACTCATTCATTCACCCTCAATATCATTCTTCATCGTCATCATTCTTCATCATCATTCATTCACCATAATCATTCATTCACCATCAATATCATTCTTCATCGTCATCATTCTTTATCATCATTCATTCACCATAATCATTCATTCTTCATCATCACTCATTCACCATCTTCACTATTTTTCATCGTCGTTCATTCACCATCATCATCATTCTTCATCATCACTCATTCACTATCTTCACTATTCTTCACAATCATAATTGATTTACCATCATCACTCATTCACCATCATTATCATTCACCATCGTCATCATTCTTCATCATTCATTCACCATCATTATCATTCTTAATCATCATTCATTCACCATCGTCATCATTCTTCATCATTAATTCACCATCGTCATCATTCTTCATCATTAATTCACCATCATCATCATTCTTCATCATTAATTCACCATCATCATCATTCTTCAATATCAATCATTTACTATCACGTCACTACATAAGTTGAGATCACCAAGCGCTTGTACTTGTAAACACGAAGTAATTCACAGATTCCCGTGGTAGAATTTGTTTCTTCTTCTTATTTCGTTTAGTGGGTCGTTAATCCCAATTCTGGATCGACACGAATGGGACTAGATAGGAAATGGAACACAGAGGTCGGATATCTTACCAACATTGCCACTGGCTCCAGCCTACTAAACTACTTAAATTATCTTAATAATAATAATAACAATAATAATAATAATAATAAAGGTTTAACGTCCGTTTCCTCATCCAGGGATGATGTCAGCGACGTCCCCAACAGAACACATCACTACAGATCAATTCACCCAGACCAATCTGCAAAAGAAATGTCTGAGGAGAAAGAAGGTCCTAAACGAAAGCCAGTCTGGTGATCACAAAATGGTCAAGGTAGATTGATTATGTCTATGGTGGGAAAAGGTAAGTCTTAAGCTTGCTGGAGAATGTTGAAAGAGAAAAACAGGAGCGAAGATTAGCAGGTAAAGAGTTCCAGATTGTGGGTGCTGCGTAAGAAAAGAACGTCTGCCCAATGATGTGAGAATATTGGGAACTTTACTCGCCGTCGCAGAAATTTCCTTTTGTATTCTCTTTTGATTAATAGTAAAATGATTGAAACTGAATTAGTAGCGTATTATAACAATACTCCTCCATCTTCAATTATATGCAGATGAAACTGAATGGGAAAACACTTTCGTTGTCTCTGGTATTAAAATAGTACATTTTTCAACGAAGTGATATACTTGATAAATATCTAAACTTTCATGTAGACATAACTAAATCTTTAAAGACATGTTTTTCATTTTCCGTGATATTCGTCGAATGCGTCAATATTTGTCATGTGAGACCAATGCTACAATAGGCGCAGCTCTTGTGCAATCAAGGTTGGACTATCGTAATTCCCTGTTTTAAATTTTTCTCTTAAAGCTCCCATTGATTGAACGAGAAATTGAATGGAGCCGTAATTCACACCAGAAGACGTAATTCTCAAACTGTATATGCTAAATGCAGATAATTATGGATAAGGCAATTTGATGCTGCACGGGAGGGATTAACAGGTTCATCTAAGATAGGCTTTTTTGGGAGCATGCGAATAGACAGTAAATAGAAATAAATGCCTTATACCTATCACCTGGCAAAACATAGAGAAACGATGGATAGAAAGTAAGAGAGAGACAGAGCGAGACATGAGAGAGAGATAGAAAGAGAGAGAGTACGCAGTTGTTAATATGTATTAGAATCTTCAAAATACGATAAACAAAACTGCTCTTCAAATACTAAACATTTCATAAGGGCAGAAAGATATATTTCAATGTACGCGTAGTGATTACGGTAGATGAAGATACAAGTTAGTGTTTATGGTGCATGAAGATACGTGCACTATGCAGTGATTGTTGTAGATGAAAACACAATGTAGTGAAAATGGTAGTCATTAACCTGGTGATGCTATGTGTGTTTAAATTATCCTGGCAGAAAATCACGAGTGGCGAAAAGTTCTTAAATGAACACGGAAACTTAAAAATCTTATCAAAGATGCTATTATTAGTTTTTAAAAATTGAATATGGAGAACAATTCTTGGATATTAAATAATTTTTTGAACGGAGACAACTAGGCAAATTTAATAGGCATAAATATTCGCTAGAGTCTGTGCATGACTTCATAGCTTGGACAAATATTAATACCAGGCACAATATTGAAATGATCAATCATGTTTATATCCATCACTTTTAATACAACATATTTAAACCGTTACGAAGTTTAGTCCATTTTTCGTGTAACAAGTCATGTAAATGTCGGAGAGTTTAAATCACATAACATAACATAATTACATAACAGTTTCTGAGTCAGGAAGCATATTAAAATTTATTAAGACTCACTCAAAAAACGTTATTAAAAATCAGATCTCTTCTGGGTTAGAAATTTAACCCATGAGAGTTCAATTCATCTCAAGATCTGTCATTTAAAACTTTGCTACGGTGCATGTCGCCTCTTACTACTGTGCCATTGAGACATTGATTGCCGAAAAATTAACATGTGCAAGTATCACAATAATGTCGTGTAGAAATAATGTAGAAATTTATGCTTTCTGCTAACATAATGGAGAAAAAAGACCGAAGTCAAAAGGTATGAATTCAAACTTAATCATTTAAGTTGTCGTTTTAAAAAATCGACCCGCCTTTTAAGTCTCCCACAATACATACAAATAAAACCATAGTATCAATTTTTCTACAAGTCAGGCATTACGAAGTCATTGCAGAGAATCATTCATTTTTTCTTTCCTTACGCAGCACCCACAATCTGGAACTCTTTACCTGTTAATCTTCGCTCTTGCTTGTCTCTTTCAACATTCTCAAGCAAGCTTAAAACTTACCTTTTCCCACTATAGACATAATCAATCTATCCTGACCATTTTTTGATCACCGGACTGGCTTTCGTTTAGAACCTTACTTCTCCTCAGCACATTTCTTTTGCAGATTGGTTTGGGTGACTTGATCAGTAGTGATATGTGCTGTTGGGGACATCCCTGACATCATCCCTGGATGAGGAAACGGACGTTAAACCTTTATTATTATTTCACCAGAACAGTATAATGACTGGTAGTTGGAATGACGTCATCTTGTGCTCCATTGTTCCTCTCACGTCCACTTAGCTCTTCGTATTGACCTGTGTTAGAGACTTGTACTTCTTCATAAGTGACTGCTTGATTTCCTTCTAAACGAACAGTTGCATATTGCTCAACTTCCTGCTGTAGCTGACTAGCTTCACTGTAGAGAGGCTCTACTATTGGTCTTGCCCGCTCATACATCCCAATATAACCTCTACCGTTGTTTGAATTATCTAGCAAATACACAATATGGATCTTAATTATACCATAAAGACGTGGTAGCAAGTTACAAGCAATAAACACAAAATAACAACAATGCATTACAACAAATACAACTGCATTGAAAAAATAAAATTAAAAAAAAAAAATAATGTATAGATGTTCCAATTGATACTAAATGGCTTGCAAGTCCTTTCAAATTATTTCTTCATATATTTCTTAAAATTAAATTTTTACTTAAAATTTATTTATAAAATTAAAATTAAATCTTTACAATTAGCAATAAATAAATTATAGTGCTAATGAAGTTAATATGCAAGTTTAATAACTTATTGTTCCAAAGCTATTAAATATACTTCAAGTGGACTCTTTCTTAGTGCACTGCCTACTGGCAGGTCCATGGTATATATAGCGCCACCACTCTTCTTTGTCTTCCGCTTTCCGCTTCATTAGCACATATGAGTGGGTCTTAAGGTCATCTAGCATACCTAATCTCGGCCTGCCTCTGCCTCTTTTTCCTTCCACTCTTCCTTCTATGACCTGTTTTAAAAGATCTTCTCCTTGTAATGTGTTTTATCCAACTCTTTTTCCTGTTTATTAATGCATCTAAACTTGGACTATATTTAACATAACCCGTCATGCAATTATCTAAGCTAGTGTTTTTACGCTAAATTCCCGAGTAATGGTAAGTTGGTGAACGGTTCAAATCAACCACTCATCTGTTACAAACGTGTTTTCAAGGCTGAAATGGAATAAGTAAGTTGTCTTTAACCCTACTAGTGAACTATCTATCTGCAGATGCTACAAAATTTAACAATTAAGCAAATAGTCTATCATAATAATTTCTCTACTATTCAAGAAATTTCTAATTAAAAATACTTCTGCCGCAGAAAAAATTAAAATTTTGCAAAAAAAATTGATTAATTAGTACTTTTCTAGACGAATTCTTATTGTCTTTCTCACAAACTTTCTCAGAATCTTCGCTAGGCCTGTGCACTCATCGTATTTTACATTAATTAATTATTTTTAAAGTCTCATCAGTGCATTGCAGGACTAACCAATCTGACTATATTGTAGACTAACCAAATTTCAATAACTTTAAATACTGGTGTGTATGCCTATCCTTAATCCTGGCTACATTTGCAAACCTAGACATTATGGCCATATGTACTAGTGAGATTATTCGCGGTTTAAACCTTAACAGTGGCGTAACCAACTGATTAGTCACAATTTGGTATTCTGCAAGCTTTACTTCACGATTTAAAGTAAGGCGTAGCTACGTCTCTGTTTCGGAGAGTAGGCCTGTAGTAGGTCGCAATTTTAACAACTGGATAGACTTTGCAGTAACCAAATTAGTTTTACATTGTGACCACTTACAAAATTTATCCCTTTTTGAATAGTTAATTGAAATATATGATTAAAACATTCTATTTAGCGTGCTTACCTGGAGTCAGGCTGGTGCTATTAGTGATTGTAGCGCATTCCTTCCTTGTATTTTGCTGACTAGACCTGTAAGGGAATTTATAGGGAAATCAAAACAATGCAGTTTCGAAGCAACAAAATACTAGAAATTTGATGACTCAAATTATCATCATCATCATCATAATCATCATCATCATCATCATCTCCCTAGAATCCCAGTTTAACCAGTGTCGCTATACGAATAGACTTTCTCCAATCTTCTCTGCCAAATGCCAATCACAATATACCCATTCGTTTAAATTTTGTGCCAATCTCTGGAACCTATTCGCTCACCAACCGAATGCCCTTTCTGGCGCTGGTTTGAATCTGATTTTAATAAGTGAAAGTATAAATTAACAATTAAAATAAGAGTATCCCGCAATTTATGCATCAAAGCTAATTTTAAAGAATTAAAACTCTTCATATGAATTACGCTTTAAATATCGGTGGAGTGTAATATTCAGATTTAGTCAATTCTTATTAAAATGAATAAGAACCTATGAAGTAAATTTTATTAGATTTTGTAATCATTATGAAATGAATAGCGGCTAGTAAGGTGATTATTTTCTGTTGCCATAAACATATGATGTACATACTGCATATCAAAACATGTCAAAAAGCTGGTAAAGCTAATGTTAACGCAGTTTCCTTACTCCAAAGCGATGTCAGTGACGGGCGAGCCCAGGATTTAAACCCCGCACATACTGATCCGCGGCTGAATATCTTATCGACATTTCCATTGACTCCAGCCAGTGTTATACACACACACATATACATGTATACATATATATATATATATATATATATATATATATATATATATATATATGCATATAGGCCTATATACAGTATATATATATATATATATATATAATTTTATAAATATATATAGTACTGAATTAAACATATTTATTACATATATATTAATATATTGGTATTTACATTATTTAATTATATGTAAATATACAATATATATATATATATATATATATATATTATATATACATAATTATATTTATATATATATATATATATATATATTTATATATATATATATGTCGCAATGTGTGTGCGCGTTCGTGTATGTGTGGTTGTTGATCTGGATGTGTACGTGTGTGTGCGTGTGGGTGTAACATAATTAATGTCCACACAAGATAGTTAAGGTAAAGCATAAAATATAAATAATAAACAAATAAAATACCAAAGAAAGTAACAAAAATACCGTTGTATCCTCAGAACCTTCACTATGACTACCAGCAGTATGATAACAAGAAGTCCCAGAACAGAACCTATACCTTTCAACAACGTCATCTTCCTATTCTTGTTAACATTTTCTGTAACAGTTCAAAAGAAACAGTCTGATTCAAAATAGTAAACATGCACTATAGTGAAATGATCAACTATGTTGATATCTATGACTTGTATTACCACATGTTTAACCCGTTAGGGATTTTCGACTAGTTTCCGTATAACCAGTCCAGTGAATGTCCGAGATTTTACTTTCAGAGCAGCGCGGCAGGGATTCCAACTCACAAGGGTTCAATTCACCTCAGGGTCTGTCATTTAATATTTCATGACGATATCTACAACTCTAACCATTGTGCTATTGAGACATTCAACCGTACTATACGATACCCTACTAAGTTACGTTTTGCGTCGTAGACCCTGGTGGGTTCGAATCAAAGCCGCGCTCATCTGAGTGTAAAATCACGGACATGCACTGGACTGGCCACACGAAAAATAGACAAAATAGCCTAACGGATTTAACATGTGGTATTGAAAGTGCTAGGCATCAACGTAGTTGATCGTTTCACTGTAATTATTGCACTGTAAGTGTTATTATTATTATTATTATTTTATTTTTATTTTTTTTACCTCGGTGTAAAGAACCTGGGGTTTGATAAAAACGATTCAAGCAATACGTGCTGAATCGCCGCCCGGCTACTCGAGGTCATCAAGCGGCTTAAAAGAATTGTTGAAGCAGACTGCATGAAATCTTTGCAAAGTCATGGAAAGCCTTTGCCAAAGAAAAGAAGTCTCTCGCTTATCCCCGGCTTGCTCCGTAATAAGTCTGCATATGCCATTAATAAAGTCAACTCCGTCGGGATTCATCCAGCCCATGGTTTCAATGGCCACCGGAACAACTTCATATCCTAAGGACAGATCACGGTATTTATCCAACTTCCTAGAGGCGGCATGAACAGCAGCTTCACCGGCTGTGACTGAAGTCGTATTCAGGTAGGAGTTTGCCATAGTGTCAATGACCGTGACGTTCCATACGGCACATTTACCGTTGCACCAGGGCACTAAAGTCAAGCCGTCCGGACGCTTGCCGTCTGATCTGGACAACCCACTTGGTTCCTTAGAGGAAGGGATGCCTGCACTTGAAAGTGCTCGCCATATTAAGTCATTTAAATTGTGATGGCGAGACATTCTACTTGAGCTTCATTTGCAGGAGAGTCCGTGGAGACCTAAAGCGTCGACTTCATAACCGCAGGGGCACATGTGAGGCTCGCAAGTTTTCGCCCCTAAACGGAAACTAACGGCTACTCGAATCGCCTCATTGTCTAAAAGAAGCCCACAAGAAGCAACAGGGAGAGCGTGAAGCCAGTCGCTGCTTCTTTTGCTTGATACAGCTTGGAGTCGTGCTCTGTCTACTGCATTGGACTGGGATTCTAACAGACTGGTATAAATCCGATCCACTATAAGACGGTCCCATGATTTCTGGTTACTGACTGAGGTAGAAGGTGGAGCACTGGAGGTGAGGCTTTTGGACCAAACTGACAACGCAACTTCAATGGATCTATCGGCAGAAAGGGAGCACTTATGAGGGATGGCGTCTTGCAACTGCCTCGTTCCCATCGCTGATGCCAAGAAGGCTGAAAGCGCGATATGGGAAACAAGACGAATTCCAAGACCACCTTTGCTCACCGGTAAACTGGCTTGCTGCCACGGCAAATCAGACAAATCTGCGTTGATAACGGTGCACAAGCATTGCCTAAGAGCCTCGTCGTAGTCTAAAAGCCGCGGATTAGAGAAGCTCGGACTAGAGCGCAGAATGTGCATAAGTTTAGGTGCACTTAATGAAAAGCGAAGGATTGTCAAAGCATCATGAGCGGCTAGCGACTTCAAGCGCGATGCTGAACGTTTGAGAACCTCCAACTCACTAGATAAAGCGGTGGTAGTAGCTTCATCTCCAGAGAGTGGCGCGCCGAGTAGAGTACTATGGGATAGACCCATTGGCACAAAGGATGACAAAACTGAGTTGTCCGGAGATTTTCCAACTGATGATATGACTTCGCACTTGATATGATTCAACTGAAGCCCAAATTCTTGGCCTCTGTCGATGATAGTCCGTACATCATTTGCAATCGAAGACTCGCAACCACCAAGAGTAATGTCATCTAGGTATCCCACCGTGAGAGCGCTAGAGAGAGAAGTAAGGAGTGAGTCAAGCAAAACAGCATGGACCCTAAGGGATCTCCTTATTGGACTCCTTCCTGTGATTCAATGCACCAGTCTCCGAACTTCAACCACGAAGGGCTTGAGTAAGCTAGGTGGCAAAAACTATACAGCTCAGGTATCATGTGATGTATTTCGCTGAGCATTCGTGATCTACTCAAGCAATTAAAAGCATTACAGAATTCTAGCTTTACCACGAAGTGATCAGCTGGCATTGACTCAGCGAAACGGCGAGTAGCGTGAACAGTTGCCTCACAGCCACCTGGAATACCAGGTCCAAGTTGAATTGGGCTCAAGTAATCGCTGAGAGCAGACACTGCATAGCGATTTGCGCATTTAGCGGCTAAACGACGCCAAGTGTAACCCACTGCAATGGGGCGAATGCCGCCAGATTTCTTATTGAGTGCAAAGAGTTTGCCACCTTATTATTATTATTATTATTATATTACCCTCCTGCCCCTCCTAAGTGTTATTTTCAGGTACCCCCGAAGAATTTAGTGACACAAACTGCGTCATCGATTGTATGGCGAAGACGATCCTGATGCGGTCTAAACGCACGATTCGGTCTAGCGATGTCACCATCCAGGGTAATGTAAATATTAGTGCAGCCTTTTAGAGACACGACAAATCTAGATTGTTCCGTCAAATACTATGTGTTATTTCTAGGGGTTGTTTTTACAAGAACAGTCTCCTAATTTTCGAAATGCTCCTCCTAACTAGCCCCTATAACTAGGCTTATTATTTCTTCTTCTTCTAATACTTAACTGCGAAATGAGTGGATCTAATGGAAAATATTTTATGATCTGAATCATTTTGGGTTTTATTTAAATGTCTGAAAATTGCATTATTCGGTCTGTTACTTTATGACTTCCTTTTCTATCTGAAAATTCGCAAACTTCTATATGCATATCACCAGTCGCCATCTGCTTTCATGCTATGAGATGAGATTTCACTAGTGAAAAATTAACCTAGACTCATTTAAATTTAGGAGACCTTTGTGCATTACAATTTTTGTCGCCTTTAACCTGATTTTCATTTAAGGCATTGCGCAATTTCAGTCTTCCTGTGAACAAAAAGAGTCGCTATTAAACGAATTATTTATATAGGCCTATTTGCATGTTATTTAATAACATGCAAACATGTTAAGATAAGTATATAGGAATATTTTAAAATGCAGGAACTTGAAAGAACATTGACAATATTTTCATATCATAAAACTCGAAGGGTTGAATATGTTTATTGCTATTAGTCAACTGCTATCAATTAAAACTGAGAACTGTTAGTATAGGCAAACATTCTTCATTTCTACGCCTGCC
The DNA here is from genome assembly GCA_905160935.1 of Enchytraeus crypticus. Taxonomy (NCBI): domain Eukaryota; kingdom Metazoa; phylum Annelida; class Clitellata; order Enchytraeida; family Enchytraeidae; genus Enchytraeus; species Enchytraeus crypticus. Next base: position 475,059 of record CAJHZI010000488.1, on the reverse strand, counting down.
ATTTCTTTATGGAATTAACATAGGCTTACTTTAGATTATAGTTATTAAAGTTAACTAATTATCCTTATATGGTTACAACAAATGACTACAAATAAATGCCAATATTAATCATCAAGTACATGTATAACTATCGAAGCAGTAACTTTGTCAGCATTAAATTAAATTGTGAAAAAAGTAAATATTTCAAAATTGTTACGATTTAGGTTAAAATTTAAAAAATTAGAACTGTTGAAGAAATACTATAGTATTATTTATTCTCACTTAACTTACTGCTATATGTAATAATTGGAGTTGTGTATCCTTTTTTGTTCTAAAAGGATTATTTGCATATTTGCATATATATGCAATAGTGCATTTAGAACTATTAATAATTGTAACAATTTATCTCGTACTTCCAAAACATTATGGACTTCGCTATTTTGAAGTTGTCAGATATAAATATTACTACAGAGTGATATTTATGTTTAAATGTAATGCACTTGCCTACCGGTAATTTGTAAACAATTTGTTACACTTAGTACATCATAATCATTGTTATCTCAGAACTATGCATGAATTCATTATTCTTTGCTCGCTTACAAAATAATATACTAACAAAATGCATAATTGCTGGTGTTTCTAAACTGTGAAATAATTCATCAGATGTTATAATGAATTCTACGTCAATTCATAATTTAAGGCAGAATTTTTAGTTTCATACTTAGTAAAAATTGGATATTACTTCTAACCTTGAAGTTTAGTTCTTAATTTTATTTCTTTAATTAATATCAATTTACATATTTGTTCAAATTTGATAATTTTAGAAAATGGATTTCTTTTATTTTCAATCCGCCAGTGTCTGGCTCTTAGATTAATTCTTAATATGACAATAGTCAATTTATGGTTACAAGCGGTTTAACTATATTTGGTAGTTTAATAGAAATTTCTGAAATTCAGACAAGAGTAGATTTTGCTGGCTACAAATTATGATATCACCGCACAGAGCTCTGGCTCTTTTATAGCAGTCTCTTTCATACTGCTTGTTTGTATATTATCCGATTACATGTTCGTTTCTATCACATGTATAATGAAGTACTGCCATTATGAACAAAACACGAGTTTTGCCGCTGCGCATTATGGGGCCAATGTCTACCCGACAGTGTTTACAAAGTAGGACTTGTGAAGTCAACGCAAATATAAAATAGACCTATTAATTTTGAAATAAATGATCACTACATGTAAATAATTAGAATAGTAGTGAAAAATTAAGTAGAAAGAGCAAGGAGAAAGAGGAGTTAGAATATTCCACATTGTTCAAAACAGTGGCACTTGTAGAGAAAGAAAAGTTTATTGGCTGAATTCAGGCCTATATAGCAGTCTACTTCAGAAAAGAGAAAGTGTATTAAGTAAAGAATTATTTGAAAAATTATATCGGATACGACAATAGTCTGATAATTCTTCTAGATAATTAAATACGTGGTGACATGCGTATTTGCACATATTTACAGTATGTTTGAAAGTAGAAAGACAGAGAGAGACACAGAGACACACAGAGAGAGAGAGAGAGAGAGATAAACAGACAGACAGACAGAGAGTCAGACAGACAGAGAGAAATAGAGGCGTAGAAGTAGAAAGAGTGAAATATACTTTATTTAATTTCATCTGCCTAAATACTCTAAGCAAGCAACTAAAAACATTCATGCGGAAAGTGAAGAAATCATTCACAACCAATACATTATACAATCGCACACAAAACAAGCACGAACATAATCCTACTATACGTAACACCTAACTGGCACTCTCTTACCATAATTGACAATAACTGCCAGTTTGGGCCTAATTAAAAAAGTAAAGCTAATGTATCTAAGTATCAATAGAAAAATAAATTACATCATTTACTGTAGCACTCTAAACCTGTTATTTGAATGTTTAATACCTGTGCATAGCTGATAGCTCCAGACCTTATAGGGATTCGCTGGTATGCACTCCGCCAGTGTATAGTTGATTGATCTTCTCATACGCATGTGAAACACGATAGTACAGGCATTATCGGGTTTTTTCAGTAAGATCTGCTCTTCCGCTGTATGTTCTGATTTGTCCCAATTGACTAGTATCTTGTACTTTATCACAAGCAATATATCATTTCCAATGCGGCTTCTTGGATTGATATATGTTTTAATCTCTGAAGCTAGTGTATCAATAACTTCCACGAACTCGATGTTGCCTGCTGCATTAAGCTCGCATGTTACTGTTTCTACTTTCGAGTTTAGATGACTTGTACATTCAGGTGCAGAATCTGCAAAATGAAAACACTGTAAAAATTACATTACTTCGACCATAAAACTAGCAAAATCATTCATCAAAAGGTAGACTTTATACTGCTTAGAAAACTCAGTTATAGATTTGGCATTGCGTACAAGTATATTAATTAAATTGAACTGAATAATGAGCATTTCACTTCAGTAACACCTAACACCTTACATGAATATTAAGTGAAAAAGGACACAAAGCCCACGAAAGCACTAACATGTGCCCTGAAAATAAGAAATATGTCCTTTTGAAATGTGGTCATATTTTACTTTTGTCAGCTTATTAGACACCAGTTCCAAAGTATAAACGACAGGTTAAAACCAATCAGTTAAGCAACAACTTGGAGTATCTTATTGATCCATTACAAGAAGAAATCGTTCTGAGTATTTAGATTCTCTGGCCAGGTTAGTGTTCTCTATTAGTAACTTTTCAATTAGGAAAATAATTACCTAATTAAGTATCTAAAATGAAGGTAATACCTATTTAATTTGAATAATAATACTACTACTAATAATAATAATAATAATAATTGGGTTGTCCAGATCAGACGGCAAGCGTCCGGACGGCATAACTTTAGTGCCCTGGTGCAACGGTAAATGTGCCGTATGGGACGTCACGGTCATTGACACTATGGCAAACTCCTACCTGAATACGACTTCAGTCACAGCCGGTGGAGCTGCTGTTCATGCCGCCTCTAGGAAGTTGGATAAATACCGAGATCTGTCTTCAGGATATGAAGTTGTTCCGGTTGCCATTGAAACCATGGGCCCGATGAATCCCGAAGGAGTTGACTTTATCAATGGCATAGGCAGACTTATTGCAGAGCAAACCGGCGATAAGCGAGAGACATCTTTTCTTTGGCAAAGGCGTTCCATGCCTTTGCAAAGATTTCATGCAGTCTGCTTCAACAATTCTTTTAAGCCGATTGATGACCTCGAGTAGCCGGGCGGCGAATCAGCACATATTGCTTGAATCGTTTTTATCAAACCCCAGGTTCTTTACACCGGGGTAATTAAAAAAAATAATAATAATATTAATAACTGGCATAATAATAATAATAATAATAATAATAATAATAATAATAATGATAATAATAACAATAATAATTGGAAGAGTTGAATGAACAAATTACTGGTGAACAGTTAAACCTCGACAATGAGATCACTGACGTGTTAGGTGGCGGTCGCGATGGTTCAGGAACACTATGTGGACGCTGTTAGTCCTGACGTAACCAGAAACATGGAAAACACCTCCATCAGTCTACCCAGAATTAATCTTAGACCTGCCATTTCAGCACCTATGCAGAATCTAAGTCCCATCCCATCTGTGGCTTCATCTGTTCTAACCCAAAATAAAAGCCAAATCCAAACAAGTGCCCGACCTATACCCCCAAGAACTCAAATCAAATCGGCGGTTCAGTCCACGCAGCCTCAGCTGCCGACTGGTGACAAGAGGGCACAGGGGCAGCACGTGAGCACTAGAGTGATCGTCAACGGGTTGAACACTGCCCGTCTAAAAGAGAAGAGATGCGTCCTACGTCCCTGCCTCTCAATACCCCCCTCCTCCTCCTCGAGTGCGTCCATAGAGCCTGAGATAGGTCCACAAGAGTTTTCTGCGCTGTCAATCAGCGACAAAAATAAGAAACTCGAGGCTAGAATGGCCTCTGTCTCCCAGGGGCCCCTCTCACCAGGGCCACATCACCAGGGTCAAAGGCTGAACCAGATGTTGACCTCAGGGCAGGCTGAGGCGGAGAGGCAGAGCTCATCGGGTTTTTCAAATCAGAGCTCTAATCAAGCGGATACTCGCTCCCAAAATTCTCTAGGAACGGCTATCCAGATTTCAGGGTCGATGACTTCTAAAAGCGGTTCTCCCAGCAGAGTTCTCACAACTGCCTCATCAACGCCTGTTCAGGGGAGTCACCGTCGTGGTGGATCGATAACAGATGAAGTGGAGACGGGCGCTGCTGGAGCCAAAAGTTGTGGATTCAGGACAATGTCACCCGCTGCTGCGACCAGCAACGTTTAATAAGAACTCAAAATATAAAAGACTTTAATGTCCGAGTACAAATAAAATATATTTATAATAATAATGATAATTATAATAGTAATCATCATCATCTTCCCTTCATTCCTAGTTTAACAAGGGTCGGGAAATAATAATAATAATAATAACAATAAATATATAAAGTAGGTAACTATCCAAGCAACTCAATAATACAGTGTATAAGGAAGGCTTAATTTTTCAAGGTTTGGTGGAGTTTATTTAAAGCCGGTCATATTGAAAAGAGATGTTAAACTTTCAAAGACTTTTTTCAAATTCATATAAAAATAGAAATGTCAATTTCTAATTTCTAATTTTTTGTAGAAATATATCGTGGAACTACGCAGATGAAATGCTAGTAGGATAGTAGGTTTTTAATCTACTTGCATTTTAATGTTACTAAGAAACAACCTCAATTTTCTATCCCAAAAACGGGTAATGCAATAAAATTTAAGTTTATCTTATTAAAATGTCCATGACCAATATAAACATTCTAGCATAGCACTGTGTATCATATCATTCTCAGTACACTGCCTACTGGTAGTTCCATGACATAACGCATCCGACTTTCTCTGTCTTCCGTTCTCTTCTTCGTGTCCACATATGAGTTGATCTTCAACCTAATGACATACCTAATCTCGGTCTAGGTCTGCTTCTGCTTCTCTTTCCTTCCATCTTACCTTCTCTGACCTCTTTTAGAAAGTATCTCTTCTTAGAATGTGTCATATCCAGCTCTTCTTTCTATTTCTTAATGCATTGATCGCAATGACAAATGACGTATATCATACCACTTGGAAAACAAATTTTAAAAATGCGAACAGCAGCCACCCTCTATATACATACCGAGAACAATAATTTCACCTACAAATTCGCTTGAAAATCCAACTTGACAGAAATATGCTCCTGCATTGTTGGCTGTAATGTTATCTATGCTAAGAGTCGAAAGTATTCCGTTGTCTGTCACATTATAATGTTTAGAATTCAAGATTCGCTCTGAAATGCCACCATCGGAACGCCTAAATATTCTCCGGTAGGCTGTTGTTGAACTGTTTATGTTACAGTGAAATTGGACGGATCCTCCACCTATAACGACTTCTTCGAGCAAGAATTTTTCGCCAGCTGAAAAGAGAACATCAATGGAGCTATCAATTTAAATGGATTAATTTTATCAAGTTATAGATCATCATGTTGCTTAGTTATAGCCCATCATATATTTCCTATTTTTCAAATATTTAAAACTTTCCAAGTCTATGATCCTCTCTCTCTCTGTTAATGCACTGCCTACTGGCAGTTCCATGATATGTAACGCCTCCACTCTTATCTGTCTTCTGATTCCTCTTCATGTTCACATATAAGTGGGTCTTTAAATCATCTAACATTCCTAATCTCGGCCTGCCTCTGCCTCTTTTTCCTTCCAGTCAACCTTGTATAACCTCTTCTAATATATAAATCTTTATTCGCCACTTGGGCAACCAAAACACACACAGAACAGGAACAAAAAGTCGCAAACGAGCAACAAACAAAGAAAATTAAACATAAAGAAAAACAACAGACTGCTGCTCTAAAAGCAGGCAACTATTACACCAATGTCATCAAGATTGAAACCGCATAGGTAACATTTGACAAATTTCCAAATCTATAATTATTAGGATGAAATGCCAATTTTTTCTTTCAAAATTGTTCATAGTTGAGGTTTATGATATCTCTGTAATTATTTTTAAAATGCAGAGCATTGGTATGGAAGTGAGCTGCTAGCTTATCTAAGTCGCCCATGGACGGTGTTGAACATATTAACCTTAGCATTATATTTTCAGACATATTCAGGGACGATAAGAAGGACATTACCTTTAATGCATATATGTGCAAAATTGATTTGTACCCAGTATATAGCTGACAAATAGAGTTTGTACCCAGTGTATAGCTGACAGTATATTAATAGACTTATCCCCTTAGAATGTGTCCTATCCAACTCTTCTTCCTATTTCTTAATACATTTTTCAACTGTCTATCTGTGCCAACTCTCTCCAGTACTTCCTCATTTGTAACCTTTTGAGTACAGCTAGTCCTCTCCATTCTTCTCCAAATTCACATTTCTAATGCCTCTAGTTTCTTAATATCTTCTGTCCTTAAGGTCCATGTTTCACATCGATACTATTAATAGCGTGGTCCAAACCAAGGTTTCACTATCTTTATCTTCGTGTCTTCTTTTAAACGTTTTGCTAAAAGTTCTTTCGAATTACCGAAAACCAATTTTGCTTCTTCCATCCTACTGCATATTTCAGTCTCACATTTCCCGTCATCGGTTATAGTATAACCCAAATATTTGTAACGACTTACCTGTTCCAATTTCGTACCATTTATTGGGATATCAACATCACCTTTATTGTGGGACACTCTTATCACTTTGGTCAATTTGGTTCAATTCAATGTTGAATAAGAAGATTATGATGATGATGATGATGATGTAATGTCAGAAACTCGTTTTGGATTCTATAATTTTATTATTTTTATTAGACTATTTTATTAGTTGCTCTAAATTTAAAATTATACCCCTGCCTATTTTGTATGCAAAAATTCATATATTGTCATTATTTTTCTAATTTTTCTTTAAGCTCTCCAAAGTTCACATTTAGTTTGTATTTTTTCCTGTTGCATTTGCTTGTTTGTGTGTTGTGTATGTGAACTCTACAGCGTTGTATGACCCTTTTTGGTGTTCTTTTTAAATTAAATAGAATTAAATTGAATACCTACGTTTCAAGCCTAATTAGCTATCAATCAAGTGTTCTGATCTAAAAATTAAATCATAAATGATAAACTAAAACAAAAATTAAAATATGAAATAAAATAAAATGCTTGATTGACTGATTGATTATTGATTGATTGATTGATTGATCGGATTATTAATTGACTCAGACGTGAGTTTTAGTGTATGGGATTGAATTTTCTATTGATTGTAGGAAAGCTTGAGCAGTCATCGGTTGAATAACAATAAGACAAAGTTACTGAACTGTAACTTTTGACAAGTCAAATTACAAACATAGCATAACATTAGTGAACTTAAGAGTTGTAATCTAAATGGCTTGATATTAAAAAGCTCATAAGGCTTATGTTAATATCAGTTTCCTCACTCGAAAGTGACTGGCGAGCCTAGGATTTAAATTTCGCACATAGTGATCCGCGGTCGAGTATCTTACCGTTATCGCCACTGGCTCAAGCCATGCAGCCTACTA
>CAJHZI010000488.1:315000-462500 GCA_905160935.1 Enchytraeus crypticus | reverse complement strand
AGATGAAGATACAATTTAATGTTTATGGTAGATGAAGTTACGTGTACATAGCATTGATTATTGTAGATGAAAATACAACGTAGTGATTATGGTGGTCATTAACCTGATGATGCTCTGTATGTTTAAATTATCGTGCATATAGTCACGAGTGGCGAAAAGTTCTTAATTGAACACGGAAAATTAAAAATCATATCGAAGGTGCTATTATTAGTTTTTAAAAATTGAATATGGAGAACAATTCTTGGATACGAAATAATTTCTTGGAACTGAGACAACTAGGCAAATTTAATAAGCCTAAATATTCGCTAGATTCTGTGCATGACTTCATAGCTTGGATTAGTATTAATACCAGGCAGTACATTGAAATGATCAATCATATTTATATTTATCACTTTTAATACAACATATTTAAACCGCTACGAGTTTCGCCTATTTTTCGAGTAACCATTCATGCGAATCTCGGAGATTTTAAATCAGATTTTAGGGGTCAGAAATTTAACCCACGAGAGTTCAATTCATCTCAAGATCTGACATATAGGACTTTACAACGGTGCATGTCGCCATTAACTACTGCGCAATTGAGACATTTGATTCTCGAGAAATTAACATGTACAAGTATCGAAATAATGTTGTGTAGAAGTGTTATAGAAATTTATGCGTCTGCTGGAATAATGGAGAAAAAAACAGAAGTCAAAAGATCAGAAATCAAACTTAATCATTTAAGTTGTAGTTTTCTAAAATCGACCCGCCTTTCAAGTCTCCCACAATACGTACAGGTAAAACCATAGTATTAGTTTTTGTACAAGTCAGGCATTATGAAGTCATCCCAACAAATAACTCATTTTTTCTTTCCTTACGCAGCATCCACCGTCTGGAACTTTTTACCTGCCAATCTTCGCTCTTGTTCTTCTCTTTCAACATTCTCTAGCAAGCTTAAAACTTACCTTTTCTCACCATAGACATAATCAATCTATCCCGACCATTTTTTTGATCACTGGACAGGCTTTCGTTTAGGATCTGCTTCTCCTCAGCACATATCTTTTGCAGATTGGTCTGGGTGAATTGATCTGTAGTGATGTGTGCTGTTGGGGACATCCCTGACATCATCCCTGGATGAGGAAACGGATGTTAAACCTTTATTGTTATTGTTATTATTTCATCAGCACTGTATAGTGACTGGTCGTTGGATTAACATTATCTTGTGCTCCATTGTTCTTCTCACGTCCACTCAGTTCTTCGTATTGATCTGCGTTAGAGGCGGGTACTTCTTCATAGTCAATCGTGACCTCTTGGTTTTCTTCAGAAAGAAAACTCATACATCGCTTAGTCTCTTGCTGTTGCTGACTAACTTCACTGCAGAGAGTCCCTACTATTGGTCTTGCCTGCTCACACATCCCTATATAGCCTCTACCGTTGTTTGAGTTATCTAACAAATATACAATTAGCAACAACTCAATTTAGACATCTTATAAATCTCGACAGTCAGTGTAAAATCAGATACAGCCAATTAATTTCAAATCGGAAGACCGATGTCATATAGGCATATCAAGCAAGTAAAATAACTTATTGTTCAAAAACAATTCAATACACTTCAGTTGGACTATATTCAGCATAACGTAACATGCAATTATCTAAACTAGTAAACTAGCACCATTTCCGCTGGATCCCCGTAATGATCAGTGGGTGGAGGGTTCAAATCAACCACTAGTCTGTTGCAAACGGGTTTTCAAGGCTGAAATGGAACGTTTAATTTGCATTTAATCCTATTAGTGAATTATTCACCAGCAGATGCTATGAAATTTATCAATAGATCAGTGCAGTAATTGAAAACATATTTTGTTGCATGTTAACACTGCAGTGGTTTGTTTATGTTGACATCTGATACACATATTTAGGCCTACATGTAAATGTAATGGGTCTACATTATAACTTCGTTATAATGCATGCATATCGTTATAATGGGTGCCAGAGTTAAACTACAAGTGTTAAGTTATTCTTTTATTAATATCCGTATAGTAGGTTGTAAAGAAAATAACATTTCTAAAGAAAGCTTGTATTAAAAATTTTATGAGAAACTGCTACATTTCAATGGTATTCTATGCAGTGTTTACGTTTTCTTGTCCACTGTTTACATTTGGTGTCCCCCGATGTTCTATTTATAGCTATTACCGAAAAGATCTATTAAGCAATAGTCTACTGTAATATTTTCTCTATTATTCAAGAAATTTCTAAAGAAAAATAATTATGTCGTAGAAAAAAGTAAGAATTTGCAAAAGTTTAATTAGTACTTTCCTAGGCGATTTCCTATTGACTTCCTCAGAATCTGCGCTATGCAATCTCTGTATTTTACACATTATTTTTAGAGTCCTATCAACGCATTGTAGGACTATCTGAACTGAATACACTGTAGACTAATCAAATTTCAATAACTTTAAAAGTTGGTGTGTAAGCCTTTCGTTAGCGATACTCCTGGCTGCGTTTGCTAAAGTAGTCATTATGATAGTATTTACTAGTGAGATTATTCGCGGTTTAAACCTTAGCAGTGTTCTAATCAACGGATTAGTCACAATTTGATATTCTGCAAGCTTTACTTCGCGGTTGAAAGTAAGGCGTAGCTACGCCTCTGTTTTTGGAGACTGTTTACACTGGAGTCTTCTTCACTGAAGGAAGCTACCATTGAATTGAGGTTATTTTACACGTATTGTGGAACTCCCTCTAGTAGACCACTATTTTAGTGAACCCGAATGACTTAACAGTAACCGAATTATGTATCTATTTTGACCACTTACAACATTTATCATTTTTGAACGGTCAATAGAAATATATGATAAAAGATGACATTCATCATGATTTCATGGAATACATGATAAAAGCGGTAATTTATCGTCATTACCTGGAGTTAGGAAAGTGTTATTAGTGATTGTAGAGCATTCGTTTCTTGTATTTTGCTGACTGAACCTGTAAGGGTATTTATAGGGAAATCACAGCAATGCAGTTACGAAATAATTAAATACTAGAAATTTGTCGACTCAAATCATCGTCATCGCCCTAGAATCCCAGTTTAACCAGTGTCGTTATACGAATAGACCTTCTCCAATTCTCTCAGTCAAATACCAATCACAATATGCCCATTCGTTTAAATTTTGTAGCAATTTCTGGAGCCTATTCGCTCACAAAGCGAATGCCCCTTCTGGCGCTGGTTTGAATCTTACTTTAATAAGTACAAGTCGAAATTAACAATTAAAATAAGAGTACCTCCTACTTTATGCATCAAAGCTAATTTTACAGTATTGAAGCACTTCAAATGAATTACGCTTTAAATAAAGTAGAGTGTAGTATTCAAGTTTAATCCATCCTTCTTTCAAGGAATAAAAACCTATGAAGGAAATTTTAAAGATTTGGTGATCATAGTGACTTAGAAATGAAGTAGTGGCTAGTGAGGAGCTTTTAAGTTGCCAAAACAAATAATGTACATACTGCATATAAATGCATCTCAAAAAGCTGTTAAAGCTAATGTTATCGTCAGACTTCTCACTCGCAAGCGATGTCAGTGACGGGCGAGCCCAGGATTTGAAAACCGCACATACTGATCCGCGGTAGAATATCTTACCGAAGGTCGATATTGGCTCCAGCCAGTGCTTTATATATATATATATATATATATATATATATATATATATATATATATATATATATAAATATATATATATATATAACAGTTATATATATATATATATATAACATTCATATATATAATATATATGAATTATAATTATACAAACATATATAATTATATAAATATAATATATGTATACAGGATAAGTAAAAGTAAGATTACACCTGCAAAAAGTTTGAATATCTCAGGCTACTGCTAATATTTTTCAAAAACACTTTTACCAATTACTAAAGGACCAATTTTTGATGGGGCGGCCAATTTTCATCCATTTTGGTACATAGATTCGCCAGTTAGGCACGTTTCAGCAGAGCAACCCCCCATTTTACCTAAAAACAGCGTTTGCTACATCGACAAAAGGCAGATTGCACTTCATTGACGAGAAGGTTAAGGTGAACTCTCAGTATTACGTCAAAACTTTGCTTCAGGAGATGTCCGATGATTGCTATGCTCTTCTACCAAATGGTTTCATCTTTCAGCAGAATGGTACTCCGGCTCATGCATCTCGTCATGAACAGGAATGGATCAGCGAGAGAAACCCGGAATTCATAAAGAAGAACGAATGGCCTCCAAACTCTCCCGATCTAAATCCTCTGGATTACTATGTCTGGGGAACCATGCTGCATCTCTATCAAAAATACCTGCCGAAGCCTAAAAACAAGATAGAACTGCAGGAAGTGCTACAATCGATCTGGGAGAGAGAGCCCCAAGCTGGAATCAACAGCTTTCAGGCTGTCCTAGCGTTCCGAAAGCGACTGCAGTCCTATAGCAGCGGGAAGAAAGCATATCGAATAGGCAGTAATACTAGCAGATGCAACTGGTTCTTTCTGAACTAATACAACGGCCCTTTTCCGGGCCAATATAAAAATATAATTAATTATAATTTACATTTACAGTACATTAAAAAATGGAGGGTTGCTCTGCTGACACTGGCATAACTAGCTAATCTATGACCCAAAATGGATGAAAATTGGCAACCGCATCATAAATTAGTCCTGTAGTAATTGGTAAAGATTTTATTGGAAAATATTGACAATAGCCTGAGATATTCAAACTTTTTGCAAGTGTAGTCTTTTTTTACCCACCCTGTATATATAAATATATATATATATATATATATATATATATATATATATATATATATATATATATATATATCTTCTTTGTAGCCTATCTGTCAGAAATGAACGTATAATTAAGAAATAACGAATCGTTTTTAACAATAGACAGCAATTTAAACTCAGATTAACTAAAGTTTTACTATTATTTAAGTTTAGTAATTAATATATATATATATATATATATATATATATATATATATACGTGTGTATATATATAATGGAGATATATAGAGTGAGAAAGAGATCAAGAGTGAGAGAGAAATAGAAAGTGAGTGTCAGGAACCTGATTCTACAATTTTTAATCTGAGGTAAAATGAGGACCAGACATCAAATGGTCCAGGATTCAAATTCCTAATAAACTGCCTCTAGTAATTATTTTGGATTTTACCTGTCCTCGATTTGACTGAATCTAGATATCCTACTAAGTGATTGATAACTTCAACGACTGTATTAAATTAAATATTAATTTGATACGAAAAGAAATAGAATAATACACAGATATACAGTAGAACGAAAACTAAAACGATTTCAAATAACACGTGTACGCGAAATTTGAATAACTTAAAATTATACTTCTATATCTAATTACAGTTCACTTTATATATCGCAAAAGCAAGTATTTTATATTACATAAAATTACTTTTGACATACAAATTACTGATACGCTCTCTAGCATAAATTCCTACTCTTTACTTAACTTTCCTCTCGACTATTCGCCTACTAGGATACCTTCTAGTATTATCCCTTGGTTAGAATATTTCTATGGAACTCTCTTCCCTCTTCGATCCTCTACAAATCACTCTCTTCTCATCGACTGCTCGATGGACTACAAATAGTTCGAATACCCGAACCCTTCGAATTGCTCTCAATTCGTCTACTCTTGAGTTTCTTAAAATCTCCTAAATTTCTTTTCAACTTGGCACGTTTTACGTCCGTGTTGTCACACTTCCATCTTGGATCTCTCTCCACTTCCTGTTTAGGCATGCCCTCATTGGTCACTTGCCCTAGCTTAGCTACCGCCTAGGATCTCACTTTAATAAAACTCAATACTTTAAATCTTAACTTTACTTATCCAGCAGTATTATTAAATACTTTACTAGAAATACAATTACAAGTACAAATACATACTAAATACACACTAATATATATCGAATCGACCTTGACAATATATATATATATATATATATATATATATATATGCGCGCGCATGTGTGTGGGAGTTGATGTGGGTGTATATGTCTGTGTGCTTGTGGGTGTGTGTAACAGCATAATTAATGTGCACGCAAGAAAGTTAATCATATAAAATATATCTACAAGTAATATACAATAAATTACAAAAGAAAGTAACAAAACTACCGTAGCTTCCTTAGAACCAGTACGAAGACTACCAGAAGTATGATAACAAGATGTCCCAGAACAGAACTTAGAGCTGTCAACAAAGTCATCTTCTCATTCATGTTAATATTTTCTGCAACAGTTGACAAGAAACAGTCTGATCTAAGGAACATATTTGTACACCAAGTCTGTTTTCGCGCCCTATCAGGAGCACTCTTTAAATAAACATAATCCCTGCAAAAAAGGCTATACCCAATCCATACCTTTTACACGTGTAAATGTATGTAGCCTACACCTTGAGAAAAATGCGGCTCTGATGTGGTTTCCAGTTATCTTCCGCGATTCTTGCTCAGATGACCCTTACGACACGCGTAGTTAACGGTTGATCTATTCTCTCATCGTCCGGTTTACAATTTTTTGTCGGCGTTAATTTTATTTTCAGTTTATTGCTCTTAGACAACTGCTATCAACTAAAACTGAGACCTGTTAGTATAGGCAAACATTCTTCATTTCTACTCCTGCCATTTCTTGTTTAATTAGCATAGGCTTACTTTAGATTATAGTTATTAAAGTTAACTAATTATCCTTAATATATGGTAAAATAAATGACTACAAATAAATGTTAATATTAATCATGATGTATAACTCTCGAAGCAGTAACTTTGTCAGCATTAAATTGAATTGTCAAAAAAATAACTATGTCAAAATTGTTTTATGTTACTAGACGACTTAGGTTAATATTTAAAAAAGAGAACTGTTGAAGAAATACTATAGTATTATTTATTCTCACTTAACTTACTGCTATATGGGATACATGGGGTTGCTCATCAATTTTTGTTCTAAAATAATTATTTGCCGAACAAATTCGCTCAGTTGGAATTATTAATACTTGTAACTATTTATTTTATTTTTCCCCACGCTAAGGACTTCGCTATTTTGAAGTTGTCAGATAGAAATCAATCATTACTAAAGAGATATTTATGTTAAAATATAAATACAATTGCCTACCATTAATTAGTAATCAATTTGTTATGCTTGATAGTTCATCAGATATTTTAATAAAATCTACGTCTTTTTATAATTTAATGCAGAATTTTTAGTTTCATATTTAGTAAAAATTAATTAAGTTCTTATGAATGTATGTTAATGTTGCTTATTTCTTTCGATTGTACTATTTAATTGATGTTACTTCGCACCCTAGAGTTTATATTTAGTTTTAATTCCTTAATCAATATTAACTTGTATATTTATTCAATTTGATAATTTTAGAAAATTGGTTTTTCTGATTGTCAACCCGCCAGTGTCTGGCTATCAGATTGATTCTTAGTATGAAAATAGTAAATTTTAATACTTTTTTCAACGGTTGAACTATATTTAGTAGTTTAATAGAAATTTCTGCAATTCAGACTTGAGTAGATTTTGCTGGCTACTAATTATGGTATTATCTGGCATTTTTATAGCAGCCTCTCTCTTATTGATTGTTTGAATATCTGATTGCGTGTATGTTTCTGTCACGTGTATGACTAAGTACTGCCATTATGAAAAAAAACGATATGACGATTAAAAAAAATTATCAAGTGTTGCCGCTGTGCGTTATGGGTCCTATGTCTACCCGGAAGTGTTTACAAAGTAGGACATGTGAAGTCAAGGCAAATATAAATAGACATATTACTTTTGAAATAAATGATCACTAAATAATTAGAATAGTAGCGGAAACTTAAGGAGAAATAATAAGGGGAATGGTTAAGTAGAAAGAACAAAGAGAAAGAGGATTTATCATATTCTACATTGCTCAAAACTGTGGCGCCTGTAGAGAAATAAATGTTTATTGGCTGTATTCAGGCCTATATAACAAACTACTTCAGAAAAGAGAAAGCGTTCAAAGTAAAGAATAATTTTTTAATTATATCATACGTGACAATAGTCTGATAATTCTTCTACATAATTAAGTACATGATTACATACGTATTTGCACATACTTATGTGTGAAAGTAGAGAGAGAGATAAACAGACAGACAGATAGGCAGAGAGATAGAAAGATTGAGAAACAGTCAGACGGACAGAGAGAAATAGAGGTGTAAAAGGAGAAAGAGTGAAATATACTTTATTTAATTTCACCGGCCTGTATACTCCAAACAGCAACTAAAGACTTTCATACGCAGGGTGAATAAATCATGCACAACCAATGTATAATACAAACGCACACAAAACATGCACGAACATAACATAATCATACTATACCTAACTGGCACTCTCTTACCATAATTGACAACAACTGCCAGTTTAGGCCTATAAAAAAAAGCTGGTAAAGCTAATGTTATCTAAGTATCTATCTCTCTATTTTTAGTGCTCTGCCTACTGGCAGGTTCATGGTATATAACTCCTCCACTCTTTTCTGTCTTCCGCCTTCCTATTTATTTCCACGTATGAGTGGGTCTTTAAATCATCTAACATACCTAATCTCGGCCTTCCTCTGCCTCTTTTTCCTTCAATTCTACCTTCTCTAACCACTAATAATAAACTGCCACCTCTCAGGATGTGTCCAATCCAAATCTTCTTCCTTTTTCTTAAAACATTTATCAATTGTATCGGTACCAACTCTCTCATTTGTAATCTTTTGCGTGCAGCTAATCCCCTCTATTCTGCACCAAATCCACATTTCCAATGCCTCCCATTTTCGTAGTATCTTCCTTCCTTGAGGTTCATGTTTCACATCCATATAAAATTAGCGTGATCAAACGAAAGTTTTCACTATCTTTATCTTTGTCTTTCTTTTTTACGTTTTGTTAAAATTTCTTTCCTTTCACCAAAGGCCGCTTTTGCTTGTTCAATCCTATCGTATATTTAAGTCTCGCATTTCCCGTCATCGATTATAGTATGCCCCGATTATTTGAAACTCCTTACCTGTTCCAATTTCGTACCATTTATTGTGATATTAACTTCACCTTTATTTTGGGACACTCTCATAACCTTGGTCTTATTGATAGTAATCTTCATGCCATATCTTAAAGCCGTATCATTCAGCCTATCCACTATCTTCTGCAGTCCAATCTGGCTGCCCGCTTGCATTCCTTGGTCATCTGCAAATCGAACATCTTGTAACAATTTTCCTCCTACTTTTATTCCTTCGTCCATGTTTTCGATGGCTTCCTCCATCATTTCCTCAGCGTAAATGTTAAACAAGCAGCGGCGAAATGCTACAACCGTGTCTTAGTCCACGTCCTATTTCACCTTATTGTGAGTATTCTTGTTGGATTTTGATTACTACTGTTTTATTCATGTTCAAGTTTAAAATTAATTTTCTATCTTTCCAGTCAATTCGTATCCTTTTCAAGATATTCATCATCGTTATCCTATCAATCCTGTCAATGGCCTTCTCAAATTCCCCAGAGCATGTAGAAATACATTGAATCAATATAAAAATTAATTACTTTATTTTTACACTAGCATTCTAAACTTGTTATTTGAATGTTTATTACCCGTGAATAGCTCAATGCTCCAGACCTTATAGGGATTCGCTGGTAAGCACTCCGCCAGTGTATAGTTGATTGATATTTTCGTACTCATGTGAAACACGATGGTACAGACACGATCAGATTTTTCCAGTAAGATCTGCTTTTCCGCTGCTTGTTCTGATTTGTCCAAGTTAACTAGTATCTCATACTTTATCACAAGTAATATATCATTTCCAATGCGGCTTCTGGGATTGATATATGTTTTAATCACTGAAGCGCGTGTATCAATAACTTCCACGGACTTGATATTGCCTGCTGCATTAAGCTCGCATGTTACTGTTTCTTCTGTTGAGTTTAGAAGAAGTCTACATTCAGGTGCTGAATCTACAACAATAAACGACTAGTTAAGACCATTCAGTTAAAAAAATAACTTGAAGTACTTTATGTATCAATTAGAAGAAGAAATCGTTCTGAGTATTTAGATTCTCTGCCTAGGCCAATGTTCACTTTTAGTAACTTAAATATAGATAAACTATATATTCAGTTAGAAAATTGAATACCTGATTTAGTACCTAAGAATGCAAGTAGGGCGTAATTAATTTGAATAATAATAATAATACTAATAATAATAATACTAATAATAATACTAGTAATAACAATTTTTAGACACTAGAGGCGATTCGAGTAGCCGTTAGTTTCCGTTTAGGGGCAAAAACTTGCGAGCCTCACATGTGCCCCTGCGGTCACGAAGTCGACGCTTTAGGTCTCCACGGCCGCTCCTGCAAACGAAGTCCAGGTAAAATGTCCCGCCATCACAATTTAAATGACTTAATATGGCGAGCACTTTCAAGAGCAGGCATTCCTTCCTCTAAGGAACCAAGTAGGTTGTCCAGATCAGACGGCAAGCGTCCAGACGGCATGACTTTAGCGTCCTGGTGCAACGGTAAATGTGCCGTATGGGACGTCACGGTCATTGACACTATGGCAAACTCCTACCTCAATACGACTTCAGTCACAGCCGTTGGAGCTGCTGTTCATGCCGCCGCTAGGAAGTTGGATAAATACCGTGATCTGTTCTTAGGATATGAAGTTGTTCTGGTAGCTATTGAAACCATGGGCCGGATGAATCCCGAAGGAGTTGACTTTATTAATGGCATAGGCAAACTTATTGCAGAGCAAACTGGCGATAAGCGAGAGATATTTTTTCATTGGCAAAGGCTTTCCGTGACTTTGCAAAGATTTAATGCAGACTGCTTCAACAATTCTTTTAAGCCGATTGATGACCCAGAGTAGCCGGGCGGCGATTTAGCACGTATTGCTTGAATCGTTTTTATCAAACCCCAGGTTGTTTACACCGGGGTAAAAAATAATAATTATTATAATTATAATTATAATTATAATAATAATTATAATTATAATTATAATTATAATTATAATTATAATTATATATAATAGGCAGGAGGACCAGCGCCATTACTGGTGATAAGCGCGAAAAATCTTTATAATTATAATTATAATTAATAAATTATAATTATAATTATAATTATAATTATAATTATAATTATAATTATAATTATAATTATAATTATAATAGGCAGGAGGACCAGCGCCATTACTGGTGATAAGCGCGAAAAATCTTTTCTGTGGCAGCGACTGTCTATTGGCTCCAGCGATTCAATGCAGTCTGTCAGTGGCACTTTGGCTAAAGCGGCTTCCCAGAGTACAGAGGAATTATTTTAATCGCTTTTTTTAAACTTTTAATTAAATAAAGTCTCTTTTATCTTGTTATAATTATAATTATAATAATAATAATCCTCGAGTAGCCGGTCAGCGATTCAGCACGTATTTCTTGAATCGTTTTTATCAAACCTCAGGATATTTACACCGGGGTAAATAAAAAATAAAAATAAAAAATTAAATAATAATAATAATAACAGCGACTTTCATGCGCTGCTGCTGGCTCAGCTGATGAAGCCGCTGTCAATAGGAAGTCTCTTAAAAATTCCGCAGTCTCTAGCAGCCACATCGTCCTGCCAATTGCTTTAAGACCTTGGTCCCCATCACCTCTGCCGCGTCTGACTTCACAAACGAATTAGGCAGGAGAAGCATCGCTATTACATGCGACGAACGCGAGAAATCCTTTCTATGACCGCGCCTATCTATTACACTTCAGCGCTTTAATGCTGTCTGCGTTCGTGGCACATTGGCGAATACGGCCTCCCAGAGCGTAGAGGAACTACTCTGGATATTTCTTTCTCTCCTTTCTTTTAATTAAAGTCTTTTTTTATCTTATTTTCAGCCCAGAGCTCTATGCAGCCCATGGCAATTAAAAAAAAAAAATATATATATATATATATATATATATATATGATAATAATAATAATAGTAATAATAATAATAATAATAATAATAATAATAATAATAACAAAATACACGTCCCAGAATTCTCTAGGAACAACTATCCAGATTTCAGGGTCGTTGACTTCTAAATGCGGTTCTCCCAACAAAGTTCTCACAACTGCCACATCAACGCCTGTTCAGGGGAGTCACAGATCGATGACAGATGAAGTGAAGACGGGCGCTGCTGGTGCCAAAAGCTGTGGATTCAGGGCAATGTCACCCGCTGCTGCGATCAGCAACGTTTAATAAAACTAATAATAATAATTATAAATAATAACAATAATAATAATAATAATAATAATAATAATCATAATAATAATAATCATAATAATGCTAATAATAATATTAATAATAATAATCATAATAATAATAATCATAATAATAATAATATTATTATTATTATTACTATTATTATTTATTAATTAATTATCCCTGCCTCTCAATACCCCCCTCCTCCTCCACGAATGCTTCCACAGAACCTGAGATTGATCCACAAGCGTTTTTTGGGCTTATCCTCAGCGAGAAAAAGAAGATACTCGATGCTAGAATAGCCTCTGCGTCCCAGGGGTCCCTCTCATCAGGGCCACAGCTTCAGGGTCACAGTCTGAACCAGACGTTGGCCTCAGAGTTGGCTGAGGCGGAGAGGCATAGCTCATCAGGCTTTACAAAGAGTAACTCTAATCAAGCGGATACTCTATCCCAGAATTCTCTAGGAACAGCAGAACCAGATTTCACGGCCGTTGACTTCTCAAAGCGGATCTCCCAACAGAGATATAATTGCCTCATCAACCCCTGTTGAGGGGAGTCACAGTCGTGGTGATTCGATAACTGATGAAGCAGGGACATAATAATAACACGCATTATAGTGAAATGATCAACTATGTTGATATCTATCACTTTTAATACCACATGTTATAACCGTTAGGCAATTTAGTCCATTTACCTTGTAGCCAGTCCAGTGAATGTCCGAGATTTTACTCTCAGATAAGCGTGGCTGGGATTCGAACCCACGAGAGTTCAATTCACCTCAGGGTCTGTCATCTAAAACTTCATGACGTTATCTGCACCCTTAACCATTGCGCTATTGAGACATTCGACCGTCCTGACCGGCCCTGCTAGAGCCAAAAGCAGTGGATGCAGGACAACGTCACCCCCTGCGGCAGTCAGCAACATTTAACTTTCAACGGACTAAGTTAAAATGCCACCACGTAGACTGACTACATTAATAATAATAATAATAGTAATAATAATAATAATAATAATAATAATAATCTTTTGCCCATGCTGTTTTGCTTGACTATTCACCATCTCCTTACTTCTCTCTCTAGCGATCTCACGGTGGGATACCTAGATGACATTGCTCTAGGTGGTTGCGAGTCGTCGATTGCAAATGATGTACAGACTATCATCGACAGAGGCCAAGAATTTGGGCTTCAGTTGAATCGTACCAAGAGCAAAGTCATATCATCAGTTTGCAAATCTCCGGTCAACTCAGTTTTGTCATCATTTGTGCCAATGTGCCTATCCCATAGTTCTCTACTCGGCGCGCCACTCTCTGGAGAAGAAGCTACTACCACCGCTTTATCTAGTCGCCTGGAGGATCTCAAACGTACAGCATCGCGCTTGAAGTCGCTAGCCGCTCATGATGCTTTAACAATCCTTCGCTTTTCTTTAAGTGCACCTAAACTTATGCACGTTCTGCGCTCTAGTCCGCGCTTCTCTAATCCGCGGCTTTTAGACTACGACGAGGCTCTTAGGCAATGCTTGTGCGCCGTTATCAACGCAGATTTGTCTAATTTGCAGTGGCAGCAAGCCAGTTTACCGGTGAGCAATGGTGGTCTTGGAATTCGTCTTGTTTCCCATATCGCGCCTTCAGCCTTCTTGGCATCAGCGATGGGAACGAGGCAGTTGCAAGACGCCATCCTTCATAAGTGCTCCCTTTCTGCCGATAGATCCATTGACGTTGCGTTGTCAGTTTGGTCCAAAAGCCTCACCTCCAGTGCTCCACCTCCTACCTCAGTCAGTAGCCAGAAATCATGGGACCGTCCTATAGTGGATCGGATTTATAACAGTCTGTTAAAATCCCAGTCCAATGCAGTAGACAGAGCACGACTCCTAGCGGTATCAACCAAAAGTAGCAGCGACTGGCTTCACGCTCTCCCTGATGCTTCTTGTGGGCTATTTTTAGACAATGAGGCGATTCGAGTAGCCGTTAGTTTCCGTTTAGGGGCGAAAACTTGCGAGCCTCACATGTGCCCCTGCGGTTATGAAGTCGACGCTATAGGTCTCCACGGCCTCTCCTGCAAACGAAGCTCAAGTAGAATGTCTCGCCATCACAATTTAAATGACTTAATATGGCGAACACTTTCAAGAGCAGGCATCCCTTCCTCTAAGGAACCAAGTGGGTTTTCCATATCAGACGGCAAGCGCCCGGACGGTATGACTTTAGTGCCCTGGTGCAACGGTAAATGTGCCGTTTGGGACGTCACGGTCATTGACACTATGGCAAACTCCTACCTCAATACGACTTCAGTCACAGCCGGTGGTGCTGCTGCTCATGCCGCCTCTAGGAAGTTGGATAAATACCGTGATCTGTCCTTAGGATATGAAGTTGTTCCGGTGGCTATTGAAGCCATGGGTCCGATGAATCCCGAAGGAGTTGACTTTATTAATGGCATAGACAGACTTATTGCAGAGCAAACTGGCGATGAGCGAGAGACATGTTTTCTTTGGCAAAGGCTTTCCATAACTTTGCAAAGATTTAATGCAGTCTGCTTCAACAATTCTTTCAAGCCGATTGATGACCTCGAGTAGCCGGGCGGCGATTCAGCACGTATTGCTCGAATCGTTTTTGTCAAACCTCAGGTTCTTTACACCGGGGTAAAATAAGAAATAAAAAATATTAATAATAATAATTTATAATAATAATAATAATAATAATAGTAATAATAATAATAATAATAATAGAAATAAATATACAAATTAAGTAACTATCTAAGTAACTAAGTAATACAGTGTATAAGGAAGGCTTATTTTGTCAAGGTTTGGTGGAGTTTATTTAAAGCCGGTCATATAGAATAGAGTTGTTAAACTATCAAAGGCTTTTTTCAAATTCATATAAAAATAGAAATTTCAATTTCCATTGTTCAATTTTTGTAGAAATTTCATATCGTGAAACTATATAGATGGAATTCTAGTAGGATAGTAGGTTTTTAATCTGCTAGCATTTTAATTAGTCTTAGTAACATTAAAGTTACTAAGTAGCAACCTCAAATTTCAATCACAAAAACGGGTAAAGCAATAAAATTTAAGTTTAGCTTATTAAAATGTCCATGACCTATATAAACATTCTCTCATGACACTGTGTATTACATCATTCTCAGTACACTGCCTACTGGCAGGACCATGACATAACGTATTCTCCCTTCTCTGTCTTCCATTCGCTCTTTAGTGTCCACATATGACTGCATCTTTAGCCCACCTAACATTCCTAATCTCGATCTCGGTCTGCTTCTGCTTCTCTTTTCTTCCATCCTACCTTCTATGACCTCTTTTAGAAAGTATCTCTTCTTAGAATGTGTCATATCCAGCTCTTATGTCTATTTCTTAATGCATTGATCGCAATGACAAATGACGTAAATCATACCACTTGGAAAACAAATTTAAAAAATGCAAACAGCAGCCACTCTCTATATACATACCGAGAACAATAATTTCACCTACAAATTCGCTTGAAAATCCAACATGACAGAAATATGCTCCTGCATTGTTGGCAGTAATGTTATCTATGCTGAGAGTCGAAAGTACTCCGTTGTCTGTCACATTATAATGTTTAGAATTCAAGATTCGCTCTGAAATGCCACCATCGGAACGCCTAAATATTCTCCAGTATGCTGTTGTTGAACTTTTTATGTTACAGTGAAATTGGACGGAGCCTCCACTTATAATCACAACATCTTCCACCAAGAATTTCTCGCCATCTGCAAAGAGAACATCAATAGAGCTATCTATTTAAATCGATTAATTTTGTCTTGCAAGTTAGGCATATAGATCATCATATGGCGTAGTTATAGCCCATCATATATTTCATATTCTTCAAATATTTAATATTTTCGAAGTCTATGATCCAATATCTTTGAAATAGGATGATGTAATGTCAGGAATTTTAACGTAGTTATACTGTCCAGACCCTAATTGGTTCGAATCCTGGCCGCGCTGATTTGAAAATAAAATCTCGGACATTCACTGGACTGGCTTCACAGAAAATGCACTAAATTGCCTAACGGATTTAATATGTGGTATTAAAAGTGATAGATATCGACGTCTTTGACCGTTTCACTTTCATCTCTCAATTTACAATTATTCCCCTACCTATTTTGTCTATGCACAAGTTCACCTATTATCATTTTTTTCTTTTTTCTCTATATAGTTCACATTTAGTTTGTGTTTTTCCTGTTACATTTGCTCGTTTGTGTGATGTGTATGTTAACCCTACAGCGTTGTATGACCTTTTTTATGTACTTATTAAATTTAATTAAATTTAATTGAATTCCTGCGTTTCAGTCCTGATTAACCATCAATCAAGTTTCCTGATCTAAAAAGGTAAATGATAAATGTAAAGTTAAATAAAAGAATAATGAAATAAAATCATTCCAATCAAGTGTCCTGAGGTCTCTGCCAGAGTTAACAGTAGGCAATGCTTATTGTTAACACTTGGCATTAATCTAACAGTAAATACTGCTAGTAACTTTATTTGTGTGTGGGATTGAATTTTCTACTGTATTGATTGTAGAAAAAGTTGAGAAGTCATCAGTTGAGTAACAGTTAGTCAAAGGACACTGAATTCATTTTCATATGAATTAAAAAATTGATTACTCAATTTACCGATTGATTGATTGATTGATTAACTGATCGGTTGATGGATTGACTCATATGTGAGGTTTCAATGTATAGGATTGAATTTTCTACTACTTGTATATTGATTGTAGAAAAAGCTTGAGAAGTAATCAGGTGAGTAACAATTAGTCAAAAGTTACTGTACTGTAACTTTTTACACGTCAAATTACAAACATAGCATAACATTAGTGTACATAAATGTTTAAATCTAAATCTCATGATAGTAAAATACTGATAAAGCTAAGGTTAACATCAGTTTCCTCACTCGAAGGCGATGTCAGTAACGGGCGAGCCCAGGATTTGAACTGCTGATCAGCGGTCAAATACCTTACCGAAATCGCCAATGGCTCCAGCCAGGTAGCCTACTACTAGAAGTTGCATAGATAGTCATTTCTCGGACAGTTACAAGTGTACATATACAGTGAAAAAAATTTTTAAATTAAACAACGTCAAGACAAATTTTACTAATACTAAGTGAAAACCGGGGATAATATTAATAGGAATTCAATTAACGAGATTCTGATAACGCTTATTTAATAATATTCTGTTAACGCTTATTTAATTTTATTTGTCACACGTTCATTGATGTGATTACTCTGTGAATTTTGTGAAACTTAGTGTAATAATAAAACACATATTTTCTTCTTCTTAACGATTATCATAAAGAATCATGCGAGAGTAAAGGCTTTATCACACAGAATGTTCCGTTTAGAAATATAAAAAGGCATCTCTTTAATCGAATAAGTTTTAACTCATTCGTTTTAAGTATGTATTGTAATGAATTAATTACACATGTAGACAAATTGTACCGTTTTTCTTAGGTTTTACAGTAGTTACGTTCTTTTAGTAACTGTACTAAAAACATGTAACTTGAGCAAACAGGATTGTTTTCCCAGGGAATGACGTCCCTGCCCAGCAAATGTTAGTCGAAGCTGAGAGGCCCACTTCGTCATTATCAGAATCCATAAGTATAATGGTATATCAAAAGGAATGTTATAGATGATTTAAAGATCCACTCGTAATTAAAATTCTTTGAACTGTTATTTTTTTAAATTATTATTATTCCGATTTCTTTTAAATTATTATTATTATTAGGCTTACTAATACTATTCCTAATTTTATTATATTTATTGTTATTATTATGGATATTATTTTTATAAATGTTATTATTAATATAATTATTCAGATTTAATATTGCTAACAGTATTATTGTATTTTTTACCGCGGGTGTAAAAAACCTGAGGTTTGATAGAAACCATTCGAGCAATACGTGCTGAATCGCCGCCCGGCTACTCGAGGCCATCTAGCTGCTTAAAAGAATTGGTGAAGCAGACTTATAATAATAATTATAATAATATTAATAGTAATTATTATTATTCTTCTTTATTATTATTATTATCATCATATTTTTGCATTTTAATAAAAGCTGGTAAGGCTAATATTAACGTCAATTTCCTCACTCGAAAGCGATGTCAGTGACAGGCGAGCCCAGGAGTTGAATCCTACACATACTTATACGCGGTCGAATATCTTACCAACATCGCTACTGGCTCCGGCCAGTGGCGATAATACCCGGGTGTAATGAACCCGGGGTTTGATAAAAAAAAGATTCAAGCAATACGTGCCAAATTTTTTTTACAATTATTTTTTATTATCATTTTATTCTTATTATTTTATAATTCTTATTTTTAGTGTTATATAACCGTAAATTGTCCCCTTTCAGTAGGCCTTAATCTACCATGTCTGCAAAAATTTGTGGAACTACAGAACTAGAACTGGAGCAAAACCAAACAAAAGCCGAAAATATTCGCTAACGTAGTACTTTCTTAAATAAAAATATTTAATAAAGATACCTCATATATAATGTCGACCAGTCTTATTTGGTTTGACCCTGACTTTGCCTTATGGTGAGGAACAGGACGTTAAAAATTTATTTGTATCAATTATTAATATCCTAATATTGATTTATGAAGTTCATTTAGCAATAATTCATATTAATTCAGAATAATTCATATTAATTCAGAATAATTCATACTAATTCAGAATAATTCATATTAATTCAGAATAATTCATGTTCAATAAACTATGTTCCGTTCGTGCAAAGAGTCTTAGTCCATAAAATTATGCAATTATTACCTTTTCCATCAACAAGTAAAGCTCCAATAAGAAAACAGACATGTATATGACTGAGTAGTAGACTTAAATGTGAACTACATTTCACAAACATTGTGAAAATTTAAACTTACATGCATATACATGTACAGTATACTAGTGCAAAGGGTTCGCGGTCGAGAAGCCTAAAGTTAAGAAATTGAACTGCTAAATGCAATATTAAATTGCTGACAGGATACATACGAAGAAATTAACTCAGTACTAATGTGGCAGCTACGCCCTATGGGCTAATTTTGATGTACAAATTAACTTGTCACGCATTTTCTCATTCTATGTGTATCCCTCTTTATATTTCTCTCTCTTTCTATCTATTTTTTCTCTTTCCGAATATTTTAACTATATTTTATCTATCTATCTATCTATCTATCTATCTATCTATCTATCTATCTATCTATCTATCTATCTATCTATCTATCTATCTATCTATCTATCTATCTATCTATCTATCTATCTATCTATCTATCTATCTATCTATCTATCTATCTATCTATCTATCTATCTATCTATCTATCTATCTATCTATCTATCTATCATCTATCTATCTATCTATCTAGCTATCTATCTATCTATCTATCTATCTATCTATCTATCTATCTATCTATCTATCTATCTATCTATCTATCTATCTATCTATCTATCTATCTATCTATCTATCTATCTATCTATCTATCTATCTATCTATCTATCTATCTATCTATCTATCTATCTATCTATCTATCTATCTATCTATCTATCTATCTATCTATCTATCTATCTATCTATCTATCTATCTATCTATCTATCTATCTATCTATCTATCTATCTATCTATCTATCTATCTATCTATCTATCTATCTATCTATCTATCTATCTATCTATCTATCTATCTATCTATCTATCTATCTATCTATCTATCTATCTATCTATCTATCTATCTATCTATCTATCTATCTATCTATCTATCTATCTTTCCTCCAAGTGATTGGTCCAAGGTATCAATTCCGTATTCTTTTCAATTTATTACGCTCCCCGCAATAAGCATTCCGTCGATTAACTGGTTATCTTTTGAAAAGGGCTTGCATTATCCAGTGTCCACGCCTTAATATAACCAATGGCATAGATAAAAAATTGCTTCTGAGTAGTTTTCCTTTGCCTTTCTCAGTTCTTGCTCAGTTACATAGTTACATTTAATTTTATTTCATTTAAATGTTTATCTCTATTTGTATTTGTCAGTGATTTGGTGTTGATGCTGAAATAAACACACACGCACACACACACACACACACACACACACACATATATATATATATATATATATATATATATATATATATATATATATATATATATATATATCACGTAGCTATTAAGGCACGTCCAGCTTACAGTTAGTCTATTATATATATATATATATATATATATATATATATACAGTATATATATTTTTTAATTATTACGGTTAGCTTATTTTTATTTATAAGTAGAGATTTGAAGAGGATTAAATTAGAACAATAAGCTAACATAGCCTGCGCCAGTAATCTTATTAAATTAAAAATGACCGGATAAATTAAAAAACAACAATTGTATGAAGTTAAGCAAAATTTGGAATTAGAAAACGATGCGGTACAAGAGAAATAAGGTTTAACGCTAATTATATCATCATCATCTTCTCGTGAATCCCAGTTTAACTGGGGTCGGAATACGAATAGGTATACGAATGCTAGTTATATGTGAATGCAAATTAGAGCAATGAAATGAACTCTTTGTATTTGCTTTGTAAACATTTTACTAAAGCTTAATTTTGACAGGGTGAACAGGTAAATATGTTGGGAATGGAAGATGTTGAGAGACATTGGAGTGGATTAGATATATTGAAGATTAATTATGGCTTTTTACTTGAAACAAAGGGCAATTATCAAAGTTCAACAGGCGATATCGAAAGAAAGAAAATTAAGAAAATTAGTAAGACAAGGCTGTTGCATGTCACCATTTCTATCTAACATTTACGCAGAGGCAATGATGAAGAGAGCAATGGGTAACATCGAAGAACGAATAAAAATTGAAGGTAAGGCTGTGAAATATGTAAGATTTTCTGATGATCAATAAATGACTTCTAGTAGCAAAGTGGGTTTACAGAAAATTGCGGATGGCCTGAAGTCCTGAACATTGCTGCATTAAAATACGGAATGGAAATTAATATACTGTCAAGGAAACCAAAATAATGAGAGTGTCTAGAAAAGGAGGAAGAGTCAATATAGATATAGATAGTACTTAAGTTGGAACAGGTAAAGATTTCCAGATATTTAAATACACGATAACAGAAGATGGGAAATGTGTAACAAAAATAAAGTGTAGAATTACTCAAGCAAAGGAGGCCTTAAGTAAGAGAAAAGAACTATTAATTAGTAAGGTTTGAATAAACCCACGAAGATAAAGATGGTAGAGACTCTATTGTGGAACACGCTCCTGCACGGCTGTGAAACCAGACCGACTATGATTATGATTATTCTTTATTAAAAGTTTAGGTTTCAGAAATGAACTAGTAAATGATATATCTTCTTTTAGTGCACAGCCTACCGGCAGGTCCACGGTATATAATGCCTCCACTCTACTCTGTCTTCCGCCTTCCTCTTCATTTCCACATATGAGTGGGTCTTTAAATCATCTAACAAACCTAATCTCGGCCTGCCCCTGCCCCTTTTTCCTTCCATTCTACCTTCTATGACCTCTATTAATAGACCTTCCCCCTTTAGAATGTGTCCTATCCATCTCTTCTTCCTATTTCTTAAAAGATTTATCAACTGTCCATCTGTGCCAACTCTCTCCAGAACTTCCTCATTTGTACATTTTTGACTCCAGCTAATCCTCTCCATTCTTCTCCAAATTCACATTTCCAATGCCTCCAGTTTCCTGATATCTTCCTTCCTTAAAGTCCATGTTTCACATCCGTACAAAACGTGGTCCAAACCAAAGTGTTCACTTAAATGAAATATTTCCAGTAAAATGCCACCATCTGGCGAAGGATTGAGCAAACATTATATTGAAACGGTCATCTGTGATGCTATCTGTCACCTGTAATACCTAATGTTTAATCATTAGGTAGCTTAGTAATATCTCATGTTTAGTCGTTAGATAGCTTAGTAATACCTCATGTTTAATCATTAGGTATCTTAGTAATAGTTCGTGTATAATCACTAGGTAGCCTAGTAATATCTCATGTTTAGTCGTTAGATAGCTTAGTAATACCTCATGTTTAATCCTTAGACAGCTTAGTAATACTTCATGTTTAATCATTAGATAGCTTAGTAATACCATACATTTAATCCTTAGATAGCATAGTAATACCTCATGTTTAATCATTAGATAGCTTAGTCAATTATTCATGTTACCAGTCCTATGAATGTCCGAGATTTACACTCTGATCAATTCTATATGAAACTGATCCCAGGAGCTATATAGCCAATTATGCATGTCCATAGGAAGATCGCCAGGTTTCACAAAACAAAGGAGCATATGGAATAATTGCAAATAAAATAGTTTATTTGTTCATACGGCCAAACACATGAAATGTAGAGATTGTCTTAATTATAGTTATTGTTGTTTTCGTTATTTCCTCCACCTTCACCATGATGGTTATTAGTAACCTATGTCTTTTGACGGGGCATCAAATGCAGTCGACGTCGATTAAAGCAGAACTTTCTAACGCCCGGGGTTTTTACTCAACGCTTTTAACACTCGGTCTTCGAAGGCGGCCGCTCATCCAAGTAGTAACCGAGTCTGACGTTGCTTAAATTCATTTATCAATCACCTTACATATATTTTCATTCGTTGGAGGCGCGAAACAGTGTAATCATATGCATGATTGCTTTAGGGAAGACATTAATAATATAAGGTATCCCGTAAATGTAAGATATCCTCTCTAGATATTTTATCGAGACATAAATTAAATATAAATTACTATTATTTTATCGTCATTTGATTAGTATTCCTACTTATTTAATGTCATTCTGTTAGTAAATGAAGAAATATACACATACACACATACGCGCGTACACACACACACACGTGTATATATATATATATATATATATATATATATATATATATATATATATATATATATATATATATATATATAGCTATAATATTATATATATATATATTATATATACATATATTATATAATATTATATATATATATTATATTTATATATATACTGTATATATATATATATATATATATATATATATATATATATATATATATATCCATGTATATCTTCGTCTTAATATTGTAATAGCACTCTCTCTTTCTCTCAATATTTCCTTGCCTCACTCTCTCTCTCTCTCTCTGCTCTAATATCATTCTCTAGCACAAGAGTTTTTTTTCTTTGGTTATAAATCTTGACACCTCTTAAGCAGTCTAGCCTTAACCTCGAGCTCAATGTGAACCAGGGATACAACAAACCTACCAATGAGTCAAGGACAGGTGGAGGCAGAATCACCCCCATCATCCACGAAATATATTAAAGGACTAGCTAGCCGATAAGTAGGCAATTAGAAAATCTATACCTTACATTTTTATTTTTATTTTATATTCAAGGCAGTTTTAATTATTGGGCACCAACGGCAGAAGGGGCATTCGGTTGGTGAGCACCTAGGCTACAGAAATTGATACAAAATTTTAAAAAATGAAAAACAAATTCAAAAGAAGATCTATTTGTATCCCGACCATAGTTAAGCTGGGATTTAAGGGAAGATGATGATGATGAGTTGTAATTGTTGCAATGCTCTGTTGTAATTTTATGTTTATTGAATGTAACTTGCTACTACGTCTCGATGATGCAATAAAGATTAATATATAATCACAAAAATGTCAAAGCCAGTCTCATATAGGCTAGTTACCCCTAAATCACGGATCAGAATGTGTGGGGTTCAAATCCTGGGCTCTCCCGTTACTGATATCGCTTTCGAGTCAGAAAACTAATGTTAATAGTAGCTTTAGTAGCTTTATAACTGGAAAATCTATGAACTTTTTGAAATTTGAATTCGATAAGAGTAAAATGTATTTTTGCTCAATGAATTTGGTTTGATAAAGTAAAGTTCGGTGTTATTATGTATAACAGAGTAGCGAACTAATTTTGCATCCGGTTTTGTTGTTAATTTATATTCTTCGCTCTCTAAATCTCATTCTTTCTATCTCTTTCTCTCTCTCTCTCTCTCTCTCTCTTCTCTCTCTCTCTATCTCTCTCTCTCTCTATCTCTCTCTCTCTCTCTCTCTCTCTCTCTCTCTCTCTCTCTCTCTCTCTCTCTCTGTCTTTAAAACTTTTTGCAGATGACACAAATCTATTTGTAGTAGGAAAAGAAACTTATTGAATTGTACCAATCAGCTGATTTGGCCTGCTCTGAAATAAGCCTCTGGTTCAAATACAATCGATTAACAGTAAATTGCGCCAAATCGGCGTATATACTATTCCATCCTAAAATTGACGACGACAGTTTTATTAAATCTAATGATCTTTGCGTCAAACTAAATAACAGCCTAATTAATAGGGTTCAATGTTACCAAATTTCTTGGAATACTACTTGATGATAAACTCTCGTTTAAAGATCACATTAATTTTCTAGTCTCAAAGGTGAATAGTCTAAATGATATGCTTTACAGACGAAGAAACTTATTTCCCATGAACTGTCGCAGAGATCTTTATTTTGCCCTCATTCATTCAGGAATTCAATATGGAATTGAAATTTATGGTAAAACGTCTTTAAATCTGTTACGTCCACTCCAAATCTCTTGCAATAGAGTTCTAAGAACCTTGCAAAATCAGCATAAATTCTATCATGTTAATCACTTATACATTAACTATGGCACTTTACCACTTTATGAAATTTATAAATTATCTGTCTGTAAAATTATCTATAAGAGTCTCAATTATAATGGTGTAGTGTCGATAGCCGTTAGAGATATTTTCAGCACTCTACAGTTAAGTCATCCTTATGATACCAGGCTATCTAACACTAATTATGGATATTCCAATTCTAATCCTACCTTTTTTAAATCCTATATTTATGATTGTATTTTTGAATGGAACAAAATCCCTACTGCGATACGTAATTCTCACTCGGTTAAATCGTTTGTATCCAAATTACAGAGCTACTTTAGTTCATTGTTATAATAAGTTTCATTGTCATAAGCATTTAATTAATCTGTAAAAATACAATATCATGGGATTCGTTGAGTGCGTTTCAACATTAATTATTTTGATTAGTTCGTTCGTTGAAATCGCATACTGGGCTCTCTTGTTTAATTATTTGTAGAATTTTTCTTAAGTTTCAATTTTGAACTAATTAAGTGCTACTCTGCGTTTCTGTTTAGTTCCCTGTGTTTCTCTGTAGTGATTCTCTGTAGCTCAGATTTATCGGCAGAAGCAATATTCTCTTTTTAAATTCCTGTGGTTATTATTTCAAACTTTAGTAACTAGAATTTATTTTACTTCTACTTCAGGTTTATTTCATTTGCCTAGTTATTTTTCAATTTGTATGATTGAGGGGTGGTCAACTAGATAGGTTACTTGTGACCTCTTTGACGGCCTTGTTTTTGTATGTCACTGTATATTTTGAGCGTATCGCAAATAAATATAGTTCTCTCTCTCTCTCTCTCTCTCTCTGTCTCTCTCTCTCTCTCTCTCTCTCTCTCTCTCAACAGAACAAATAGAGTGCCAAATTTGTCCATGCCAATATTGAACACTATGAAACCAAATCCAACCGATGAGCAGAATGCATAGTGTAATAGGGCCTATTGCTGCTGCTGCTGCTGATGATGATGATGGTGATGATGATGATAATGAAGATGATGATGATGATGATGATGATGATGATGATGATGATGATGATGATGATGACGACGACGACGATGACGACGACGACGACGACCTCGACGAGAAAGAGAATGCGAGAAAGAGAGAGAGAGAGAGGGGGGGGATACTAGAAGAGAAATAGAGAGATAGGTCACATTTCTAAACCCACGCTCTCTAGATAGATCGTATTTTAGACCGCAGGTGACGTAACCACTTGTCATAAAACCACGAATATTAGTTAATAACCGTAGGTCAAGTGTATCAAGTGAATTCTGCAATGAATATTTGTTGCGTTCTAGTGATTCATTCATTAATTAATACATTAATCATTAATAAATTAATTCATTCTATCATTCGTTCATTCATTCATTCATTCATTCATTTATTAATTTATTAATTTATTAATTTTTTCTTCATTCATTCTTTCATTCAATTGTTCATTCGAGTGGAAACATGTACGCATGATAGTGAAATGATCAAATATTTTGATATCTATAATTTTTAATAGCCTATCACATGTTTAAACCTTTTGGCAGTTTAGTCCATTTACGTGTATCCAGTCCAGTGAATGTCCGAGATTTTACTCTCAGATCAGCGCGGCCGAGAATCGAATCCACGAGGGTTCAATTCAACTCAGGATCTGTCATTTAAAATTTCATTACGTTACCTGACGCCACTAACCAATGCGCTATTGTGACATTCTAACTTTTTGACATTCCATCTTCCAAAATCGAAAAAGTTTTTCGATTTCAAAAACGATATATAAAAAGTCCGATTTCTGTTTTGATAACGACCAATAAGATGAAATGATTTTGCTTACTCTGCGAAATATATGGCTGTGTGTTAGGCCCATGTCTCCTATGCGGTTACAAAGTTGGTAACACAGTTAAATAGAAAGCATTAGACTATCGCTTAAGATCTCTACCCATTTTATGTGCCAACCCGGTTAAAATTAAAACTTCTCTAATAATTCAAACACCGTTATAATCTCAGCCCTACAAAAATCCCAAACCTACTACATTCCCAACTCTGTTATAATCCCAGCCCGGCAAAAATCCTAAACCTACTATATTCCCAACCCTGCTATAATCCCAGCCCTGCAATAATCCCAAATCTGCTACATTCCCAACCCTGCTATTTTCCCACCCCTGCAATAATCAAAACACGGCTATAATCCCAAACCTACTATAATCCCAAACCTACTATATTCCCAAACCTACCATAATCCCAACCCTGCTATATTCCCAACCCTGCTATAATCAAAAAACTACTATAAAACCAACTCTGCTATAATCCCACAAACTACTATAATCCAAATCCTTCTATAATCCCTAAAACTACTTAATCCCTACCCTGCAATAATGCAGAACCGGTTAAACTTCCCATCCTGATATAATCACAACCCTGCCTTAATACCAACTCTCATAATCTTGCAATTTCGTTAGCGATACACAGCTGTGAATAAGTGAATGAGCAGTAGGCCTAACGATCTTAAAAATGCATAATTGAATGTGTGAATGAATGAAATGAACGAACGATTGAATGAATGAATGAATGAACGAATGAATGAACGAATTATTGAATGAATGAATGAACAGATGCAAAGTGTGAAGAGAAAGTGACAGAGAGAAATAGAGATATGGAGAGAGAAAGAGAGAGAGAGAGTTAAATATATATATATACACACACAAAGAGAGAGAGAGAGAGAGAGAGAGAGAGAGAGAGAGAAATAGAGAGATAGAGATAGAGAGAGAGACAGAGAAATATACAGAGAAATACAAAATACATGAATAGCGAAAAAAATAATAAATAAATAGGGAGAGAAAGAGAGAGAGACAGAGAGACAGAGACAGAGAGAGACAGAGAGAGAGAGAGAGATAAACAGAGCGTGAGAATGTTAGAGAGGCAATTGAAGAAAGGATGAAGTTAGGGAAATGCAGCCAACCATTATATTCAAACATGTAAATAGGGACCAACGTTTTACACAAAAAAATCTTTATAAATTAGGCTCAGAAGAATGTGTCAGTTTTCTTTCACAAAATCGAGTTTAAAAATAAATATCAGTGACCGTCCATCCCGGATTTGAAAACTTGGTTTCAATGGCTGCATGGCAGTGTATGCTAACAGGGCAGGGTATCTCTGTGCGGTCACAAGCTGGTAATTAAATTATTACGTGCAGACCTACACTCAAATAGCTCCGCCAAATAAAGGACGCCAGTAAATGGAGTTCAGGAACTATCGGCTAATTAGTGGTTTAGGTGCGGTCAGGTGCTCCCCGAAATAAATTTATAAAAATTGCCCTAAAACATAGAATTTATTACCACATGGTTACAAGCTTTTCTACCAGCTACTATTGAACAAGTGTGAAAAGTAGGCTATAATGTAATTAACACGCACACACGCACACACAAACAATTTAAACCTCTTTCTCTCTCTCTCTCTCTCTTTCTCTCTCTCTCTCTCTATCTCTCTCTCTCTCTGTCTGTCTCTCTCTATTTCACCAAGTAGTATTTCTATTTTTTTCAATTAGACTCTATTTCAACAATTGGAGCACTATAGTGTTCTGCCATTTGGTAAGTCCAAGGTACATCTCAGAGTCTGTTTTCACGCTCCATAAAGAGCACATCACACACACACACACACACACACACACACACACACACACACACACACACACACACACACATATATATATATATATATATATATATATACACATATATATATATATATATATATACAGGATTTATATATATATATATATATATATATATATATATATATATGTATATAAAAATTCTGCACATGTTATACCTACAGCTTTTATTTATTTACTGTTAAAACAAGCTGTAACTGTCCATAGCAATAGCTCCAACTTTTATTCTATATTAGCAAACGCTTACCCTCAACATGTTATGTACAAGTATATCAGCGCCGCTCTGCCTCAAGGTCACTAGACATAGAGCGAGTCTGGTTTATAGAGCCAGACGTCTAGTCTTTCTCATCAAGCTGTCTTTCTTTCAGACTTGAGTAGTATGGGTGCGACAGCCCCCCCCCCCCCCTCTTCAATTGATTGCACTAGCGCCATAGAAAAACGAAAGTAATTTTTTAAAAGCTGTAAAGCCGACGTTAAAGCTGGTAAAGCTAATGTTAACGTCAGTGTCCTCACTCGAAAGCGATGTCAGTGATGGCGAGCCCAGTATTTGAACCCCGCATATACTGATCAGCGGTCGAGTGTCATACCGCCAGTTAACGTCAGTTTCATACTTCTAAGGCGATATCAGTGACGTGAGAGCTCGGGATTTGAACTCACAAATTGCGCGTACTGATCCGAGATCGAATATCATAGCGACGGTTTACGGACAAAAGCCTCACCCCGGACATAAGCCCCCCGGACAAAAGCCCCCCCCGGACTTCAGAGATTAATTGAACAAAAGAACATAGTTATTTGCATGTTATAATTCTGTAGTTTTGACGCCCCTTGCCCATTAAATGTTAGTCGAAGCTGAGGAAGGCACAAGGGTCCACCTCGCCATAATCAGAATCCCCCAAGAATAATGGTATATCATGCTTGTTGATTTAAAAATTCTCTTATCTGTGAGCATGAGGAGGAAACGAAAGACAGACAAGAGTCGATCGAGGCGTTATATACCATGGACCTGCCAGTAGACTAATAGAGTGTGTGTGTGTGAGTGTACATGTATAAGATTAACACTAGAATTACCAGAATTACGATACTCCTAGAACTCCAAGCAGGAGTCATTTTGACTCACATTAGAACAACAGCATTTTTCAACGTTTTTGATCAATGACTGTTTACATTTCAAGCACAAAATGAATTAAAATTTAGTAAATGATATTCTAATATCCTTAAGCATTAATATTCTGAAACTTTAATAATTTAATTTGAATGAAAACCTATTAATGTACATTTAGCTACATCAATTAACTTTTCATCATATAGAATCCGCATTCAGTACAACAATGCTGCATGTGTACTATAAAGTCTGCAGTATTCGAGCTATTGTCAAAATGTTTTTATAGTATCATACACATATACTTTCACTAATTTATCTGCATTGTTCATATCATGACTTATTGACGTTACAACGCAACACAGTAAGTCTAATCTGATCGCACTCAGCACAGACCTTTCTTTTCTGCATATTCGCAGTACAACTGCCACAGACTGGCTGCTCGCAAGATGAACATATTTGAGCAGACATATTCTTACATCCAGACTTATGACAATGCTTTCAGTTCTTTTCTTGAGTACCACTCTGCCTTACCAACTATCGAGCAGGCTTCAATTTACGTGACCGTCTTTGTGCAGCGTAGACTTCACGAAGTTCGTCTGGAAGAATTAGGAGAAAGTCCAGACTCTTGATTTCCTTTGCAGTGATTTCTCGCCATAGAACCAATGCGTTGATAGCTGCAAGATCTAAAATAATATTACTATGGAATTGATTTGAAAGCGAATGCTTGATATCGTGTTTGCAAAGAAGAGGTTTCCCCATTTGACTGACCACAAGCTGTGTACAGGATGTATATTTAGACCACGGGCTCCACGAGCATAAGTATTCTGATAGGAGCAGATCTAATTCTGCAAAAGAAGTAGACCAGGTATCGTCATTCAAAACTCTGCGTGCACCCAGCTCTGTGGATCTGACGTAGAATTTCTTCATCCATAAGCAGCCTCCGTGCACTGGCATAGATGTCATAAACGATATCATGCTTCGCATGACATGGAACCTCACATAAAATGTCATGTTTTCTTCTGCCTGGACAAACTTCACCAGGATTTATGACTTAGGCTACCATACAGAACCATCACACCCAATGTACTCGGGACCAGCGACATCACTCATGACTTGTTCAGCACCAGGCCTAACAGAACCTCTGCCTCGTCCTCAACCTCTTCCTCAAGCTGTTATATCTGAAATTAGGGCAGCAGCTGCTTGTTCATCGTCCGATATGTTTTTACAGCTGCTTTCAACTTCAGAAGAATCATTATTCGACTCATATTCAATGTGGTAAGTATCATCTGAGTCTACATCATCCATTGTACCATCAAAGTGTACATCTGATTCACTCTAACCTTCAATGTCTAAATGGTCGCTCGGTAAATCCTGAAGAATATTTAGTGCCTGCTGCATGGATAGACGCTGTCGATTTGACATCCTAAGTACTATTTTGATTTGTTTACAAATAAAATATATAGATATTATAAGAAGATAATGACGTCAAAAATACTGTGTTAAAAACAGTGGTGTCATATATTTTGGCTTCAGGATGAAAATATGACATCTCTGACATCATCCCTGGATGAGGAAACGGACGTTAAAAATTTGTCATTCTTATTATGATTCATTAGTGAAATAGTGTTAATTTCAGGATTTATCTTAAAAATAACATTTTTCAAAGACATTAATGGTAAATAAAAAAGTAAATGCAGTTCTTTCTTACTCTATAACGTGATAAAGTATTTAGAGTCATTTTGACTCCTGCTGGGAGTTCTAGGTAAATCTATATATTTAACACCTACCCGAATAGATTTTTTATTCAATTTTTACCAATTGAATTACTTGTTGTTTCATGAAAAGTCAGAAAATTTCATTGCAATAACCTTAACCTGAGACGAGATACAGCAATTTTAAAAGCAAAATGAGTCAAAATGACTCCTCTGGTAGTTCTAGTGTTAACAGCTGCATGATTGAACCCACTCTAGTGACGTACATGATCAAGAATGATCGGAGATATGAGAAATATTCATAAATAAATGTATGGGCCTACTATATATAGGCCTACTATGGAGCGTGTAGCACTTCAATGGCCTCAAAATTATTTTATATTATTTATAAGTCACGATATATAATTATGTGAAATCACAGTATAATTATGTGCAATTATAGTAGGCCTGTTATTATGTACAGCTAGTATTTTTCATTTCTAAGATAACAATTGATGCGCACAATTAACTAGCTCCAGCTCTGATTATCCGCTGTAGCGAAGGTCATATTATGACGCATCAGCCTACCAGACGTCATAGTATTCAGTTTTCCAAATAATACAAGAACGTTTGCGATGGGCCAAATTCTCTGTAGCCAATATGTATTACCATTTCGAAAGCTCATGCCGAAATTCTTTTTGTTGAGAATATTTAAGTATACCCCTATTCAATTAAATACATTATAAGAGCAAAAACTCAATTGTTAACAAATGTCTCCTCTACTATCTATTATGTGTTTATCAATAACATAATATGTTATGTGTATATCTATGATATCCGGGAGGGCTTTTGTCCGGGGGGGCTTTTGTCCGGGAACCCATAGCGACATAGCTACTGGCTGGACATTAGCGACGTATTTATGCCGCAATTATTGATCTTGCTGTTCGTCTAGACAATCCTTAGGCTCAGGTGATCGCTTTGTTTGGGAGAAGACATGACCGAGAGGTTAGCGTGTTGGCCTCAAGGCGAGGGATCTATATTCAAAGCTCAGCACATAAAAATCTATTCCTTTTATTTTCATTATCAATCTGACAAACCGCAGACTGTAACCATATGACAGATAACATAGCAATGTAGCAGATACAGGCATAAATGCAACATAAAACAAAAATAGAAGATTGAAAATTAAAAGATAACATAAAAATTGACCAAGGTAAAATTATCCTACTTTAAGAGATCTAAAGTTATATATTAACTCAGTCAACAAAAGATCTTTTAGACTTACGGGGTTCTAATATAACTGTCGATTGGCATCGCTTAAGCAAAGGATAGGCTTAACAAATGAACCAAATGACAAAATTGCAACTGGAACTATGTAAAGTAGTCTTGAAGCCCGGTCGCCAGCCATGACAATGCTGTCATACAGCTATACTTTCTCTCTTTTCCATCCAGTCTCCATGAGTTGTGACAAGCACCTAAACCTCCTTTTCTTTAATTCACTTTACTTTGGACTGATTTTCTGGATTTTAGAATTTGCACCGTTTTAGACCATTCATTTTGCTCGGCGGCTTGATTTAGATTCAACAGTGCACGATGTTTTCATTGATGACTGTAGCACTCTAATTCTTGTTATTATTGTTATATAAATGTTCGCTATATTCCCTCTCAGACTTCCGAGAAACTCTCAAAAGCCCCAGCCTTACCCCCTTCCCCCATCTGAGAAATTTTTAGAAAAGGGAAATTATCGACATGCACATTGACACTTTAGCACTAACTCATAGTTTAACGCTACCTAGGGGATTCTATGAGTTTTTAGAGTGTTCTTGGAATTTGGATTTCTAAAGGTTCCTAGAAATTGCCATTGGTTTTGGGGTTTCTTGAGACTGCTATGGGTTTCAAGGGTTTTTAGAGGTTGCTATGTTTCTCTAGCAATGGATATGGATCGCTTTCGAGTGAGGAAACTGACGTTAACCTTAGCTTTACCAGCTTTCTGGAGGTTTCTAAAGATTGCTGTGGATTTCTAGAGATTGCTTTGGACTGTTTGATTTGTAGTGGTAAATTATGCAAGAGCTCTCTAGAATAATTATTACTAGGGGTCTCTGGAGATCGGTATCACAATATCTATTTGACGTACTTTTCCGCACCCGTAGATGTCGGTATAATTAATCAATCAATCAATCAATAAGAATTTAACGTCCGGTTCCTCGCCATAAGGTAATATCAGGGACGTCTCTTGAAGACTCTACACAAACAGGAACCAAAGCACCACATGATGACGACTGAGTACACAGAGACCACAAGAGAAAGTACACAAGGCCGTGTGCGTTGGACCTAATATGAGACAATCGTTACCAGGAGTCAGTGGCGATGTCGGTAGGATATTCGACCGCGGAGCAGTTTGGATGGGATTCAATCCTGGGCTCTTCCGTCACTGACGCTTTCGAGAGAGGATACTGACGTTGACATTAGCTAAAAAGCTAATGTTAACCAGCTTTTACTGGATATATGAAGATGTCTATTCAGTGAGATGAATTCAAAGAATCAAACTGTTTTGCTTTGAAGCAGTATGCGGTTTGCGAAAGCCTTAGAAATTATAAGAACGATGGCGAAAACGATGGCAGATAATTGATTCTCTTTCATCTCTGTTGTTCCGCCAAGTGGCAGGTCCAAATTACTTATTCCTACTCACAGTCTGTTTTCACGGGTATAGGGACAAAAGTCCCCCCCCGGACCAAAAGCCCCCCCTGGACTTCAGAGATCAGTTGAATAAAAGAACATAGTTATTATCATGTTATAATTCTGTAGTTTTGACCGCTCCTTGTCCAGTAAATGTTAGTCGAAGCTGAGGAAGGCACAGGGGTCTACCTGGCAATAATCAGAATCTCCCAAGAATAATGGTATATCATGCTTGATGATGTAAAAATCCTCTTGTCTGTGAGCATGAAGAGGAAACGAAAGACAGATAAGAGTCGATCGAGGCGTTATATGCCATGGACCTGCCAGTAGACTAAGAGAAAGAGAGTGTGTGTATGTGTACATGTATAAGATTAATAGCAGCATGATTGAACCCACTCTAGTGACCTACATGATCAAGAATGATCGGAGATATGAGAAATATTCATAAATAAATGGATAGGCCTACTATATATAGGCCTACTATGGAGCGTGTAACACTTCAATGGCATCAAAATTATTTTATATTATTTATAAATCACGATGTATAATTATGTGCAATTATAGTAGTCCTATTATTATGTAAAGCTAGTATTTTTCATTTCTCAGATAACAATTGATGATGCACACAATTAACTATCTCCAGCTCTGATTATCCGCTGTAGCGAAGGTCAAATTATGACGCATCAGCCTATCAGACGGTATAGTATTCAGGTTTCCAAATAATAAAAGAACGTTTGCGATTGGTCACATTTTCTGTAGCCGATATGTATTACAGTTTCGAAAGCTCATGCCAAAATTCAGTATAATGTCTTTTGTAAAAGTTGTTTTACCATAAATGCAAATGTTGTAGAGAAATCTAGCACCCCAGCAATTATGAAATTTTCTCATGCTACTCTCCTCTCAAATTCGCGATCCTTGAACCTTCTTCTTAGTATACATGTAGCCATTATAACACAGCCTCTCACCGCCTTTATTGTTGGAAATTAATTACATGATCCTTAAATTACCCGTAGAAATTAAAACTGCCGTTGAAGCTAATTGGTACTCAGTTAAAAATATATTAGTAGTTTTTGACTTGTATTTCATGTACTTTTTAATGCATTAATTTGGAAAAACGCAGTCGTTTTGTTGAGAATATTTAAGTGGGCCCTATTAAATTCAATGCACTATAAAGAGCAAAAACTCCATTATTAACAAATGTCTCCTCTATTATCTATTATGTGTTTATCAATAACATAATATGTTATGTGTATATCTATGATATCTGGGAGAGCTTTTGTCCGAGGGGCTTTTGTCCGGGGGGAGGCTTTTGTCCAGGGAGGGCTTTTGTCCGGGGGGGCTTTTGTCCGGGGTCCTTTGTCCGGGGGGCTTTTGTCCGGGAATCGTTTTCACGCTAGTCTTTTCGGGTTGGAGCCAGTGGCGATGTCGGTAAGCTATTCGACAGCGGATAAGTATGTGCGAGGTTCAAATCCTGGGCTGGCCAGTCACTGACATCGCTTTCGAGAGTGGAAATTGACGTTAACATTAGCTTTTAGCTTTTTTAGGCTCCAGAAAGAACACAACATATATTAACAAATTAATATTTACAAAATGGCTGTATGCTTTATCCACTCCTTGATGTAGTTAATTTATGGTTTGAGAACTAAACGATGACTTTCAGAGGTGGTCCCCATTTCCTTCCTCGGTTCTAGCTTAATCATCTCTTACGACACATGCAGTTTACGGTTGGTCGATACTATTGGTCTGAAAACAACTCTGGTATATAGGGGGCTATGTTGCTCTATTGCGATTCCCTCAAGCATCTAAAATGTTGTCACCTAGACGATAATTGAAGGAGGAAGAAGGTCAGGCAGATATCTAGAAATCTATAGTACCATAGGCAATATTATATAAGAGAAACCACAACCGTACAATAATTATTTTATTTGTTGATGCGTCAAGCCATTAATAGAGCTATAGTTTTCAGTTAACAATGAAATGTACACATAGTGCAACATCTGTATCCGTACCATGAAAGTACTGACAAAATCTGGTGACCCCTTGCTCACCAGATAAGCCTGCTACCACCTCACCCACCAGTCAACCACCAGTGGTCCACCACCACACCCACCAGTCAGCCACCAGTGGCCCACCACCTCAACCACCATTCAGCCACCAGTGGCCCACCACCTCACCCACCAGTCAGCCACCAGTGGCCCACCACCTCAACCACCAGTCAGCCACCAGTGGTCCACCATCTCACCCACCAGTGGCCCACCACCACAACCACCAGTCAGCTATCACCTCACCCACCAGTGGCCCACCACCACAACCACCAGTCAGCTACCACCTCACCCACCAGTGGCCCACCACATCACCCACCAGTCAGCTACCACCTCACCCACCAGTCAGATACCTCTTCAGCCACCAGGCAGCCACCAGTGTCCCTCATATCAACCACCAGCTAGATACCACCTCAGCCATCAGTGGCCCACCACCTTGTTTGTTTAGTAATTAACTTAACGATCGATTACTTAACTAGATAATTAGTTTATTTATTTATTTATTCATTAATTTAATATATTCATTATAGTATCATTAAATGAACAAATGAATGAATGAGTGAATGAATGAACGAGTGAGTGAGCTAGGTAGTTAGTTAGTTAGTTAGTTAGTTAGTTAGTTAGTGAGTTAGTTAGATAGTTAATTAATTGATGAATGAAAGGATGGATGGATTCATTCGTTCATCCATTCAAGAATCGATTCATTGATTCATTTATTCGTTAATATATTTATTTATCAATTTTTAGCTATTTCATTAATTAATTCTT
Organism: Enchytraeus crypticus; assembly: GCA_905160935.1. Taxonomy (NCBI): domain Eukaryota; kingdom Metazoa; phylum Annelida; class Clitellata; order Enchytraeida; family Enchytraeidae; genus Enchytraeus; species Enchytraeus crypticus. Next base: position 425,677 of record CAJHZI010000488.1, on the reverse strand, counting down.
TACTTAATTAATTAATCAATCAATAAGAATTTAACGTCCGGTTCCTCGCCGTAAGGCATGTCAGGGACGTCATATTAATTAATTTATTGATTTATAAATTTATATTAACTAGTCAATTAATCGAGTATATCGCTTTGTTTCAGGGTGATTCTTCCCAGGGGAGGTTAGTCAGGGTTTCATCCAGTATTCCCTTTTATTGGCAATCCTAATAATAATAATAATAATAATAATAATAATAATAATAATAATAATAATAATAATGAGCAACTGTTATAAGTGCATTAATGTATACATAGACGGTTCTTTTAATTCTGGTAATTATCATTGATATTAATAACACTAATAATAATAATAATAATAATAAAATAATAATAATAATAATAATAATAATAATAAAGGTTTAAAGTCCGTTTCCTCATCCATGGATTATGTCAGGGACGTCCCCAACAGCACACATCACTGCAGATCAATTCACCCAGACCAATCTGCAAAAGCAAAAAAAACTGACTTATCGACAGATCCAATGATAATGAGAGTTGGAATTAGCATAATTACCTTTACTCTTAGTACACTTGATTACCGGGCATTAAAGCACTTCGCGCACTAATGTACCTTATGACATTAATGCACTTATAACAGTTGCTCATGTCCAGCTTCTTGCACTTATATACTTTAAGCACTTCATGTACTTGTCACTTTATGACCTTAATGCACTTACAACAGTTGCTCACGTCAAGCATAGCTCGTGAACTATAAATACAACTGATGGATCACTTAATCCCATTGTTGTCTCCAAGCAAGTGAGAAAACACATAAAAACGGTATATGGTTAATGGTCAATAGTTAATGGGGGGAAAATAAGGGAAGGCAGTTTCACTAGCCTTCGATTTTTTCTGAACTGAGTTCCTATGCTAGAATAAAGCTAAAATAAAGCTAAGGTTAACGTCAGTTTCCTCACTCGAAAGCAATGTCAGTGACGGGCGAGCCCAGGATTTGAACCCGCATCAATTGATCCGCGGTCGAGTATCTTACCGACTTCGCCACTGGCTTCAGACGAATAGCCGCATAGTCAGTATCTGAGAGTACTAGGTGATACATGATAGCACTTGATAGTACACGGAAGGACCTATTAGTACTTTGTAGCACATAGTATTACCTAGCAGTACCTGATAGGACCTAATAATACTTGGAAGTACCTTTTAGTACTTGATAGTATATAATGAGACCTGATAGTACATGATAATACTTGCTAGTACCTAGTAGTACCTGGCAGTACCCGGCAGTGTTAGGTGACGAATGCTACTGGCCGGTAATCCGTTGACTCTTGAATAGAAAATTTATTTAGATTCCTGGAAAATCCCATCAACTTTATTTCGCTTTCGTTGTAATCTCGGAGATAAACAGGACCGGTGCACGGATAATGCTCGACAATACCTGAAAGATTAAAAGCTGGTAAAGATACTGTTAACGTCAGTTTCCTCACTCGAAAGCGATGTCAGCGACGGGCGAGCTCAGGATTTAAACCCCGCACCTACTGATCCGCACTAAACGTGCGACATTCAGAAATTACATGCATAGTCTATTCTGTCATCCATGTTAACATCGAATACGAAAAATAGAAATCATAAGAATACGTTTACCTTGGGTGCCAACTATACCTGTAGAGTACATATAAATAGTTATGAAGAATTTAATTGCAGCTGTTACGCTATACATGTATATGGTGACATTATATAGTCTCTATACCTGTCTCTATATCTGTCTCTATATCTGTCTATATATCTGTCTCTATATCTGTCTCTATATCTGTCTCTATATCTGTCTCTATATCTGTCTCTATATCTGTCTCTATATCTGTCTCTATATCTGTCTCTATATCTGTCTCTATATCTGTCTCTATATCTGTCTCTATATCTTTATAAAACATGTCTACGTGATATCACGTGATGTTCAACATATCATTACAAACATCTTCCCTTTAATCCCAGTTTAACTAGAGTCGGCACAAGAATAGACCTTCTTTTCTATTTTTCATTTTCCAACTGCACATGTTAGGCCTATTTAAATTTAATTAAAATTTAAATATCATACATCCCATCAGATAACTATGACGATAAAAACCATGAAGTAATCTAATGTGTGTGTGTGTGTGTATATATGTATATATATATATATATATATATATATATATATATATATATATATATATATATATATACACACATTAGATTACTATGATTTTTATCTTCATAGTTATATATATATATATATATATATATATATACATGTATATATATATATATATATACTGCATTATATATACATGTATAAATATATATATATATATATATATATATATATATATATATATATATATGCACATATATACACACATTAGATTACTTCATGATTTTTATCGCCAGAGTTATATATATATATAAATATATATATATATATTATATATATATACATATATATATATACATGTACATATATATGCATATATATATAATATATATATATATATATATATATATATATATAATGTATGTATATATATATATATATATATATATATATATACATGTATATATACATGTATATTCACCTCTCTCTCTCTCTCTATCTCTCTCTCTTTCTCTCTCTCTCTCATGTTGCGACATGTGGCAATTTCAAAGGGCTATGCTTTATCCACACCTAAATATAGCCTTTCTTTCTAGTTTTCAGGCATATGGCAGGTTCAATCTACGTATTAATAATTAGAAATTTGTTGTATGAACCTGCTATTTGGCTGCACATTACAGAGAGAGAGAAGGAGAGATAGAGAGAGAGAGAGAGAGAAAGTTAAATATTTATTTTTATATAATATATGACAAAGATGAGAATGTTGAATGTGGCAGAAATGAGAATGTTGCGTCTAATGTGTAGAAGAACTAGGAAGGATAGAATGGAAAACGAATATGTGAGGATGAATTTGAATGTTGAGGGGATCGGGGATAGGTTGGCTCAGTCGAGATTGAGATGGTATGGGCATATTGTGAGAAAGGCAGATTAGGAAGTAGTAAAGAGAGTTTGGAGGGAAAAACTAGATGTTATGCTAGAGGGAGGTAGACCACAATTGACTTGGGATGCGGTAATTAAGAATGGCATGAAAAATAGGGGATTGACTGATGATATGATGTGGGACGGGGAGGACAGCAAAAAGTCTATTCGTATCCCGACACTGGTTAAACTGGGATTTAAGGGAAAATGATGATGATGATGAATAAATGACAAAAATGCTAATCCAATACATACTAGAAAATTGCGAAAGGCATATAACAAAGCATAATAAATTTGTACATTGGACATATCTTTATAACAAAAAGTACAATAGAACTAAGATATAAGTATACAATAATTTCGGAAATTATTTTCAGTAGTCAATTGACCGCGTGATATTTGTACTCCTAGGCAATATACATATCGTACAGTAGCAGACAAGTTTTAATTGCAGTGCCTTGCCTCCAGTAGAGGTTTTTTATAGCACACTAGCTTCAGGTATGACAGCACGTTTGATATGGTCTAGACTTAAGACTGTCTGTTGGCGTTTTGACACTTTAGCGATTAATTAGATCCCTAGCTTGTCTATGACCTCTGAAAGGTCAAGGCTACTGGACAATTACGTAATACAAGGGGTGGTAATAAGAGGATAACCCAGGGGGTGTGGAAGAGACGATGTATGACTAAAATGCAATTAAAGAAATATTGGACTGCTTTTGATTCGAGTTTGTGATATTTTTTACAGATTTTGTGCTGATTTGGACTAATTTTGTGATTGCTTTGCCTGATTTTGTGAATTTTGGCTGATAATTTGCTGATTTGACCGATTTTTTAAAATTTAGGAATTTTGTGCTGCGTTTGGGTTAACACAGTTGGAGGATCTTTTCAAATGTAGCTCATAGTTTTGCCTTTTGGCTCTATATTGCTAAAGACTATTACCTACAGTATGCATCATCATCATCATCATCATCATCATCATCATCATCATCATCATAATCATCATCATCATCATAATCATCATCATAATCATCATAATCATCAACAATAACAACATTTTTCAACAACATACAATTAATGTTAACATTACAAAAATGACAGAAGATTCTGTAGATAACAGTTTGCTTGCATGTTTGAAATGTTAAGGTAAATTGCATTTTGTTGTTGTTGTTGATGATGATGATGATGCTGATGATGATGATGATGATGATGATCGTCATTGTCACGTGTGGTAATGTAATTGTATCTGTGTATGTTTTCTACCAAGAAATAGTGAAAATAAAGACTATGTGATGATGACTACGCAGATGATGTATATTGATGACCTCCATGACCTCTATTAAAAGAGGGCATAGAAGGTAGAATTTATGGAAAGAGTGGCAGAGGAAGGCCGAGATTAGGTATGTTAGGCGATTTTAAGACCCACTCATATGTACACATGAAGAGAAAAGCAGAAGACAGAGAAGAATGGAGGCGTTATATACCTGTTTGTGTAGTGTCTGCAAGAGACGTCCCTGACATTGCCATATGGCGAGGAACCGGTCGTTAAATTCTTATTGATTGATTGACCTGTCATTTGGCCAGTGCACTAAGAGAGAGAGAGAGAGAGAGAGAGAGAGAGAGAGAGAGCATATTGATGGAGACGATGAACACATAGACTGGAGTATCTATTGGGGACCTGATTGCCTCTCTCTCTCTCCGTAGTTCTATAAAATCGCCACTTGCCAGTTTTTACACACAGGTAGCACTCGAATGTGAAATATTTGTCTTTAAATAAGGTTCAAGACTGGGTTTGTATGATTGCGAATAACGTTGTTTGAACAAATAACTTTTGGCATTTGCTGAGTAAACTTTTATTAAATGAAGCCCCGAATACTCGAATATCGACTCAGTATGTTAATTAACAGATAATAAATCTAATTCAGGTCTAAATTAGCTCATTATGTTATACAGACCCGACTTGACAACAACAACATTCATTATAAGTTTTAAAAATATCGTAGCCCTTGTCCTAACCCTAGCGTATATCCAAAACCCTAAATCCAACCCTATTGCATGCCTGTAAGCCAAATTGAATTTGCTAAAGAGAAAGAGAAATTTAAAATTTAAACATTTTTATGTTACTATGGAAGCAGGCCGGTTTTTGCGGATTTTCTGCCAAATTTTGCATAGCAGAAGTCATAAAAAGATTTTGCATGAAATGTTCTTATTGATTATGCTGATTTATTTTGCTAATTGATTATAAAGATTGATTTTGCAGCGTTCTTGTTGTCATTAGTGCAGAAACTTATGAGTCTTACGGCATCGTCCCTATTATGAAAGATTATTAGTTAGAACCTAATAATTAAATAACTTCAAAATATATGTATGTATATATGTATGTATGTATGTATATATGTATATATGTATGTATCTATGTAGGTATGTATGTATATATGTTTGTGCGTATGTATGTTTGTATGTGTGGATGTATGATATTTTAGTGCTTGTTATTATGTGCATTTTATTATATGTTGCATGCTTTACCGTAACTATTATAAAGGATAGAGATGACTTTTCATGATATACTCTCTCTTTCTCTTCCTCAGTGTACTACCTACTGGCAGGTCATGGTATATAACACCTTCACTCTTCTAGTTTCCGTTTTCCTCTTCACGTCTACATATGAGTGCAACTTTAAATCATCTGGCAATACTCATTGTTGTTGTTATACCATTGTTCTTCATGGATTCTGCTTTAGGACGAGGTCTGCCCCTTATGTCTTCTTCAGCTTCGACTAACATTTACTGGGCATGGGCGTCATTCCATGAGAAAACTACACTGTTTACCCATATTTATTGTATGTATGTAATACTTCTTATAAATATTGATGACATGCATTCATATATTTTAATTGATAAATTAAATTTGGCAACAGCAATAGTGTAATTGTAATTCCATCACCTATAGCTCAGCCTATTTGGCAATAGGCTGAGCTATAGGTTATAGGTTGATGGTGCACTTTTAGTACAATTTTCAGTTTAAGTTCTTTGATTTCAACTTCTTCTGGCAAATCTAAGTCATATCTTTATATTTTTGAGAAATATCTTTTCCCACCGTAGACATACTCTATCTATCCTGACCATTTTTTATCACCGGACCGGCTTCTATTCGTGAGCCTTACTTCTCTTCATCAAATTTCTTTTGAAGATTGATCTCGGTGAATTGATCTGTAGTGATGTGTGCTGTGGGGACATCCCTGACATCATCCTTGGATGAGGAAACCTTTATAACTACTATGATTAATTTACTATTTTGACTTGCCAAACACAGGATAGCTAGTGAGTAGAAATATGTTTCTTGGACATATATGTATATGGGCATTCATATGAACACCAGAGAGTGAGTTTGAGAGAGAGAGAGAGAGAGAGAGAGAGAGAGAGAGAGCGAGAGAAAAGATATTTAGTCTACGGTGGGAAAAGATATTTATCAAAAATATAAATTAGTTCCAATAGCTCTCAAACTTTCTGGGGTGCGTTCCCTTGCTAGGGGCCCGGCCATGTTACGATAAGATAAAGATAAGATATTGTTAAGATACTGTTAACGTCAGTTTCCTCACTCGAAAGCGCTGTCAGTGACGGCGAGCCCAGGATTTGAACCCCACACATATTGATCCGCTGTTGAATATCTTACCGACATCGTCACTGGCTTCAGCCAGCGATGTCGGTAAGATACACACGGAGATTTAACATCATATAACCAGTTAGACGCAAGGATATGTGTATATACATTACAAGGGGCTCGAACATTTCTAGCTTTTCCACTAGCTCTCAATTCCCACTGTAACTACTGGCATGTAATAATAATAACACATATTACAGTGAAATGATCAACTATGTTGATATCAATCACTTGTAGTACCACATGTTTAAACCGTTAGGCGATTTTGTCCATTTTTCGTGTAGCCAGTCCAGTGATTTTACCCTCAGATCAGCGCAGCTGGGATTCGATCCCACAAGGGCTCAATTCACCTCATGGTCTGTCATTTAAAATTTCATGACGTTATCTACACCTCTAACCATTTCGCTATTGAGACATTCAATAGACATTCAAGTAATGACCAGCAAGTTGGTCTCAGAGGTAAAGTGCCACCTGCCAACTGTTAATATAGCCTTCATCTAGGACATTTATGACTTTTGAGGTGGTTTGCCATTGCTTTCCTCAGTTCTTGCTTATATAGTCTATTCTTACGCCGATTAAAATTTACGCTTTGTCAGTTCTTTAGACGCCATCACACGACACGATTAGAAGATTTTTATGGTAAAGCTAATGTTAACGTCAGTTTCCTCACTCGAATGCGTTGTCAGTGACGGCGAGCCCAGGATTTGAAACCAAAAATACTGATCGAGTATCTAACGCAAACTATTGTTTTATAGTTTCACTAAAATTAATTTTACAGGTACATCAGCTATCATTTAATTAATTTATTTATTAAGAGTTTATCATTTAATTGCGTTTTTTTATATCTTTTATAACGTTCACTTTTTGGTGAACCTGTGCGGTCTAGCAGCCAGTCTATTGACTAGCAGGCAGACTGCGGGCTGTTCGGCGGTCAGGCCTAAGCGGTCTCAGTCTAGGCCACGTAGCGACCTTGTAGCCTGCCTCTCCCGCCGGCGCCCTGCCAGCCTTCGACACCGTCGTCTGCAATCCGGAAATAGCTTACGTTCTCGGCGGTTTAGACTATGGGAAGCAGTTGCAATGGATTTTAACTTTTATTAAGCGAATATGAATGAAGAACTAATTTGTAATATATTAGGTTCATTTAGGTTTGCGAAGTTGTTGTTATGTCTAATCGTGCGATGAAGAGGTAGCGTTTGGTAAGAAGTCCGTCTGCGAACCTGTAGGTGAGATCGAAGGGTTCAAATTCAGGGCTCGTCCCGCGACTGATATGCGTAGGAAACTGACTTTAAGCTAAATTTTATATTAAGATTTTGTTTTAGTATATATATATATATATATATATATATTAAAGAAAATGAGAGAACACATTGTTGATGCGATTATTTAGTTCAGTGAGAAATCGATCTATTACCTAATTGCAGGACATAACCATCTATGAGCTATATCTAGGACATTTTGTTCTATCAGCTAACCTAACTATGGGACACGAACAGATTTTATACAAACGTTTAGGAAACTTATATATAATTAGGCGAGTTTACCTTGGTAACTGGCATGGCCTAATCTTCTAGGTTTCTAACTACCCATCGATAGGTACAGGGTTCAAAGTTAAACTCCAGCTTACAAATTTATGCCTGATGAGGTATAATATTAGGCCTACGATTAGACTGGTGTTACAAGTCTTAACGACTTCCTGAACCAGTATAAGTAGAACCAATATGAGTTATATCTAGCACATTTAAATCTATTAACTAACCTAATTGTGGACATGAATAGATTATTTTATTAACGTTCAGGATATTTTTATATAATTAGACAATCCTTGTTGATCTAAGGAGTGCTCTTATTGAGCGAGAAAGCAGACTTTGAGTATGAATATGTACCTTGAACCTGTCACTTGGCAGTGCACTGAATAGAAAGAGAGACGGCGTATTTAACTTGATAAATGGCATAATCTCCTAGGTTTCTAATAACCCATCGGTAAGTATAAGATTCAAAGCTAAAACGCTTACTCTAGTACATTCTCTGGTAGATAAGTCTCTTTAAGGTTTAGATGATTTTACTGGCTGTTTCATAAATACTTACGGTATAGGCCCATAGATTTGGCATGCATGTTGTTTTTGTTCACCCCTATGCTTAGCAGGTAAGAAACTAGGTTCATGAAATAAAACGGGCAAATTGGGGATCGGTTTAAATGGGGGGCTTGAGTGCAGAATATATTTATATGGACAAGTGGTTGAACGTTGGGGGATTTAGCACCGAATTTAGGGGGGCTTAGCCCTCTACAGTCTTCTCCCTGCTGCTTAGTCCATGATAACAGGCTGATCAATCAGTCAATCAATCAATCAATAAGAATTTAACGTCCGGTCCTCGCCACAAGGCAATGTCAGTGACGTCAATCACTGATCGAGGTTTTGGCTTGTGGGTAGGGTGTTCGACCTCGGATTGGTAGGTGCGGGGTTCCCTTATTGAAGCCTCAATTCTAGAAAAGACTTTTAACCAGAAGTGTAAATTAAAACATTCATTACTTTAACGATTTGAACATATTCTAAAGAACCGCTAAAATCGCTAAAGAATTGCTATGCTAATTACGGGGCAAGAAAAATCGAAAACTTTAAAGGGACGAGAAAAGTGGTAGGAAGGATTTTCTAGAAAATCGCTATAATTAAAGGGGCAAAGAACAACTGCAAAATTTCGAGGAACGAGGATAGGGGCTGGAAAATATCGCTAAAATAGCTATATTTAAAAGGGTGAGGGCTAAGATATGACTTGGTTGGCTTACCACGCTTTTACTGACAATGTCAGTAGCAGAGATATGATAATATGATTTACATTATGATTAACCATTATTTCTATATACAATCATATATATATATAAATGTATAAAAAGAGCAAGATGACTTTATATTTTCAATTTGAGTTATATCAAATACGCTATAAATATTACAATAGAAACAGTTACTCTTTAGATGTAGTTAAAAGTTCAAAATACTTTTCTAGCAGTGTTATTTTGCGGGTTGATGAAGAATAGACCGACCGTAGACTACACTCGTGTAAAAGTTGACAAAGCACTAATGTCCAAAAGCAACGTCAGAAGGTCATTCGGTTGGTAAGCTCCTAGGCTCCAGAAATTGCTACAAAATTCAAACGCCCGAACCTAGCTAAACTGAGATTCAATTGAAGATAATAACGATGTTGGTAATCTTTTTCGTTAGAATATAATTATTCAATTACATTAATTAATTGTTCAATATTACTCATAATTAATTACTTATAATTATAATTCTATAATACTTATAATTATAATTAATATTGCTTATAATAACTACATATAATTATAATTTTATATTACTTATAATTATAATTTTATAATACTTATAATTATAATTCTACATGTATATTACTTATATAAGTAATTTTACAAGTAATTATTATAAGTAATATTAATTATAATAAATATCACTTAAACTTATTACTTATAATATTACTTACATTACTTACAATCTGCCGCGTGTACATAAGAGGCGACAAATCAGGAGCTGAGGATGAGGATTGTGTGATTACAATTATATTTACTTATATTATTTATATATATTACAAATAACTACTTGTACTTTTTTATAGTACTTGTAATATTAATTATAATATTACTTATAATGGTCATATTTTCCTTATATTACGTATAATTATTACTTAAAATTATATAATGCCTACCAATAATTGTTCTATATTGCTTATATTACTTATAAGTATTACTTATAATCTTACTCATATCATTAGTCGCTACTTGTAAATAATTGTTACTTATAAATGAGTTTCAGAAGAAGAAATTTTTTCTAGAAGATTTCAGAAAGTTTAAGAATATTCTAAGCACAGAGTTGAGTTTATCTGCTGTAACAACACTTTTCCGACCCATGAGGAAATTTCGTTATGAGCAAATCTTCCACAGTTCTATAAAAAATAATAAATAACGGCACACTGGGCATCGAAACACAGATGCTTGTTTAAGACCAATTTCCTCGTTCCTCTCCATGGTTGTTAGTAATCGTTGCCTTTTGATGACACATAAATTGCAGCCGGCGAGGATTTAAGAATAACTTTCCATCACCGTGGAATTTTTCCTTCAAAGCTGTCAACACTCCGACTTCCTATGTGGTCACCCACAAAGTACTAACCGAGGCTGATGTAGTTTAACTTCAATTATTGACGCGCAACTAAACCAAGTGCGTTATATCCCGCCGGTCTAACCAATCCTATTCCTTAAATCTATCGGCATGTCACTCCGGAGTTCGGGTAGGACACTACGAAGGATTCGGGACACCCTTCCGGTTCCTACGGGATATCTTGAAAGAATCAGATGGAAGAGGAAGTCTCCATATTGGAAGAATCTCAAAACCTCCAGATCTTCTGAGATTTCATTTCTGAGCTTCTATGATAATATGCAATAACCCAACGCACATGTTTACAGATTTCTTTGTGCTTCTAGGATAGCGCACTAAATAACTTCAGATACCATTAAGAATTTACGGAAAATTACTGGGAAAAATTATTTATGCTACTCAAATCTCTGGATTGAATTTATTTATATGAAAGGAAAAATAAAACGGATAATATAAAGTGGGTCCAATGAAACCTTGCCAAGGAAAGCTAATATCTGATCCCTTGTCCTACCATACTTCATCTATGATCCATAAACTCCAAAGCTTCATTTCCTTTATCATTGTTCAAGCCATCCTCAGATTATTGTCTCGCTCAAGTTCCTTGTTGTAGTCTAAACCCCTTCCTTTCACGTTACCAAACCTTATATCCAGGTTTCATCATTTCTCTCTAACTGCCTATATCTCACAATGTCGATTCTTTGTTAGAATTCTTTAAAAATCCTGTGGTTAGAGAGGGAATTGAAAACTAGTGAAACCGTCAGAGTTATTCTGTCCCTCCTGTAGTGTAATTACTGGCCTTCGAATATCCAATATAGAACCCTAGCAGGGAACGCACCTCGGAAAAAATGACAGCAACACGAGTTTCCCTGCGTTTTCCTCCAATTTAATCAATGTCTAAATCGTTTATTCTGGACTCATTAGTTAAGAATGACAACAACAATTAGAGTGCTAGAATCACCAATGACAACATCGAGCACTATAACACTGGAATCGGCAAGAAAACCACTTTTCTTGCCGATTACAATGCTGCTAAAAGAGTAGCAGAATCGTAATCGTTGTAATAGTAACCGAAAATCTAACTGCTACCACTCTCTTCAATAATACACCTTGGACGGATCTGAATGGATCATTTAAATACTGGGAACTAATGAGCTCTATTTGACACACAGCGTCTACAAAACTCACTCAACCTCTCGATTTCATATAGTAAAAGTTTTTATTCGGATAGTTGTACGCGTGACATACCGCACATGTTTACAGATTTCATTTTAGGTGCAGTTTTTGCCGTGTTTGTAATTTTTCATTCCTCTTCCTGATTAGTAGTAGTAGTCTATTTATCTTCGAGTATCAGATTCGGCTAGCGCGTATTTATGAACAGTCTTCCAACATCATGACTTTATCATTCGAAGCTATCAGTACTCGATCTTCTAAGATGCTGGCCCATCAAACTACTAACCGGACCCGACGTTGCTTAAATTCGTATATGAAGCACACGCTCTACCTCTACGCGCTAAACCCCACCTGAAAGCATACAACGGAATTCTGAAACGTTAATCATATAGTTTTGGCACAACGTCTACAAAATCTGAACCACTTTCTCGCCGATCGTACGAACCCGTATAATCGAACTTGTGTGAGATTTCAATCACAAGACGATGAACATGGGTCCTTACTGTCGACGTAAACTCTTCAATCAATCAATTCATCAGCATCAGCATTCTTCTTCCTCTTCAGTTCACTGCCAAGTGGCAGGTTCAAGGTACATCTTCAAACTCAAAGTCTTCTTTATCGCTCCATAAGAGCACTCATTAGATTAAAAAGTCAATCCCTTTACAAGGTCCTTACCTTACGTAGCCTATTGCTTGGGAACAGTATGGCTTCTCAGGTGGTTTTCTGTTTCCTTCCTCTGTTAGATGGTTTAAATACCATTTAATTATGGGCGAAGATATTTCATGGTGAGGTGGTTCCCCTTTTACAATCCTCAGCTCCTGCTTTGTCGCCTCTTATGTACACGCGGCAGATTGTTTGCCCTATTCTGAAGTGGTCTAACCACACCCGAGCTCAACATGCATCAACATTATTTTTCCTTAAATCCCAGTTTAATTAGGATCGGGATACGAATAGACGTTCTCTAATCCTCTCTGTCCCACACCATATCATCAGTCAATCCCCTATTTTAGTGTCCTTCTTATTTCCGCGCAGTTTGTTTGAATTTTAGATATGGACCGTCCATTAGAATTCTGTTTTGTGCTTATCCCCTTGATTTTGGCTTTTTAGTGCTTAATTGTGCTTACGGAAAGAGAAGCACAGGCAGTAAGAGATTAGGAATATTAGATGATTTAAAGATCAACTCATATGTGGTCATGAAGAGGAAATCAGAAGACTAAGAAAATGGAGGCTCTATATACCATGGACCTGCCAGTAGGCTGTATACTCAGAGAAAGAGAGAGAGAATATGTGTATGAGGATGACAAGGACGACAGTGGCACTTTAATTGTATTACATGTATACTCTGTATTATTTGAGCTGAGGGTAACGGTGATGAGCAGAATTATTGAGGTGGTATAAAAAAACTAATGCTACATAGTAAAATAATCTGAGAAACTCGTATTACGTACTGGTGGTAGCATTGAAATAGTTCCAAACAATCTTGAAGGTGTCTCTGATTGCGCTGCTTTCATCATCATAGTATCTGCCGTTGGCCGACTATTCTTCTTATTTTCTGCTCGACAATATGGAACTCTCTGCCGTAAGATCTTCGATCTTGTAGCTGCATTGTTACTTTCCTGAGCAAGCTAAAACCCCATCTCTTTTCGCCTTGTGTCTAAATTTTGACCCTCTTGCCTTGGATCTGGGACTTGCACTGTTTTGATCTCGCTTTCTCTTGTAGTCTCTGTGCACTCAGTCACCAGAGAGGAGATGTATGGGGCATTGCATTGAAACATGCAGCTGAAGCTTGTAAAGCTAATGTTAACGTCAGTTTCCTCACTCGAAAGCGATGTCAGTGACGGGAAAGCCCAGGATTTGAACCCCTCACATACTGATCCGCGGTCGAGTATCTTACCGACATCGCCACTGGCTCCAGCTCTGCATTACGTAGATAATTAAGCATTAATTAGATAATTAGGATAATAATTAAGATAATTAGATAATTATACTATATATTTTTATTTTTGTTTATTTTTTAATGCAGCTGTATTCGTTTTAATGCACTGTTGGTATTTTTTGTTTATTTTATATAACTTGCTACCATGTTTTAACGGTACTATAAAGATTCATATATTACACAGGTCAGCAGCGAACAGCCTCCAGATAAATTGCAAATTTATTTCATATATCAGAGCTAATGCTCTCAATATTATGTCACGACTAAAATAAATTTCATGTAGCGCCTTAACGTGACACTAGGGTTGATAGCAAACTATCGACCCAGAGAGTCTCAGAGAGTGTAATAATATACAGACTTTATTTCACCAATACATGGTAGTTTGAACAAAGATTTAGAAAAAAAGAAGAAAAGTAAACGAAAAGAAATAACACCTAGCATACAAGTGAAGTTAAGCAACGCAAACCTAGTAGTTTACAAATGACAAACAGAATCAAATCAATTCAATTATTCATTAGAATATTTAATATGTAGCATCTTGTGAACGTAGATCAAATTTTTTTTATCGTATTTTAGCAACAAAATCAACAGATGAAGTATTGTATTTCCTTTGTAAACTTTCAAATTCTAAATAATCTGGATGATCTAATATGCCAAACAGCTCATACATCAACCTTAACCGGTCTTAATCACAATGACGCCAGCATAAACTGATTGCACTATTTATTAGGTCATTGGTTGGACTTGGTTTCGCAGTACTCAATGTTGTCTTGGACAACAATAGCACTCCAATTCTGCTGTTGTCAGTACATGTATTTCTTTGCTAGGGTGTCTAAATAGATCTGTGTGTAAGTACTCTAGGTTACGTCGAGAGTAAGAATGGAAGGGTAGGAATGGGAAATAAATACACATTTATTAAACAATGTAATAATGATATACGTCAATTAGATTCTAAATTCAGTCTTATGCAGGGTGATGTTTATAACTTAAGGTTTATGGCTGGAGTCAGTGGCGAAGTCGGTAAGACACTCGACCGCGGATCAGTATGTGCGGGTTTCAAATTCTGGGCTCGCCCGTCACAGACACCGCCTTCGAGTGAGGAAACTGACATTAACCTTAGCTTTACCAGCTTTACTTGCACGGGATCGTGATAGGTGGAGGCAGAGGGTTGAGGAGGCTGCTCCTGTGTCCACCGAGTAACGCTGCGCAGAGTAGGGCAGCCTAGGTTACGTGATGTTGTAAACGATTGTATCTGGAGTTCGGGGATCAATTCCCGGTAGAGCTGATGTCATAGAGTAGTATCTAGGACATTCACATTCCCCAAGACTGGTAGCATTTATAAGTGAATAAACTGTCTAATGGTTAAACATGTGATAAAAAATCGATAGATTCACTATACTGACACTGATGTGTCAATATATTGAATCTATTGATGAAACTGACGTTAGCATTTGCTTTTAAAGCTTTACTTTTACTAGAAAAATAAGAACAATTTTTGCGGGAGTTCAAATCAGCGAATCATGAATATAGCCGTAGATATGAAAGTAAACTACCTTTCGGATACGTCGGTACTCAGCCGGTAGTATACCGGTTAGTTGTCTGATTGTGTATCAGTAGATGCGTTCAGCTCTTGTGCTCGACCTGCAACTGATGTGTTTACAAGACGGAAAGCTGAAGCTTAATAAGCAGCGGTATTGTACGACACAGCATACCATTGAATGCTGCCAAAATGTATGCCATAGTGTTGCGTAGTGCAGTGGTACGCTAGAATTCAGTGCCATAATATTATATAATATGCAGCGGAATTGTATGCCATAATATTGCATAGTAATGGCTATTACATAATATTGGCTGGAGCCAAAGGCCAAGTCGGTAAGATACTCGACAGCGGATCAGTAGGTGCGGGGTTCAAATCCTAGGCTCGCCCGTCACTGACATCGCTTTCGAGAGAGGAAACTGACGTTAACATTAGCTTTTTTAGCTTTAGCTTTATAGTAGGCAGCTCAATGGTATGAAATAGTATGGCATAGTAATCAGATGTGCGAATGGCATAATTTAGCACAATATGCAGCGATACAGTGTGCCATAGCATAACTTAGAATAGACCCTACAGCGGGATGGCATGGCATAGTATTGCAACGATAAGTTATGCCACTGTTCAGCCATTTATGTAGCAGAATGATATGACAAAGTATTTTATAATAGGCAGCAGAAAGTAACATAACATAATATAACATAACATTGTACTGCATTGTATACTGCGGCACGGTATCCCTTAGTATTACATAGAATACTGTGGAATTGTGTGACACAAAATAGCATTTTATGCTGCAGAACTGTATACCACAGTCTTGCGCTGTATGCAGCGGTACGGTGTAATATTACGGTATACATAGTATTCAACAAAATGATACGTCGCGTCATTGAACTGAATGCAGCGGCTTGTATGCCACATGAATGTACCGGAAAGTAAATATAGTAGTGCATTGTAGACAGCGGAATGCTATGACAAAAATTGCTTAGTATGCACCAGTACGCTATCCAATAGTAGAGCGTAGAACACAGAGGTACGGTTTGTCATAATAGAGCATTGAATATAGCAGTACGATGTACCATAGTAGAGTATAGAATACAGCGTTACGGTGTGTCATAGTAGAGCATAGAATACAGCGGTGCGGTATATCATAGTAGAGTATAGAATACAGCGTTACGGTGTGTCATAGTAGAGCATAGAATACAGCGGTACGGCATGTCATAGTAGATCATAGAATACAGTGGTACGGATATAACTACTCTTTTAATTACATGTTCATCACACCTGATTAATTGATGGACCGATCGATCAATCAACTAGAATAGTTTAGTTTGGCTACATTTTTTATTTTAAACGAATAACTCAATTTAACTGTATTTTTCAGTTAAAAGAATAGTTCATTTTAATTACATTTTAAGAATAAATAAGTTTAACTACAATAATAAAGAATAACTTAGTTTAACTACATTTTTAAGTTTAAAAAAGTATAATTTAACTACATCTTTAGGTTAAGAAGAATAGTTCAATTTAACTACAATTTTAAGTTAAACTAATAGTTCAGTTTAATGACAATTTTAAGTTAAAAGAAATCACTTAGTGTAAATGCACTTTTACAAGTAAATTAAAAAAGTACAATTTAACTACACTTTTAATTAAATAATAGCTCAGTTTAACACTTATTTTGATGCCTATCAACGCTGATTAATTGATGGCCCAATCCTATCAGTGCTGATTAATTGATGGCCCAATCCTATCAGTGCTGATTAATTGATGGCCCAATCCTATCAGTGCTGATTAATTGATGGACCAATAATATCAGTGCTGATTAATTGATGGACCAATAATATCAGTGCTGATTAATTGATGGACCAATAATATCAGTGCTGATTAATTGATGGACCAATAATATCAGTGCTGATTAATTGATGGACCAACAGATAAACTAGAAGACTTTCCACGTATCGTCCAGTCCATCCATATCTCTATATATGAGATCATCGGCTCCACCTGGTGACAGTTTTGTGAAGTATTTAAGGTCAGAGAGGTCGTTGACCCGTGGGTCGTCTCTCAGCTTTCTCCACCACGGCTCTCTCTGTAGCTTCAGCTCCTCAGAGTGGTTTTCCTTTGCCTTCATAGCCAGCGGCAGCGAGTGACAGGAAAAAGCTCCGCCCCTTAAATCCGCCTCCGTCACGTCAGACAGCTTCGGTAAATCTAAAGAACAAGAACAAGATCTAAAGAACAGTAACAAGATATACAGAACAGTAACAATATCTAAAGAACAACAACAAGATCTAAAGAACAACAACAAGATCTAAAGAACAGAAACAAGATCTAAAGAACAGTAGCAAGATTTAAAGAACAAGATCTATAGAACACTAGCAAGATCTAAAGAACAGGACTAAGATCTAAAGAACAGAAACAAGATCTAAAGAACAGTAATAAGATCTAAAGAACTAATAACAAGATCTAAAGAGCAGTAGAAAGATCTAAAGAACAGTAACAAGATCTAAAGAACAGCAGTAAGATCTATAAAACCAAAATCTAAAGAATGGAAACAAGATCTAAAGAACAGAAACAAGATCTAAAGAACAGTAGTAAGATATAAATAACAGAAACAAGATCTAAAGAACAGTAACAAGATCTAAAGAACAGTAACAAGATCTAAAGAACAGTAACAAGATCTAAAGAACAGTAACAAGATCTAAAGAACAGAAACAAGAGTTAAATGACTCAGTGATATTCCTGGATAACGATGTTCTTAATACGCCTCTGAGCAATCAATACTAGGTGTTATCAATAGATAGAATAAATATAGTTATTCATAAATCCGCGCCGGCTGCAATCGATATGTCAAAAAGGCAATGATTGCTAATAAACATAGTACCGAAAAACTACAAAAACGGAAACTACGCAAGAAAGCTCTGTAGCTCGTGTGGTTTTCGTGTGTATAACCATACTTTTAAATGTCTCAATAGAGTAGGGATAACGTCATGAAGTTTAAAAGACAGATGCTGAGGTGAAGTGAACTCTCGTGGGTTCGAATCCGAACCGCGCTGATCTGAGAGTAAAATCTCGGACATTCACTGGACTAGTTCCACGGAAAATGGACTAAATTGCTTAAATGTTTAAACATGTGGTATTAAAAGTGATAGATATCAACATAGTTGATCATTTCACTATAATGCGTGTTTATTTTCTTAAACTTCACGACAAAAGAATTAGGAATTACTAAAATTTGGTAGGGGAGTTCCTAACGGTAACAGGCTATGCATTTTCTTTAATCAAATTCATTTTTAACATTTTATTATTTATTTATTTCACCAATTCAATGGTAGACAAGTACAAAAGACAAAATTAAAAAAGCAATCAAGTGAATAAGTAACATGTAAAATGTCAATATTATGAAATTGCAAAAAGTGATATACATCTGTATAATCTGATCACAAGTATTACGATGGAAATTATAGTCTGAATGAGTCAATGGGTCAGATGACTTCACTAAGTAATAAATTACTAATTAAATTTACGTTCAGTTATTTACTATTTTCCAGTTATTTACTATTTTCATTTTCAGTTATTTTCAGTTATTTACTAGTTGTAAGTACACCTGAGTTGAAAAAATAGGCATCGGATACGTAGAGAAGAATGTAAACATTGGTCAAATTTAACAAACCATACGTCAGATTTACTTAGTTCTTTACTACAGTCCTGATCAATCAATCAGTTCGTTGATTAACTTACTAGCAAGAAGATTTGGTTTCTGATTAGTCAATCAATCAGCTAATTAACTAATAACAAGTTAATAAGTTAATAAGTTAATTAACTTCCTAATAAGTAGATTTTATTTCTGATTAATCAATCAATCAACTGATTAACTTACTAATGAGTAGATTTGACTATGGACTAATCAATCAATCAGTTGATTATCTTACTAATGAGTATATTTCATTTCTGATTAATCAATTAATTAGTTGATTATCTTACTAATTACTAATGAGTAGATTTGATTACGGATTAATCAATCAATCAGTTAATTAACTTACTAGAAAGTAGATTTGATTACAGACTAATCAATCAATCAGTTGATTAACTTATTAATGAGTAGATTTGATTACGGACTAATCGTTCAATCAATAAATCAATAAGAATTTAACGTCCGGTTTCTCGCACTAAGGCAATGTTAGGGACATCTCTTGCACCTCTACGCAACAGGCGCCAAAGCACCACACGATGACGACTGAGTACACAGAGACCACAAGAGAAAACAAGATCAAAACGGTGCAAGTCCAAGATCCAAGGCCAGCGGTTCAAATTAATGAGTAAATTTGATTACGGACTAATCAATCAATCAGTAGATTAACTTACTAATGAGTAGATTGGAGTCCATATCGAGGCGTCCCAGTAGAGAGTCGACATGGCGACATCTCTCTTGACTCTCTCTGTTAGCAATCAGTCGTTGTCGTATCATATCCTGAGCTCTCCTGTGCGTCTCCACCTGACCCTCACGACTAGCTAGCGGCTTCTAATCAATCAATCAATCGATCAATCAATCAATAAATAAATTAGTCAGGCAACCAATCAATCAATCGACCAATCAATCGACCAATGAGTCAATCAATTAATCAATTAATCAATCAATTAATCAGTCAACCAACCAATCAATCGACCAATCAATCAACCAATTAATCGATCGACTATTCACTCAATTAATAAATAAATTAGTCCGTCAATCAGTCAGTCAATTAATCAATTAGGCAATCAATCAATCGGTCAATCAATCAACACTCAGTCAGCCAGCTAGTCAGTCAATTGGTCAATCAAACAATTAATCGACCAAGCAATCAATTATTCAGTCAGTCAGCCAGTCAGTCAGTCAGTCACACACATAATAAAATCAATCAGTCAATTAATCGATATTAGTCAGTCAATCAGTCAGCTAGGCTGTCAGTCAGTCGGTCAGTGAATAATTAGTCAGTCGAGTTAGAAGTTTTCCGTTATAAAGTTATATGTTATAAAATGTTGATCTGCCTCTCTCAGTGATAACAATTGTCAAATTAACAAATATATTTAATTTATACACAAAATAATGATAATTATAAAATTAAAATTTAAAAAATATAAATAAATAATACTTATTGTAATCATACAAGAAATAACGTGTCGCTCCATTTCTAATATATCGCAATATATCCGTCCTTCCAATCATAACATAAATCAATAATCAATCAAAATATATCCCAAGCAAAGTCAGAAAATGTTCAGTAAAATTAATCATCAAACTTAAAACATAAAAATAAATTAAAGAGACAGAAACCCTTTGAAAGAAATGACAAAGTCATTCAAGAATTCACCTCAGACCTATATATTTTATATTAAAATCATCGAGAAAAAGCAGATAAAGGCTACCTACAGGCAGGCCAGGAGTTGAACGAGAAGATTGAAAGTGGTCAGTAATAGTCAGTCATGGTCAGTAGTGAATGGTCAGTAATGGTCAGTAATGAATGGTCAGCAATGGTCAGTAATGGTCAGTAATGAATGGTCAGCAATGGTCAGAAATGGTCGGTAATGGTCAGTAATGAATGGTCAGTAATGTTCGGTAATGGTCAGTGATGGTCAATAATGGTCAGTATTGGTCAGTAAAAGGTCATTGGCTGGAGCCAATGGCGATGTCGGTAAGATATTTGACCGCGGATAAGTATGTGCGGGGTTCAAATCCTGGGCTCATCCGTCACTGACATCGTTTTTGAGTGACGAAACTGTCATTAAAATTAGCTTTACCAGCTTTTTAATGGTCAGTAATGGTCAGAATGGTCAGTAATTGCCAGTACTGGTCAGTAATTACCAGTAATGGTCAAAAATGGTCAGTAACGATCAGTAGTTGTCAGTAGTGATCAGTAGTTGTCAGTAGTGATCAGTAGTTGTCAGTAATGATCAGTAATTGTCAGTAATGATCAGTAATTGCCAGTAATGGTCAGTAATGATCATTGTACTGAGCCAAAACCTCGTTAATGCTCGTTGACTCTCGTTCAGTTAACGCGTACTAAGTAAATAACTCTCTCTCTCCCTTAATGCACTGCCAACTGGCAGGTCCAAGGCATAGAACGCCTCCACTTTTCTCTGTCTTCCGATTTCCTCTTTATGCGCATATAAGAGTGGATCTTTAAAGCATCTAAAATTCCTCATCTCGGCCAAACTAAGCAAATTATTTAAAAGATAATTCTAAATTTAAAAAAGTTATGGTAACAGACCTCTCTTCTCTCACGCCATTGGTCAATCTGAGCCTGAAGCTCCACCCTCCTTTCATCGGTTAGACCAATGGGACGCTTCCAGCTCACAGATAGCTCCTCCTTCTTAGTCTGCTGCCTGTCTAGCCACCTCCTCACACCTCTCTGTATTACAACGGCTGCCTTCACCCTGCTCACTTCCCTTCTCTTTCTATCCAGCCCACTGCGGGCCCTAAAGCCCTTCCAGCGCGACTGGATTAGGGCAGCCGCCCTGTTCTGTTCCTCTGCCAGGTGCTTGTTCACCGCAGCTGGAGGAATATAAAAATCATCATCGTCATCGTCATCATCATCATCATCATCATCATCATCATCATCGTCATCATCATCATCATCATCATCGTCATCATCATCATCATCATCGTCATCATCATCATCATCATCATCATCGTCATCATCATCATCATCGTCATCGTCGTAGTCGTCGTGATCTTCATCGTCGTCGTCATCGTCGTCGTCGTCGCCATCATCATCATCATTATCATCGTCGTTGTCGTCGTCATCTTCATCGTCGTCATCATCATCTTCGTCTTCTTCTTGTTTTTCTTCGAAATCCCAATTTACTAGGGTCAGGATACGAATAGATTTTCTCCAGTCCTCCTGGTAAATTTTTCTTCCATTCATTTTAGAAAATTTTGTAGTAATTTCTGGAGCCTAGACGTCCACCAACCGAATGCTCTTTCTAATGCCCTGGTTTAGATCTCAGTGTTTTGTCGCCTAGTACTACAAATGCAGTCTACGTTTGGTCTATTCTTCAGCCCGCGCACAACACGGGTATAATCGTGATAACACCATAATGATTTTTATAATCGTTATACTTCTAGGAATCATAAAGATTCATTGTAAAATTTTAGAAAAGTGCAATGATTCAGATGATGCACATAATTTAATAGGTTAAATTATTCAAAGCTAAAATTCATTCATTATCATCATCATCATCATCATCTTTCCTTAAATCCCAGTTTAACTAGGGTCGGGATACAAATAGACCTTCTCCAGTCCTCTCCGTCCCACACTATATCATCAGTCAATCCCCTATTTTTCATGTCCATCTTAATCACCGCATCCCACGTCAATTGTGGTCTTCCTCTCTCTAGTTTAACATCCAGTTCTTCCCTCAAAACTCTCTTTACTACTTCCTAATCTGCCTTTCTTACAATATGCACATACCATCTCAATCTCGACTGAGCCAACCTATCCCCGATCCACTCAACATTCAAATTCATCCTCACATATTCGTTGTCCATTCTGTCCTTCCTAGTTAAAATTCTAAAAAAAAGCTAAAATTCTTTACCGATTGAAATTTTAGACATGATTAGAAGCTGACGATGAGTGATTATAATGATGATAATGTGATGATAACGACGATGATGATGATGATGATGATGACTATGATGATGAAGATGATGCTGACCATCATGATGATGATGATGATGATGATGATGATGATGATGATGATAATGACGACGATGATGATGATGATGATGACGATGATAAGAAGGCTAACAGTACATACATGCTGGCAGAATCTCTAACTCATGCAGCTGACGAATATGAAGTTGTCTCATGTTGTATTTACGCTGCAGTAGAAGCATATGCTCCAAGTCTCCCTTCATTTTCTCTTCAAGTCTTCTTTCCTCTTCTTCAGACTTTTTCTTCCTGAATTTTAATAAACATATACATTTAATTAGCCCGTAAAGTTATTCAATAGATGAGTGAGTATTCTTTTTACAGAAAATTATTCTAAAAATAATTATTCTAATGAATTAAATATAATAAAAATTAAATTATAAAAAAGTATATAATCTACACTATAATCACTAAACGTTTACAATTTTAAGTGAAGATTTCTTTACATTTGATCTATATTCTCGAAAAATAATAGAATTTTCTGGATTTTGGAATTTGCACCGTTTTGGACCATCTTTTTGTTCACCGGCTGAGATTTGTCTCAATGGTACTCGACGCTGTCACGGACGATAGTAGCACTTTGACTCTCCTTATTGAATACAAACCTATAGGTGAGCTGCAATCTCGACATGGCGGCATTAGCTTGTTTCAACTTCTTTCTTGTCTGATAGCTCCTCCACCACGCCTGAATTATCATTGCGGCTCTAGCGTCTTTCTAACAAAACATATAATATGTATATATATATATATACATATAAAACATATAATATAAACTATTAAATTCAATATCAATAGCCTAATTAATGTAACCGTGAATTGGTAAAAGCTTAACTATAGAGATAAAGCAGAAATATTTGTCATAATTACGAGCACAACAGAATGGGCAGTCTTGGATCCTTCAGTTTATTTATTTATTTATTAGATTTAGCTCAATTTAATTCTTAAATTTTCAATTCACATTTAGTTTGTGTTTTACTTTTTGCATGTGCTAGATTTGTTGTATTGTTGGTGGACTTTACAGGGTTGCATGACCTCTTGGTGTTCTTATTCAAGAAATAAATTAGAACTACTAAATCCTGAACAAAAGAAAAGTGAGAATCAGAGTAACAGAAGCTATGAATAACTGGTGTTGAAAAACATTGAGAAGTAAAATAGCGAGAGTGGGAAAGAGAGAGAGAGAGAGAGAGAGAGAGAGACAGAGTGAGAAAGAGAGAGAGAGAGTGAGAAAGAGAGAAAGTGAGAAAAAGAGTGGGAAATAAAGTGAGAGAGTGAATGAGAGAGAGAGAGTGAGAGTGGGAAAGATAGAAAGTCAGAGAGACAGAGAGAAAGAGAGAGAGAAAGTGAGAGAGAGAGAGAGATCAAGAAGTCTTAGCTCACAGCAAGCCTGGCTGTTTGAAGGTTTCCAACATCTAGCAGCAGCATAAGATCCTTAGTTGAGCCTCTACCAGTCCACTTACTTAACAGCATCTTCAGTCCTCTGTCAATCAATCAATCAATCGATCAATAAATTGACTAATTCGCTAAGTAAATCATTTATATAAATATGTATCTATTGCATCATGGGTAAACAGGATTGTTTCTCAGGGAATGACTCCCCTGCCCAGTAAATGTTAGTCGAAGCTGAGGAAGGCATAGGGGCCCACCTCGTCATAAGCAGAATCACCAAAGAATAATGATATATCAAAGGGAATGTTATAGATGCTTTAAGAATCCACTCGTATGCGGACGTGAAGAGTAAAACAGAAGATAGAGGTGAGTGGAGATATTATATACCATGGACCTGCCAGTAGGCAGTGTACTAAGAGAAATAGAGAGAGAGAGAGAGAATTAATTGCATACACAAAATGATACACATGCGTAGATATTGTATGCACAGTGGTTAAAGTGAAAGGGAACGCAGTGGAAATCAGTTCCCATAGCTCTCATTTTTTAGATGCGTTTTCCTGCTATGGGCCATTTGAGATCCTAGGAGACATGTAAATATATTACATTACAATAGACCCCAAAAATTCTGACCGTTCTCCTAGCTGGTAATTCCTAATTTAACCAGTGTAGATATAGTATACACATATGTATCATTCTATTCCTAGTACACATGTGTAGCTACTGTATATGCATCCTACTAAAAATGTGTAGCTATTGCATACACATTCTGAAACACACGTGTAGATAAAGTACACACATTTAAATACACATGTGTAGATACAGTATACACATCCTAATACACATGTGTAGATATAGGATACACATCACCAATACACATGTGTAGCAATTGTATACAATGCTAGAATGTATAGCTATCGCATATAGCTATACTATACAATACTACACAATGCACTAAGTAAATGCATTTAATAGTTGTAAAATGTCTAATATATGTATACAGCCATAGCACACAATGAATGGCATAGCTTACATGCACAACAATATCAAAAAACATAAATTATTGTAACATATCCAGAATGAATGTATATAACCGAGAATCAAAATTAGTAATAAAAGATAATGAATTAGAGAATACAATACTGTGCGATACAATACAATACAGTACAACACAATACACAGCATTCACCACACACTATGCTGCTACAATATAAAATAACACTATACAATACAATACTATGGAATAGAACACAATACAGTACAATTCAATAATTAAAACTTACAAAAATACATTATAATATACTACAGTAATCAACAAGAAAATACAATAAAATACAATTAATATAATACACTACATTTTGATATCAATATTGCATCATATTGTATCTTTCCTGTAGGATCAATATTACAATAAAAGTACAATACAGTACAATGCAATATTATAAAACACTACGATACAGTACAGAACAATAAAATACAAAGCAAAAAAATAATAAAATAAGTACAAATAATACAGTGCAATATACATCTGTATATATAGATACGAATCTTATTTGTCTAGTGAAAAATACAATACGATACAATGTAATACAATACGATACAATGTAGCAAATACGATATACAACAATACAATACAATATAGATCTTATATATATACAGATGTAGTATTGGGTCTTACTCGTATCTTGCTTGTCCAGTAAATAATACAATACAATACAATGCAGTAAATGCAATATAATACAAAGCTATGCAAAACAATACATATAACACAATACAACAGAAACACGTACTGTATCTAGATATGTACCATAAATTTCTAGTAAATAATTTCAATACAATACAATGTAGTAAATGCAATATATTACAATGCAATGCAATACAATACATATAACACAACACAACAAATATGCATATTGTATCTAAATATGTATCTTACTTGTATCTAGAGAGAACGAGCAGCACCGTGGGGGGATGTGACTCACAGATACACAGGAGGGTACGAGAAGCAATACTAACAAATAGACACAGAAACATAGAATAGCATTATTTTTATCATCATCATTATCATCATCATCATCATCATCATAACCACCACCATCATCACTACCACCACCATCACTACCATCATCATCATCATCATAACCACCACCATCACTACCACCACCATCACTACCATCATCATCATCATCATCATCATCGTCATCATCATCCTCATTAACATCATTATCATCATCATCATAGTCATCATCATCGTCATCATTATCATCATCATCATCATCATCGTCATAGTCGTCATCATTATCATCATTATCATCATCATAGTCATCATCATCGTCATCATTATCATCATCAGCATCATCGTCATAGTCGTCATCATTATCATCATCGTCATCATCATCATCATAATCATTCATCGTCATAGTCGTCATCATTATCATCATCGTCATCATCATCATCATAATCATTCATCGTCATCATCGTCATCATTATCATCATTATCATCATCATCATTATCATCATCATCATCGTCATCATCATCATCATCATAATCATTCATCGTCGTCATCATCCTCATTATCATCATTATCATCATCATCATTATCATCATCATCATAGTCATCATCATCATCATCATCATCATCATTATCATCATCATCATCGTCATCATCATCATCATCATAATTATTCATCTTCATCATCATCCTCATTATCATCATTATCATCATCATCATAGTCGTCATCATCATCATCATCATCATCATTATCATCATCATTATCATCATCATCATAGTCGTCATCATCATCATCATCATTATCATGATCATCATAGTCGTCATCATTATCATCATCATCATCATCATCATCATCATCATCATCATCATCATTATCATGATCATCACAGTCGTCATCATTATCATCAGCGTTTAGCTTATAGTACCAGGATACTATTTATAGTCGAATGTCAGAGAGTTTATTGAAGGAACTTAGTCAAATTGTAATAAAATACTACCAGAAGTGTCTTGATTTACATGTAGCTCCAGTTTCTTACTATTCAAATACGGGCACAACATACAACGAAACATTGCATATTACATAAACGGAACCTCAAATGTTCGATGCTACTGTAAAGTATACTTATAAAGAAGAAACAGAGCAATGTAGATTAGCATTTACTTAAACGAGTTAGCTTCGTTAGTATATAAGAACTTCGTTTCAAAATTCTGGTTTTCCCTCTAATTATATAATACATTTTCGAGACTAAATAATCAACAATATGAGAATGTCCAGTGTCTGAAAGTTAGCTTAAACCTCTAATGTTCATTCTTGAGCTGACTCAACAGTGTATCAGAATCTACTGCTAGTTCTAAACTGTTAGCGATACTAATTTCAATTCTACATTAAACTCTGCTACGCTT
Source organism: Enchytraeus crypticus (assembly GCA_905160935.1). Lineage (NCBI taxonomy): Eukaryota > Metazoa > Annelida > Clitellata > Enchytraeida > Enchytraeidae > Enchytraeus > Enchytraeus crypticus. Next base: position 397,688 of record CAJHZI010000488.1, on the reverse strand, counting down.
ATTGACATGTAATTAGTTTCTACACCAGATAATTAGCAGGAGCCGCATATAGTGAAATCAAGTCATGTGGGCGAAGGTTCTATTGAGCATTCTAACTGTAGATCTTTCTTTTTTATTGAGCGGATTATGACAGAATATGAAGCTAAAAGGCAGTAAACTCCTTCGACACATCGCAATCGCCGTTAGTATCCATGGCTTGGCTGACTTGTCTAAATACTTGAAAGATTTCTCAGCCTGGTCTGGGCTTCCCTTAAAGTTTGACACAAATCCAGCTGTCCACTCTTCTTTGCTCACCGATCCGTTACCATCTTTATCGAAAATCTTGAAGCAGATATCCATCTCCTCCTTCGTAACGGCTCCGCTTCCATCAGAAAATGTGTGAGATCACTTCCTCAGCCATTCTAATACTGTATACACCTGAGAAACTCGATTAGTCAATCTGCAGCTGAATGTGTTGAAAGTCTACACGTTGTGATAGCTCTGATCAACTCAACGTTTCCAGAGTTTCATAGGTCCAGGAGCATATAGTATTATAGAAGGTTTTTATATTAGTAGCTAGCTTAGGATTAGCACGTTAGTTCTAGTTCTGACTTTACTATAGCACCAGGCTGCATAGTTTAGTTCTAATCTAGTCATCTAGTTCATAAATTAGTTATAGTGGTTGTTTTAAATCTGGGGTTGTTTAAGTTATAGCTTAGCTATGTTGTATTGAGTAGAAGGTTTTACAGTGCTGACTTTGATCTAAATATATTGATTTCGATTTTAGTGGTTAAAGTAATTTATTACGTTCTGATCACTGTTTGTTCTGGTTTAATTATGCCATCATTAATATATTAATGTTCTAATTTAAATGCATTAAATACTTTTTCTTCTCCACATTTTAAATAATGATTTAGCCAAATATGCTTTTATGTTTTCAGTTAGTATATCTTATATTGAGTGTCAAGGCTTGATTCGATATATATTGGTATATATTTAATTTGTATTTGTATTTGTAATTGCATTTATAGTAAAGTATTTAGTAATACTACTGGAAAAGCAAAGTTAAGATTTAAAGTATTGAGTTTTATTAAAGTGAGATCTTAGGCGGTAGCTAAGCTAGGACAAGTGACCAATGAGGGCAAGCCTAAACAGGAAGTGGGGAGAGATGCAAGGTGGAAGCGAGACAACACGGACGTAAAACGTGCCAAGTCGAAAAGAGATTTAGGAGATTTTAAGAATCTCAAGAGTAGACGAAATGAGAGCAATTCGAAGGGTTCGGGTATTCGAACTATTTGTAGTCCATCGAACAGTCGATGTGGAGAGAGCGATCGGTAGACGATCGAACTGGGAAGAGAGTTCCATTGCAGTATTCCAACCTAGGGATAGTAGAAACCCTAGCAGGCAACTAGTAAAGAGGAAAGTAGAGTAAAGTGTAGGAATTTATGCTAGAGAGCGTATCAGTAATTTGTATGTCAAAAGTAATCGTATGTAGTATAAAGCACTTGCTTTTGCGATATTTAAAGTGAACTGTAATTCGATAGAGAAGTATAATTTTTAGTTATTCGAATTTCGCGTACACGTGCTATTTGAAATCGCTTTAGTTTTCGTTCTACTATATATCTGTGTATTATTCTATTTCTTTTCGTATTAAATTAATATTTAATTTAATACAGTCGTCGAAGTTATCAATCACTTAGTAGGATATCTAGATTCAGTCAAATCGAGGACAGGTAAAGATTCCAAAATAATTACTAGAAGCATATTATTAGGAATTTAAATCCTGGACCATTTGATGTCAGGTCCTCATTTTACCTCAGATTAAAAATTGTAGAATCAGGTTCCTGACACTGAGATTACCGAGGCCTCAATAGGATATAACGTTCGAGTCTGACTTTTTTAGTTCTGACTGGGACTTAGATCCTGTTCTGACAACATATTAGACGCAACATTCTCATTTGAGAAACATACAAACTCTGCAAACGTTCCCTTTTTAGTGCCCAACATTCCGAACCATGCATTATTACTGGCCTTACCGCAGAACTATAAAATTCACCTTTCAATCTAAAAAAACTACTTTTTCTACTATATAGAAATGCGGGTAGAATTTAATTTACACTTCAGAGTTCATAGGTACAGACCGCTTAGCGCTCCTTAAATTGCACTACATAGGTCAACAAGTCAATCCTTTCACTGAACGATAGGATCTAGCCACATCTTGTCTTTAGTGGACAGAACATAGTAAGGTATAACAGCCTAACCCGAGATACTTCATTTGCAACCACAGAGACATCAGGATATTCTATGCCATAGAATATCCCATAGAATCTATGGGATAACATCGATACATATAAATCAAAAAGTGTCAATATAAACTGACACAACTAGAGAAAGAGAGAGAGAGAGGGAGAGAGAGGGAGAGACATAGAGAGAGAGAGAGAGAGAGAGAGAGAGACAAAAAAATAAACACGCATTACAGTGAAATGATCAACTACGTTGATATTTATCACTTTTAATACCACAAGTTTAAACCCTTAGGCAATTTATTCCATTTTCCGTGTAGCCAGTCCAGTGAATGTCCGATATTTTACTCTCAGATCAGCGCGGCCGGGATTCGAACCCACGAGGGTTCAATTCACCTCAGGATCTGTCATTTTAAACTTCATGACGTTACCCCTACGCTATTAAGACATTCAAATTACTATCAATCAGTCAATATAAATAAGACACATAGACATAGACGCATTGCGATACAGAGAGCCTGAGAATAAGAGAGAGAGTTACAGAGAGACAGTGAGAGAGAGAGAGAGAGAGAGAGAGAGAGAGAGAGAGAGAGAGAGAGAGAGCAAGTGCGAGCAAGAGGAAAAAGGAGACAGGGAGAAAGATCGTGAAAGAGATAAAAGAATATAGAGGGAGAGAGAGACAGAGAGAGAGAGAGAGAGAGAGAGAGAGAGAGAGAGGTTACCTGGCCACATCCTGTTCACTGGAAGCCGTTAGTTTGAAGATCAACTCATCAAGGATTTGATTGGCTATCTTAGTATCCAGCGTTCCGTAAAAACCTCTATAAACAAAGTGCATCAAACAACGGAGTAAAAAATCTATCCATCAATCAATCAATCAACCAATCAGTATATCAATCAATCAGTTAATCAATCATCAATAAGTCAATCAGAGTATCAATCAATCAGTCAATATAAATAAATCAATCAGTCAGTCAATCAATATATCAATCAATCAGTATATCAATCAATCAGTCAATCAATCATAAATCAGTCAATCAATATATCAATATAATTAATCAGGTTTCAGTACTGACCTGTTTATACTGTTAACATTCTGTAGGACAAGCATGGCTCTGTGACTGGTTTCCTGATCATCTGTCAACAGCATCTGTAGAAAAGCTGCTGACTCTACAGCTGTGTTAGTAATCAATCAGTCAGTCAGTAAGTGAAGCAGTCAGTCATTCAGTCAATCAATCAGTCAATCAATAAAATAGTAGTCATTCAGTCAATCAATCAGTCAATCAATAAAACAGTAGTCATTCAATCAATCAATTAATCAATTAATGTGTCAGTTAATCAAGCAATCAGTTAATCAGTCAGTCAATCACTGAAAGAGTAGTCATTCAATCAATCAGTCAATCAATCAATTAATTAGTCAATCCGTTAGTCAGTTAATGAAACAGTCAATGAATCATTCAATCAATCTATGAGTCAATCATTCAATCAATCAGTTAAACAGTTAGTCAGTGAATGAAACAACCATTCAATCAATCAATCAATCAATGAGACAATCATTCAATCAATCAGTCAATCAGTCAGTCAATCAATGAAGCAGTCAGTAATTCAATCAATATCGATCAACCAATCAATTAATCAATGAATCTGTCAATAAATCCAACATTCAGTCAGTCAGTCAATCAATCAAATAAGTCAATTAAATATGAGATGATGATTCCACAGCTGGATCAACAGTCAGCTATCAATCAATCATGTCAAGAGACGTTAACAACAACAACAACACAATTAGGATGCTACTGTCGTCCATGACAACATTTGGCACTATGGTACCAAATCCAATCCGATGAGAAGAGTGTAGGGTCCAAAACGGTGCAAGCCAAAATCCGGGAAGTTAACTAACTCACGTTACCTAGCTAGACATTAACTAACTACACGTTACCTAGTTAGACGTTAACTAACAAGACTTTAACTAGACGTTAACTAACTAGACTTTAACTAACTAGACGTTAACTAACTAGACGTTAACTAACTAGACTTTAACTAACCAGACGTTAACGAACTAGACGTTAACTAACGAAACGTTAACTAGACGTTAACTAACAATACATTAACTAACTAGAAGTTAACTAACTACACGTTAACTAACTAGACGATACCTAGCTAGTCGTTAACTAACAAGACGTAAACTAACTAGACGTTAACTAACTAGACGTTAACTAGCTAGTCGTTAACTAACAAGACGTAAACTAACTAGACGTTAGATTTTAGCAAAGGTTCTCATACCAATCTTTGGCAGATGATCATATGTTGAGAGCAGCACACTGACTGACTCCATAACTGTTTTGTAGTTTGCAAGCAGCTGCTTCTTTGTATCTTCCAATACCTTCAACGTATTAAGACCTTTTACGTATGAATACCTTCAATGTATTAATACCGTCAATGTATTAATATCTTCAATGCATTAATACCTTCAGTGTATTAATACCTTCAATGTATTAATACCTTCAATGTATTAAGACCTTCAATGTATTAAGACCTTCAATGTATTAATACCTTCAATATATTAAGACCTTCAATGTATTAATACCTTCAATGTATTAATACCTTCAATGTATTAATACCTTCAATGTATTAAGACCTTCAATGTATTAATACCTTCAACGTATTAATATTTTCAATGTATTGATACCTTCGACGTATTAATACCTTCAACGTATTAATACTTTCAATGTATTAATACCTTCGACGTATTAATACCTTCAACGTATTAATACCTTCAATAAATTAGGACTTTTGAATGTCAAAATAGCTCAGTGTGTAAGTGCGTTAGGAAGAGTCATGAAATTTGAAACGGCTGTTCCTTAGGTCCTGGGATCAAACCCTGGTAGAGCCGATCAGAGAGTAAAGTCTCAGGCTTTCACAGGACTGGTAGCACGAATAATTGACACCACTGCCTAATGGTCAAACAAGCGATATTAAAAGTGATAGATATCGTCATAGATGATCATTTCACTATAATGTGTGTAGAACTTTTTCAATAGGTCAAATATAGCATGCTAGATGTAAATGTACATAAAAATAACAGTATAATAATATTAATTCTTATAGTTAAACTAACCTAATTTAACTAACCTAATTTAAATTAACCTAGTTGAACTGGGATTTAAAGGGAAGACAAAGAGGATGATGATTACTTCGCATATATCAGACTATGCATTCAAACTGCGACAGTCATTAGTATCACTAAGTAAAGCAGGGTCTGAAATTCTACCATCAATTTAGTTCAACTATCTTTCAATCAATCAATGATAAATAGTCAATCCATACACGGGTTGAGTAATTGCCTACTGACCAGAATATATATATATATATATATATATATATATATATATATATATACACTGTGTTTTTTATAACTGATACCCCTAAATATTTTTACAATAAAGTCCTAAGGAGTTGACCGATGTTCTTGAAATTTACAGCACTTGACCAGCAGCCAATTCTACCTAACATACGGAAATTTTGTTGGAATATCTTAAATAACGTGAAAGTTATAGTTTTGCGAATAGGAGTGGGGTCAGATAAGAAATTTCCAGTACAGGATTACGAGCATATTACATGCAATGTAAAATTATCGCCAGTAAAATAATAGCAAACACGTAAAATAAAATTTCTGCTAATAATATTTTGAATATCAATAATTTGTTTTCAAAGCGTCGTAAAATACGTGCTGATATGTTCTTAATTGACAAAGTCATTGAACTTTTAATGCATGCATTAAGTCCTTAGGACTACGCGTGCTATGCGAGAGCTCAGCTGCCGTCAGATGATGAGAGCACAGTACTACTGCAATGCATACATCAATAGTTCAATAACTTTGGCAATTAAGAACATATCAGCACGTATTTTATGTCGTTTTGAAAAGAAATGATTGATTTTTAAAATAGCATTAGCAGAAATTTTATGCTACTATTTTTATCGAGATAATTTTACGATGCATGTAATATACCGTAATCCTATACTGGAAATTCCTTATCTAACCCCATTCCTATTCGCAAAAATATAACTTTCAAGTTATTAAAGATATTCAAAAGAAATTTCAATATGTTTGGTAGAATTGGCTGCTGGTCAAGTGCTGTAAATTTCAAAAAAGTCTGTCAACTCCTTATGACTTTATTGTAAAAATAATATGGGGCATCCGTTATAAAAAACACAGTGTATTTACATGTGTATATATAGGGGCAGAGGCAGGCCGAGAAAAGGTATGTTAGATGATTTAAAGACCCACTCACATGTGGAAATGAAGAGGAAGGCAGAAGACAGAGAAGAGTGGAGGCGCTATGTACCATAGACCTGCCAGTAGGCAGTGCATTAAGAGAGAGAGAGAGATATTTACATGTGTGTGTATATATATATATATACATGTATATATATATATATATATATAAATATATATTTACATGTGTATATATATATATATATATTTACATGTGTATATATATATAAATATATATATATCTTAGTGCACTGCCTACTGGCAGGTCCATGGTATATAACGCCTCCACTCTTCTCTGTCTTCCGCCTTCCTCTTCATTTCCACATATGAGTGGTCTTTAAATCATCTAACATACCTAATCTCGGCCTGCCCCTGCCTCTTTTTCCTTCCATTCTACCTTCTATGACCTCTTTCAATAGACCTTCCCCCCTTAGAATGTGTCCTATCCAACTCTTCTTCCTATTTCTTAATACATTTATCAACTGTCTATCTGTGCCAACTCTCTCTAGAACTTCCTCATTTGTAGCTTTTTGAGTCCAACTAATCCTCTCCATTCTTCTTCAAATCCACATTTCCAATGCCTCCAGTTTCCTAATATCTTCCTTCCTTAAGATCCATGTTTTACAACCATACAATAGCGTGGTCCAAACCAAAGTTTTCACTATCTTTACCTTTGTATCTTTCTTCAGACTTTTTGTTAATAGTTCTTTTCTATTACCAAAGGCTGCTTTTGCTTGTGCAATCCTACAGCATATTTCAGTCTCGCATTTCCCGTCATCGGTTATAGTATGACCCAAATATTTGAAACTCCCTACCTGTTCTAATGTATATATATATGTGTGTATATATATATATATATATATATATATATATATATATATATATATATATATATATATATACACACTCAGTGTAGCCAAGAAACAGAATGCGTTATGTTTAATCCTTTGACTATGAGCCAAGTTCACTACTTTCGCTTTCTCTCTTGCTTTCTTGCTGGAGCCAGTGGTGAATTTCAAAAATTTTATTTAAAATAATAAACGAAAGCATTCAATCAAAGGCAGAAATGATATTAAGTAAATCACATTTTAGATTTAGAAATGGATGCAGTACAAGAGAAGCTATAATGGCAGTGCGAGTCATATGTGAACGCAGCTTAGAGTAGGGATATTAGGTTTTTATATGTTTTGTAGATTTTGAGAAAGCTTTTGATAGGTGGATCATAACATGTAAATCATCTAACATTCCTAATCTCGGCCTGACTCTGCTTCTCTTTCATTCCACTCTACCTTCTATGCCCTCTTTAGCAGAATTTTCTCCCTAAAATGTGTCCTATCCAACTTTTTGTCTTTATTATTTTAATGCATTTATCTGATAATATACATATAGAAAATACAAATAAAAATAATTTAATAATTAATAATTAAGATTAACTAATTAATTAATAATTAATACTTTATTAATAATAATTAATAATTAATTAATTAATAATTAATTAATTATTAATTAAATAATTATAATTAATAGTTGAGATTTTAAAAATTTACAAATCATATGAAAAGGTCTTACCAGCGATGTCTTAATGTACTTCTTTTGCAACTTTCCACCCAGCACCAGTAGCGACAGCGTGAGATCTAAGAGGTAAGAGTTGCGAAAACCCTCGAGGCTAGATCCCGCTGAGCCAGTTGAGCATGATCTGTATTCGCAATAGTTACCATATATTCAAAAAAGCTAAGGATAATGTTAGCGTCAGTTTCCTCACTTGAAAGCGATGTCAGTGACGGGCGAGCCCAGCACATACCAATCCACGATTGAGTATCTTACCGTCTTCGCCACTGGCTCCATAGATTTGTAGGTTGAAAACAAATCTCTTCCCACCATAGACTCTTTTCATATTGCCTGATTCTTTTTTATCACCGGACCAGCACCATTTAGGATCTTTTTCTTTTTCTTAAGCACATGTTTTTTCAGATCGTTTGGGGTGAATCAATTTGTAGAGACATGTAATGGTGGACGTCCCTGACATCATCCCTGTATGAGGAAACAGATGCTAAACCTTTATTATTATTATTATTATATCAATTAGTCAATCAATTGATCAATCTACCAGTAAGTAAATCAATCAGTAAATGAAACAATCAATCAGTTTAGCAATAAATATATAAATAAAAATTAATCAATGAATCAATTATTCTAAAATTAATTTAAAATTAAAATTAATTTTAGTCTAATTAACCTTCACCTGCCGATCCGCAGTCGGACAAACTTATCAAAATGCCTACTGCTAATTCTGCAACAGAGCCACTGTCCTAATCACCAGTCTCCAATGATTACTTAGCCATTTGTATTATTATTTTTAGAGATAGAGAGAGAACCATGATCATTTATTTGTAACTAAATCAAAATATACACAAAGCGCTTACAACGAGACAAAATACAAATAAAGCGGCCGTCAGAAAGAGCACAATTGAGCTCTATCTAGCTGCCTACCGGAAACATGTAAACATAGTAACATAGCCACATAATATCGTAGAAAAATTTGGGATAATAAACATAAATACTGAAAATAGTGTTGATCTGTAAAGAGCAAAACATTAAGGACTAACCAAAGCAGAAACAAAAGTTAGTAGAGCTAAAAATGCATTAAAATTAAAACCGGATTCAAACAATGTACAGGCAGGACTAATATTAGTAGATAACCCCTGAAAGATCAGAGATAGTCTGGAAGAGTTTTGAATCTGCGACTTCGTATCAGTCAACCATGCTACCAGCTCAATCACAAGTTAACAAAAACCTAAGGCTAACGTCAGTTTCCACGCTTGAAAGCGATGTCAGTGACGGGCGAGCCCAGGATATGAACCTGGCACATACTGATCCGTGGTCGAGTATCTTACCGACGTCACCACTGGCTCCAGCCAAGTCGGCCTAGAGAAAGCCTAACTTACACTATGAGGTGGGAAAGCCTTGCGGCAACATTCCAGCCATCGACGACTTTGTTGAAATCTTGTTTGAGTGCAGCCAGCATTACAAGCGGTAGTTCATATTTCCACAATAGAGCCACTGCCAGCGCAGCTTCTTCACTCCTTCCATAGCCATCCAGAATCTCTAGAAGATAAAAACACAAGTCATCAACTGCTGCTTTTGCTTTATTTTCTCTCTCTTTTTTATTTGTATAGTAACACACATGACATACCACATGTGTTTACATAGTTTCCTTTCTTATCGTTTCTGTTTTTTTTTTCTGTAATTTTAATCTACATGCATATTGAAGCAGAATTATTTTATCACACAAAATTCTGAATTAGTACAGTTATAGTTTAAATTAAAACAACTAAAAGGTGTTAAATGACACTGCTTATTTTCTAGTTGAGTTCATGAAATATATAAAAACAGCAAGATTTAATGATCAGCTGCATGTATTTGGAGAGAACAGTGTAGTTTTGAAGACAAAACTAAAGAAAAGCTACAATAAATACTAATACTTCTAAATAAAAGAATGAATTATAATATTTCATATAAATTATAATAACTCCGCATATTTAGAAAATCCAATAACTCAATAATGTTCAGTTAAATCAAATTCGACAACAGACTTAAAGCTCCAGTAATGATTCGATCCCTTTGAAGTTCTGTCTATGATCTAAACTTATTCAAACTTCGACTATACTGCATTATGTATACAAACACACATATAACTAGAGAGTCGGTTTGTTACTTACTGCACAAATTTCTCAAATAGAATGTCTTAGTAGCGTAGGGGTAACGTCATGAAGTTTTAAATGACAAGATCCTGAGGTGAATGGAACTCTAGTGGGATCGAATCCCAGCCGCACTGATCTGAGAGTAAAATCTCTGACAAACTGCTTACATGGAAAATGGTCTAAATTGTCAAACTGTTTAAAAAAGTGGTATTAAAAGTGATAGATATCATAGTTTATCCTTTCAGTATAATGTGTGATTACTCTTTTCACAATGCACATGCGTAGCCAAATTCCTGATAAGCATCATCATCAGCAAAATCATCATCATCATCATCATCATCATCATCATCATCATCATCATCATCACCATCATCATCATCTTCCTTTGAATTCCAGTTAAACTAGGGTCCGGAATAGACAATTCTGTAGCAATTTCTGCAGCCTAGGCACTCATTAACCATATGAAGTTTCAGCCATTGCTTTGGATCTTAGAACTTTGTCGCCTTCTACTCTATATGCAGTTTATGGTGGGTCTGTTCTTCGGCAAAACCAGACACAACACAGGTAAATTCTTAATAAGCATACCTTGCAATTTAATTAGAACTCTTGGAACGGCAGCATCTGAAGATTTTGTCACCTCACTAGCAATCAGAGTAATACGCTTGTCCTTGAACTCTACATCAGCCGCCATTGCTGAAAACTAAAAATCTTTAATTATATCAGTAGAAAAGACATTCAGAATGCCGTTTATTTTAATGACAACATCGAACTCTGGAACAAAAATGAAACTCTTGAGAAAATAAGAAATTTCTTAAAAATTCCTTAGTATAACTGATAAGTTGGTATAATCTCTGAGTCTCTAGCAATGTTTTGATTTGACATAAATGTCCCAATTCACGGACCTACGAACCTCTACTTCCTTTCAGTCTCTCGTCACTTCATTTCACTAACATTTTTATTTTCAATGATCAATAGAAGATTCATCGACAGTTTTCTCTTGCAAACCTTATTCACTTTAGCATTTCTGGTTTGAATTTTGTTCACAACTTCTTTTGATTTACAGCCAGTCCTTGTAGGACTAACGGACTTGATTTCTCTTATAACAACTACAATTATAAAATATAGCAATTATAACAACTACAATAATAAAAATTACAATAATAATAATTCATGTAAATTAATTACACTAATAATATTTATAATGGTTGCAATAATGATAATGATAATTACAACGATTACAATTATAAATTATTTATTTTAATTCCGTAAATGTAAAGATATCATGTAAGAGTTCTAGAGAAGGCCAATAAACCTATGCCAAATCATAATGCAGCTTTTGACTGGAGCCAGTGGCAATGTAGGTAAGATACTCGACCGAGGATCAGTATGTGCTGGGTTCAAATCCTGGGTTCACCCGTCACGGACATCGCTGTAGAGTGAGGAAACTGCCATTAATGTTAGCTTTACCAGCTTCTTAAGCTTAGGGAAAATAATGCTTCTTATGTTTGATGTTTTCCCCAGCATTTTTCTAAGCATATCTTCAACAACGATGTTTAAAGTTTTACTGTTGTCAATTAAAATATTCCGCACTACGAAACCAATGCTCAGTTGAAAAGCAAAAAAAATAAAGGGGTCTAAAACAGTTCAAATGCTATATCCAGTAAAGTAGTTTTAAAAAGAGAAGTTGAAGTGTTCAGGGCACATGTTAGTGTTTTCGTGGCTTTTGTGTCGTTTTCACTTTATCTCCATGTATTTCTAGCGTGTGGTTTTACCGAAGTGAAAAAACCGTGATTCAATTCAAGATCAGGTGATTGCTAATAGCACCAGTCTTACCCAATGAAGATAAAATTTTGCCCAGGTTGATGGGCTTAAATGTTAATAACGCCATCTTTAAAACAAATTGCTCTTTTGCCAATTTCAATTTTTTTTACATTCATAAGTATTCTGGACAAAATACGGACAACCAAATTATGAAATAATCAATATAGGATAATTTATAAAACTATTTATTAATTGCAATAAATATTTTGAAAAATTAAATGTTAATATTTTACATTTTAAATTAAATAGTTTGAACGAAATTAGAGGATGTTGGTTTTATTTTGTTTACATTTGCATTTCCTAGCAACACCCAGCCGGAAGTTATTGGAAAAGGAAACTACTATCAAAGAAATGAACACCAGCAACAACAACAAAAACGATTGCTACTGTCGTCAGTGACAACATCGCGTATTAAACCAAGTCCCATTCAATAGAAAAAAGTAAAAAGATGTAATACAACAAGACGGAGCAAAATCCAAAATCTAGAAAACCTGTCCAAAAATATTGAATTAGTTAAATTCGTATTCAGTACGTTGATTAATTTAGAACATGGATTAAATTGTTTTCTAGAAACAACTTGTACAAATGTGAAATAACAAGATGCAGGCGAATGTTGGACACAATGAGCTTTTTGATCTAGTCCAAACTTTAACCTTTAACGGTTGGAGCTCTTAGCCTTGGAGTGTTAGATTCGATTGCAATTATGCCTCTTCTTCATTTAATTCCCTTTTCTCTTCACATTTTTAATATAGGCACACTTCGTAAGTCTGTACTTGTAAACAAAGATATGAACAAATTCTTTATTCAATGCGTGCACATTATGTGGACCATCTAAGTAATAAGCAGCTCGTACCATTCTATGGCTCTCACAGAAAAACAACAACAGCAAACAACAACAGAATTAGAGAAATGTTGTCGTCCACGACAACATTGAACACTCTGGTACAAATCCAATACGATGAGCAGAGTGTGGGGTCCACTAACGGTGCAAGCCAAAATCCGGGAATTTAGTCCGTGTTCAGAATAAAGATGTATATGTAAATTATATTATATCGAGCTTTGATAACTAATTATTTTGACAAAATTCAAGCATAATACGGCAGTGTCATAGCAGTGGCATTGTGCTCATAATTAATTAACGGTATTGTTCATTACATTTTTGGGTGGCTCTAAATATTAAATTCACAAATGTGGTATCACTGCATATCTACCGGAATCGTCGCCATTTTGTATGTTATTGAACGCAAGCGAGACGCAAGAAGTTTATTTGTTTAAAAAGTAAAACTTTTCTTCCAAACTTGAAAAGTTTAGTCCAAAGAATTATCGTAGGAGTAGGCAGTTATAATCAGTCGAAATTACAGTATTCTCAGATTCGTTACCGGTAAGTTGAGTTGAGTGAAGGTTTGCGTTGATTACCACATACGGTTTTCGCTATTGATTGTCCGTCCATATGACGTTATAATAAAGCAGTGTAATACCATTGTTTTCGCTCTCTTTCTCGTTTAGTTTAGTTCTCTTAGTGCACTACTTACTGGCAGGTCCATGGTATATAATGCATCCACCCTTCTCTGTCTTCTGTTTTCCTCTTCATGGCCACATACAGGTCATCTGTAAATCATCTTAACATACTAATCTCGGTCTTCCTCTGTTATCTTTACTTCAATTCTACCTTCTATGATCTCCTTTGCTATAGCAAACAAAGAATATTTAGAAGTTGTGTAAATGTTCTGTACTTTGATCTGATTGCTAGAATTTGGTATAATACATAAATCCACATAGAGAGTTCCTGATTAACCTGTTGATAAGTTAATTTTGACGAAAAGATTTTTCTCACTTTCTGGAAGCATTTATTGGCTGCTAATGACTTCAAAGTTTCAATTTTTGTGCCTCCATTATGTGAGATCTTTGTAAGAGAATTCTAAATATATCTTATGTTTTAGAAGTACGTTCATGTTTTGTTATAGAACAATCGATATGGCTGACGATTTTGACGTTGAGGCAATGTTGGAAGAACCTTATCGACAAAAGAGCCCTGAGGTAAGACTATCGGACGGTTTGTACTTAATAAATGTAAGCTCTCCATGAAGCTGCTATCGTTTCATTGACTTCCTATACATTTAGCATATACCGTAGGACGATGTATGTGTGTGAAAACAAAGCTGTATGTATATAAGCAATATCGCTGGGTATAAATAACCAAACTTAATTAATTCTGTTGAACTTGAAATAAATGTCTATCATTATGCACATGAAGGAATCATTATCCTAGTGATTGTCATGTACCATGCCACGTGTAAACATTTAATTAAAATATACCGCCAAGTTCTTTCTTTGCGATTATTTATGTGCGGACTCTGTTTTGTCTGCTGTTGTGTGTGTAACTCTTGGATTGCGAAACGAATGACACCGGTTCTATTTCCTGTTGTAGACGGAACATCATTGGCCTCTGAAACCCAATCGCTAGTGATCGTGTGTGTGTAGCATTCACGCCGGGCTCACGTCAGCGGCATAGCTTAGCTTACGAGCTCCCAGCCAAAGTCTCGTCCCATCGCAAAGACGATGGGCGTCTTGCCATTTAATATTATAAATGTTTTTGTTAGGTTTTGAAGACTAACAGGCTGCCTGCGGCTATCAGGTCATTTTTATTTAAATTCTGTAGATGTATTGTTTTGCATTGTTGTTTATTGCGAAGCTGCTATGGATACCGTGCTAATTGAGTCCAATTAATCTTTCTATGATCAGGTTTACGTATAGTACTTTCGCAGAACCCTTCAGCCTACAAGTATTGGAGTATCTCCTTTTAAGTATTGGAGTGGCGGAAAGATGCATGAATTTGTTATTTGGAAGCATTAGAGGTAATACATGCATTGTATGATCTACCACGCCAAGTCGAAATACCTTTTGCATTTCAAATTTGCTTAGACGTTAACTACGAATGGGGTAAAGTGATACTCTAGGTTTGACGCCAAATGGTAAGTTTATAAGATGTACTGGTTGAGTAGATTACTACTTTTGTCAAAATGGTGTTACTATGTCTGTACTCTGTTAACCCGTGAATTGTGATATCATTGTGTTTCCTGATATCATTTTTATAATATTCTCACCTCAGCCGTTTTGATCAAATAGTTTTCGGACGTGCTAGTAAAATATTGAACTCGTTTCAATTGTCCACAATTGTTGTTAAAATAGATTTAATCCAGTAGCTTTCCAGCGATTACTGTTGAAAAAGTGGCAGTTACGTGTATATTCCTTTCGTTGAAATTGAAAAGTCTCTTCTATGTTTTCTCATAGCAGGCTGCACCTGAAGTCAAGTCTTCGTCGGGAAGTAAACGCAGAAGCAGTCGCGAGAGAGACTCTGATCGTGATCGTGAGAAAAGGTACTGTTGGGTGGGCGGTATATTCTTCTTGTATTCCTTAAATTATATTCCTTAATGCTCTATATTCGTTTGTTATGTACCGTTTTGTCTCCCAAGTTAAAAGTCAAAACCATATATATACATATATATTATATTATAGGAGAGTTAGTTTGTTCATATATATATAATTATATATATAATATATTGTATCACAGACCAGATTTAAGAAATACTTATAAGTTACCACCATTGTTAATGAATATAAACGTTGTCTGGGATAGCCAATGAAACTAAAGATGGTCAGAGTGAAAGGTGATCATTAACGCAGTAAAGCAAAAGAATTGAAAAGATGCTTCATGAGCAAACAAGTGATCATTGAGTCAGAGAGAAATCAAGTCCATTAGTCCTACAAGGACTGGCTGTAAATCAAAAGAAGTTGTGAACAAAATTCAAATCAGAAATGCTAAAGTGAATAAGGTTTGCAAGAGAAAACTGTCGATGAATCTTCTATTGATCGTTGAAAATAAAAATGTTAGTGAAATGAAGTGACGAGAGACTGAAAGGAAGTAGAGGTTCGTAGGTCCGTGAATTGGGACATTTATGTCAAATCAAAACATTGCTAGAGACTCAGAGACTATACCAACTTATCAGTTATACTAAGGAGTGCAAAGAAATTCACTTTCAATCCTTATTTACAACATTTCTCAGAACTATAAACAGGGCATACAGGTTAATATCGTTAATTGGTTACCAATCATTGGTTTTTTCTAAGGCCACTAAACAAATACCCACCACACACTCGCACACGTTAGAACTAACGTAGAGTATTGATTAGACTTCTGATCACTGCGTTGAACTATCAAACTGTTGTACCTCTAGCTTCACGTACTTAACACATACACACACTCGCACCCATTAGGACTAACGTAGAGTATTGATTAGACTTCTGATCACTGCGTAGAACTATCAAACTGTTGTACCACAAGCTTCACGTACTCATGACGTCCCGAGATAGTCGCTGCGAGATAATTCTTCCGGTGTTCTGGTATTATGTAAGCCGTCTACTTCTATATACTGTATACATCTCTATCTGTTATTATGATGTCACTGTAGAGTGCATAGAAAAGCAGTCCAGACTTACGACTTTTAGTTTTGAAGCTGTCAAGAATTCTGTTGACTGAGCATGATTATCTTGCCATTGGATACCGTTGTAGGTGTAATAACATTAATTGCTAGTGGTTAAAGACAGATGGGCTTGAAATTAAAATCTTTAGAATCTGGTATGTACCAGATTCTAAAGCTTATTTTTCACATTACTTCTCAACTCGTAAAGAAATAGTTGTAAAATTAAAAAGGTTCTTTGCGACAGGAAATTGAGTGGGTATATCGAATATAAACATAAATTAGCCTTTGCTTCAACTGAATTTTAGCCCTTCTGTGAGGACATGAGAGTTTATAATTTCTTGTATGTAACTGTAACAGAAAGTGTTCCGTACTGAAGGATATTGTCTAGTTAGAAGCAACTGGCCCTTCCCACAGGTATGTTATACATCACGCTGCGTCTGCCGTGAACAAGCCATCGGCACGCTTGTTTTGCTGTAAGTTCACGCAGCATAGCTCTGGTGACCCCAAGCTGAAAGAACCTTCCGTTAAACCCTGACTGGTTCTGAAAAAGGCCTAATAGAGTCGAGAGGGTGGCGTTCACTTGTATGGCTTGTCTGGGGCTTGAATTCTAAAATACTAATTGCTAACTTTAAATTCTATCAATGAAAGGTGTCCAGTAAGGGCAATTTTCAGTTAAAATTCACTGCTGTAGGGCAAGTGAAATAGACATTGGGCGTGTGTTTATCCTGGATCTATTGGACTTAGCATTTAGAACGTATATGTGGGTTATGGTTAAGATTTTGCTCAAAAGTCTTGTTTATATATATTTTTCTTTGTCTGGTTTAATTGCTAATGTTTATATGGATGTATCTTTTTGGCGAAGCTGTTCTTTGTGGAACCTGTTTTTGACTAAGAACTGATGCGCTTAATCAGCCTAAACTCAGACATCGTCATTTGATTAGACAAGAGCATGTAAAGTGTTTTCTTTATAACTGAATTCTTTTCTCTTGAAGTATTGAACATTCATGAGCCCATGTGATACGTATGCTTACTGTAACTACTAACTGCAACCTGATCAATTCTAATTTACTGCGACATATAGTTAATTTCTGTTGCTTAGATCTTCATATTCAATTGTATTATTCAATTATATTATTCAATTATTCTTCATAGCTCAGTTGGGTGACATATTGAAATGCATTGGTAGAAAGCAGCTAGTCCATGTCGATATGTATGTGTAGCCAATGTTATACATATATTGCATTAGTTACTCATTTTGACGCCTACTTGAACATCTATCAGATTAATTATATTTTGTGCTTTTGGTTATTTTCTGCAGACGCAGAAGTCGAAGCAAGGATCGCGAACGAAAGAGGTAATAAATTTTTTCTTTAGTTTGTTAATTCTGTTGACTTACATTTTATGATAACAGTTTATGATATCCGCAAATTAATTTTCCTTTTCCTGTTGGTACACTTTTGCATTTGGAAATTAGAACATCCGTAGATTCCTAATTGTAGTAATGTTTAGTTAGGTATATATAATTTTTGTATTTTAAAATGCCTCGAGCGTTCTGAAGTGTTTGTTGGCAAGATTCTAGTCTTTGCTTCTTCTGAGTTTTAGCTATTTAATTTCTTCAGTTAATTAATTAAAAATTAATTTTGCCAATTTAGCATGATAAATGAATTTTAGCATGGCAAATGAATTTAGCATGACAAATGAATTTAGCGTGACAAACGATTTTAGCATGGCAAACGAATTCATCTCGACAAATAAATTTTGCATGACAAAAGAATTTAGCATGATAATTTTTTAAAATTCTGAATCCTGAAATCATGATGATCAAAACTTATAATAAATTTTGTTCTGTTTCAGGAGCTCAGACAGGGACAGGGACAAGGAAAGAGACAAAGATAGAGACAAGGACAGAGACAGACACAGAGACAGGAAGTCAGACAGGGACAGAGAGAAGGACAGAGATAGAGATAGAGACAGCAAGAGGAGCAGCAGGCATGACGACGAGAAGAGAGACAGGAACAGGGACAGAGACAAGGAGAAGGAGAGGGAGCGAGAGAGAGAAAGAGAGAGACACAGGAAGGATAGAGAGGGAAGCAGTAGACACGGTAGAAAGCGCAGCATGTCACCAGTCAGGTTTGTTGTTAGAATCCGATATATGCCTCTAAAACTATACCGATTCTAATACAGAGCAATATAATCTCAATAAAAGTAAAGCTAAGGTTAACGTCAGTTTCCTCACTTGAAGCGATGTCAGTGACGGGCGAGCCCAGGATTTAAACCCCGCACACACTGATCTGCGGTCGAGTATCTTACCGACTTAGCCAATGGCTAGAGCCAGTGGCGTAGACCGATATCTATTAGATCGATGGAGTGCTCGTTGTATCTAGCTCGTGATATCTATATCTAGTAGCCCGATTGATTGCTCATTCTGAGTGTGAGAGCAGAAAGTTATTCATTGATACCCATTGGGCAGAATACTAGAGAGTAAGAGAGAGGGATGTATGTTATTTTGTAATGTTTGCACTTGTTTTTGTAGTTGTTTAGTCTATATTTTGAAGTCTTTACTTTACTAGATTTTACTGGATACTTTATATATGCCAGATACTACTTGGATAATTAATTATTCTAGACTGGCTGATTTGTATGACTATTGATGGTTCCTGATTAGTTCACTGATTTATTTAGTAATTAATTGACAAATGAATGTATGAAGTAATTGTCTTACAGCCTATTTGCTTTTCTGGTTCTTATTGCATTGTTGTATGTGTAAGACCCATGTATGGGTTATTATGCCTGAAATAAAGCAATAAATAAATAAAATAAATAATTATGTAGGTAAACTTTTAAACCAACTGATTGATTTCGTGCTGGTTTGGTCAATTAATCTGTACTTTTTAGGTGGTTTGGTTGCTAGTTGATTGATTGAGTGATCAATTGATTGATTGATTGATTGATTGATTGATTGATTGTAGGCCAGTTGAACCTGAATTGACGCCTGAGGAGAGAGATGCTAGGACGATATTCTGCATGCAGCTGGCTGCCCGTATTAGACCCAAAGATCTGGAAGAGTTCTTCTCGGCTGTGGGAAAGGTATGCGCACATTCTTCCGTATTTCCTCCTATTTACTACTCTCTGATAGCTTCTATCCTTTCCATGTATCTCATGCAAAAACTATCTTAGTTTGTTGTTGGTCTGAAACCGCATGCTATTGAAAACTTTTTATTTTGATCAGAAATAGATTTTTGATACTCAAAGTTAATTAATGACCAGGTAATATAACCAAAATATAACCAAGTTGCGATGTGTATCTATTGTTGGATAATCTGTTTTTGATTACTGGTTCTCAATTGCACAGGTAAAGAAAAAAGGAAACATGCATTATAGTGAAATGAACAACTATGTTGATATCTATCACTTTTTAATACCACTTATTTAAACCGTTCTGCAATTTATTTCATTTTCTGTGTAACCAGTCCGGTGAATGTCCAAGATTTTCCATTAAAACTTCATGACATTACCCCTACGCTATTAAGACATTAGAACTTTGCGCTATCAGCGGACAATAAACTCCGTCGTTGTGTTGTTGTTGTGTTGTGTCTGTTGTATGTGTGTGTAGACAATGTTGTAACGATGTTGATAATTTGAGTTAGTTAACGATGCTGGTATTGTTTAGCATATCCCTCATGCTGGTATTCTCTACCTGTCCACTAATTACCAATTAATTACCAATTCCACTAATTAATTACTCAACTAATCACTTCCTGCTTGTTTTCGTTTCGCGGCAGGTGAAGGACGTTCGGCTTATCACCGACAACAAGTCGCACCGCTCTAAGGGCATATCTTACGTGGAGTTTGCCGACGTTGACTCAGTGGCGCTGGCTATAGGACTGAGCGGTCAGAAGCTGCTGGGCGTGCCCATCATCGTTCAGCCGTCGCACGCTGAGCGTAACCGCATGGCTAGCGCTCAGGCGGCGGCTATCAAGATGGCGTCGACCGGACCGATGCGGCTCTACGTCGGCTCTCTGCACTACAACATCTCGGAGGACATGTTGAGAACCATCTTTGAGCCGTTTGGGCGGGTATATGCGAATGCTTTATTGTTTTAGCCGGTGGTAGTTAATTAAAGTTGAGTTAATTATAGCCATTCCCTATTTAGGTTTGGCCTTTGATGGGATTGACTATTTAGTTTGTTGACAGATTTTTCTTACTAGTGAAAGCATACTCAGGGTATAAATTTATGCCCTGGTTCTGTCACTTGACACATCACGACAGAAGTAGAAAGAGAGAGAGAGAGAACTGTGTTCATTTCAATACACTCAAAATACACAGTGACATACACAAACAAGGCCTTCAAAGAGGTTACAAGTAACCTATCTAGTTGACCCCCCTTCAGAGAGTGAAACGAGAGAAAAAGTGAGAGAAGAGAGAAAGTGAGAAAAAGAAAGTTAATATTAATTATAATTACCATTTGTTAATGTAGTGGATACGGTATGGACTGAGAAATGCTAAGTGTGCCTGGTAAACTAAGATTCTGTTCAATCAGAGATATTTTTAAGTGCAGCTTTAACTAAATGACTAATTCTAGTGCTACTACTTTCCCCCTCCCTCTCACTAACTCTCTCTCTCTCTCTCTATAACTCGTTCTCTCTAATTCTCTCTGTCTCTCTAACTCATTCTCTCTAACTCATTTTCTCTAACTCTCTCTCTCTAACTCGCTTTCTAATTCACTCTATCTCTCCCTCTCTCTCTCTCTCAATTCAACAATTCTATAATTCTATCAGCCGTAAAACGACATTTTACTGTGTAGCAGAGTTAGATCACAACCGTGTAGCAGAGCTCTAGACCTCATTGCAGTTGTTTGATTGTTGTTGACAGATAGAGGACCTCAAGCTGATGAAGGATCACAACACAGGACAGTCAGCTGGCTATGGATTTGTAACGGTAAGTGGAATTTTTCCTTCTTTTTCTCGCACTAACTTATCTTACTATCCTACGAACGTTGATAAAGCTAAAATTAACGTCAGTTTCCCCTCTCGAAAGCGATGTCAGCGACGTGCGAGCCCAGGATTTGAACCCCGCACATACTGATCCTCAGTCTAGTATCTTACCGATGTCGCCACTGGCACCAGCCAATGGCGATGATATGTTGAGTTCATATCTGCATTCCTCGATGTTCTGAAGCATGATTAACATTGTCTTATTTATTTATTGACTTCATTTATTGACGCGCAGCTGAACCGACTGCGTGAATTCCCTCCCCAGAGTAATAGTTATCAATTTCATGGGTTGATAGTATTTTGAAACTTGGACATTGCTAAATAAAGAATGAAACTATTCTTTCGGTTTCATTGGCTGATTGTTACATAACCTGGATGACGCTAAGTAGTGATTGAAATTACTAAGTCTGTTTGATTGATTGACAGTTCTTCACTGCAGAAGACGCTAAGTAGTGATTGAAATTACTAAGTCTGTTTGATTGATTGACAGTTCTGTAATGCGGACGACGCTAAGAAGGCGATGGACCAGATGAATGGGTTTGAGCTGGCGGGGCGGCCGATGAAGGTGAGCAACATCACAGACAGGGCGGGCGAGGACAACGCCCACTTTGATGTTGACGAGCAGGACAGGATGGGGTTTGGTTTGGGAGCCACCGGCAGGCTTCATCTCATGGCCAAACTGGCTGAAGGTCTCTAATATAGTCTTACAATAGTCATTAGATTCTTCCCCTTCTTTGTATTTTAATTGTTTAGTTTTTTTATAGTTAATTATTATTATTAATTATGTATTAATATTGTTATTTTTGGGATTCGAGGGAGGATGATGATGATGATGATGATGATTCCTATCCTGACTGGGAATTAAACTGGTATTCAAGGAAGATGATGATGATGATGATGATGGATGATGATTAATTATATCATTATAATATTATAACATAATATGATTATACGATTGTACATCAATAATCATTTATAGAATTTTTTTAATTGAATAAACCTAGTATAATCTTTTATAAGCCAAAAGCCATATTTGAAAATTTTTGTTGTTTTGATACAGATTAAATTGGATTGCACATTTTTTAGTTGTCCCAACATTTTCTCAGTCCCAACATGATCTCGGCGTGTCAGCTAAGTAGGCTGTGTAAATTTTGTTTGATGGTTAATCGATCATGATTTAGCATATAATGTAGATTATTTGATGATTGATAACCCACGTGTTCCGTTATTTATGTTATTTTATTGATTGGCTGTTTGAGGGATTGATTGGCTGATTGATTGATTGCTTGGCTGATTGATTGATTGAGTGATTGATTGGCTGATTTATTGAGTGATTGATTGATTAGGCACAGGTATGCAGATTCCACAGGCGGCGGCCAATGTTCTAGGCTCCTCCTCCGCCTACACTGCCTCTATGATGAACCAGGCCTCGCCAGCTGTCAATCAAGTAGCAGCCCCGCCCATATCCACTCAGTGCTTCATGCTCTCAAACATGTTCGACCCTGCCAAGTAAGCACCTGTTTAGCTTTATTTCTTTTTATTCTATATTTGTTATTTTTATTATCAGATTTTTACAGTATCTTATTTTTATAGACTTTATTCGCCAATGGTGAAGTCGGTAAGATACTCGACCGCGGATCAGTAAGTGCGGGGTTCAAATCCTGGGCTCGCCCGTCATTGACATAGCCTTCGAGTGAGGATATTGACGTTAACCTTAGCTTTCCCAGCTTTATTACCAGTGGGATCGTCTTACTGGTTCTGCGTACCTGTGCCCATTCAATCTAGTCCATCATTTCTAAGATAAAATGTTCGATCAGTTGATAAGTCAAACTAGTAATGAACACAGAATCATTCAAACTATAAGGCATCAAGCTATCATACTGACATGGTATGCGGTGATTAAGAGACAGGTGAAAAATTGGTTACTGATGATATGGTATTGGATGTGTAGAAGTGGAGAATTCTATTCGTATTCGTACCCTAGCTAAACTTGGATTAAAGGGAAAATTATGAAGACGGTAATATTTTTGTGGTATTGCTCGGATGGCAGATTGTTTTGCACTCTTCTTTGAGCAGAAGGTCTCAGTTCAAAGCCCTGCCTTTCCTGTTGAAATTTAGCTTTATTTCGTTCTGAAATGAAGCTTTATGCTCTCAAACATGTTCGATCCTGCTCAGTAAGCGCCCGTTTAGCTTTTTTGTTTTGTTCTATTTATATTTTCTATTTTTCAGTAGCTTCATTCATAACAAGGAATGAGTAATTTATTGATTGTTTTATTAAAACCCGGTTAGATTTATTGATTTCACACAAACAGCACAATATATGTGGACTGATTGCTTGAAATCATAATACATACTAGCTTTTAATGTATTGTCTGATTTATTGGATTGATTGATGGATTGACTGACTGATGGAATGATTGACTGACTGACTGCCTGATTGATTGAATGATTAATTGATTGGACCGGCACTGTTTAGGATCTTTTCTTTCTCTTCAGCACATGTTTTTTCAGACTGTTTGAGGTGAATCGATTTGTATTGACATGCGATGGGAGGACATCCCTGACATCATCCTTGTACCTTGTATGAGGAAACGGACGTTAAACCTTTATCATTATTATTATAAATTGTCTGACTGATTAATTAATTGATTAATTGATTGATTAATTGATTGACTGACTGATTAATTTATTAAATAATTGACTGACTGATTGATTTAATGGCTGATTGCTTGATTGACTGACTGATTGAATGATTGATTGATTGAATGACTAATTTACTGACTATTGTACAGAGAGACGAGTTCTACGTGGGAGAAGGAGGTTAGAGAGGATGAATGATTGATTGACTGATTGATTGATTGATTGTACAGAGAGACAAGCACTACGTGGGAGCAGGAGGTTAGGGAGGACGTGCTCACAGAGTGCACTAAGCATGGGGGCGTCATCCACATATTTGTCGACATTGCCTCTCCCACAGGCAACGTCTACGTCAAGTGCCCGACCATTGCCGCAGCCGTCGCCTCCGTCAACAGTCTGCACGGGCGGTTCTTTGCCGGCAAGGTTATCACGGCCGCCTACGTGCCGCTGCCCAACTACACCGCCCTCTTTCCAAACTCAGCGAATTCCATGCAGCTGATCATGCCTTCGGTAGGAATGGGGCGGGGTTAGACCGGTTGATCTGGGTGGGTCTGGAGTGTGTCGTGTCTGAAGCGTTGGAGGTTGATGGAACAATGATCGAGCAGTTTGACTTGTGGAATAGACTGAGTCGTTGAACAGTGTTGACCCAGTAGATCTGTGATCTGGGATAGCTAGATTAACAGTTGAACAGTGTTGATCCAGTAGATCTGTGGTCTGGGTTAGCTAGATTAACAGTTGAACAGTGTTGATCCAGTAGATCTGTGGTGTGGGATAGCTGGATTATCATTTGAACAGTGTTGATCCAGTAGATCTGTGGTGTGGGATAGCTAGATTAACAGTTGAACAGTGTTGATCCAGCTGTACTATGGAATTATCAGTTGAACTGTGTTGACCCAGCAGTACTATGGAATTATCAGTTGAACTGTGTTGACCCAGCTGTACTATGGAATTAACAGTTGAACTGTGTTGACCCAGCTGTACTATGGAATTAACAGTTGAATTGTGTTTACCCAGTGAATTTGTGGTCTGAGATAGCTACCTGTGATGTTGAGTAGAACGGTGTTGATCCAGTAAGTCTGTGGTCTAAGATAGCTACCTGTGACGTTGAATTGAAGAGTTAATATCATTAGTTTAAACCCAGTAGATCTGTGGTCATCACTCTACATGTGACGTTGAGTAGAACGGTGTTGATCCATTAGATCTGTGGTCTGAGATAGCTACATGTGACGTTGAGTAGAACGATGTTGATCCAGTAAGTCTGTGCTCTGAGATCATCATCATCACATGTGACGTTGAATTGAACAGTTAATATCGTTAGTTTAAACCCAGTAGATCTGTGGTCATCACTCTACATATGACGTTGAGTTGAACTGTGTTGACCCAGCTGGACTATGAAAGTAACAGTTGAACTGTATTGACCCAGTAGATCTGTGGTCTGGGTTAGCTAGATTAACAGTTGAACAATGTTGATTCAGTAGATCTGTGGTCTGGGTTAGCTACATCTGACAGTTGAACAGTTGGGTTTGACCACAGATTCACTGGGTCAACAGATTCACTGTTGACCCAGTATATCTGTGGTAAGGGCATGTGACGTTGATGTAACTGTACTGTACTCATGAGGTCCTAGAGAGCCTTAGGGATCAAGCAAAGGTTGTTTTGATCGGTCGTCTGGATCTGTCGTCTGAAGTGTAGTTTGGGAATCGTGAGCAATAAAACTGCTCTATTTCTAATATTATATGGATGATGTTAGACATAGAAAGTAATTACAATCAGAGTTAGTCGGTTGAATATATATAGGCACGGTTTAGTGATATTGGACTCTGAATGTTGACAAGTTGGTATAGGTGAAAGAGCTATGATAATTTCTATGTAGTATTATTGTCAGACTGACAGGTTATAAATATACATTGTGTATAAGTGTTTGGATATAGTATAGCTGTGTTCTTTCTTTAATGCTAGATTCTTGATAGTTTTCTCAGGGTTTAAGTGAGGGGTGAGTCGGTTGGTTGATATATATATATATATATATATATATATATATATATATATATATATATATATATATATATATTTATAATTACATGTATATGCAGTACATATATATATATATATATATATATACATACATACATGTATATAAAATCCTATATGTGCCCTATACGTCACTGGTTTTTATACTGTCCATGCAGAGGTCTAGCTTCTATTCTGTGCCTGTTGTGGCTTTTGGTCGTTACTAGCTAGGCTACTTGATTCTTGGTTTTCAATTTAACGTACTAAATGGGTATAATCATTTTGAGGCAGAATTTAAAAACGAGTATAAATATAGTAAATGTTTGATTTGGGTCTGATTCCCGTGTCATTGGTTAACTACTAGATTCTGCTTATTAAACACAGCTCATACTACGCTGATCAGTGCTTAGTTATTAGTCTTGATTTTTGACTGATAGTAATATATTTTGATAACTGAGGTTGTTTTAGTTTCTTCAAATATAGCTGACAAACAATTTCTCTCTCTTAGTGCACTGCCTACTGGCAGATCCGTGGTATTTAACGCCTCTACTCATCTCTATCTTCCGTCTTTCTCTTCATGTTCACATACGAGTGGATATTTAAATACGTCTGGATCTAATAATATTAAAAACAAAGGTCTAATGTCCGTTTCCTCATTCAGGAATGATGTCAGGGACGTCCCCACACCACACATCACAAACAATGTAACATTTAAAAAACAAGGAACGACAGAGGAACAATATACCATAAATAATTATACGATATTGTGCAAACTTCGCTAAAAGTGACTCCGTAAAGATAACTCTTATCATACACAATGTCTGTCCTGTAAATTTTCGAGATCATTCCTGATCTAGTTCGATAGGTTCCTCCTAATTCACACTACAATATGTGGTGAGCAAGACGAGTTGTGCTCTTTATACGTTATAGTCACACTTTTTGATACGAATGCAGTGCATGCACACATCACTGAATTCATCATCTTCCCTTAAATCCCAGTTGAACTAGGGTCGGGATACGAATAGACCTTTTGAAGTTTTTCCATTCGTTTATGTTTTGTAGCAATTGCTGGAGCCTAGGCGCTCACCAACCAAATGCCCTTTCTGATGTTGGTTTGGATCTTGTTTTTATGTCGCCTTCTACGACACGTGCATATTTAAACGTATGGTGTATTCATCAAGCAACCAGAACACAGCAACGGCATGCACACATCACTGATTTGTAATGTTTTTGAAGGAATTTCGCTGATCTATTGTTTTCATCTAAATATCACCCTACTGCTGAACTCGACCAATGTTTTTTGTAGCCCCAAGTAGAATTAAATTCTCTCTCAGTGCACCTTGCACTGGCAGGTCCATTGTATATAACTCTGCTCTGTTTTCTGTCTTTCGTTTTCATCTTCATGCTCACATACGAGACTACGAGTGGGTCTTTAACTCATCTAACATGATATACCATTATTCTTGGGGGATTCTGCTTATGACGTCGCTAACATCAACCTTGTATGAGGAAACGGACGTTAAACCTTTTTTATTATTATTATTATTATTATTATTATGAGGTAGGCTCCTATGCCTTCCTCAGCTTCGCCTAGCATTTACTGGACTATCCTGCTTACCCGGAATTAAATTATACATACTTAATGAGAAGAATTTAACTAATTAATTAAACAACAAGTATTAGCAATAGCAAATCTTAGTACAAAGATTTACTATAACGTAACACTTCGTAACGTTATTGTTATGGTGTGTTACAATTATAGTACTGTTGCGATATAGTTAATAATAATTAGAGTGCTACTATCGTCCATGACAACAGCGAGTACAATAAGGACAAATCCAAGCTAGTGAGCTAAAAGAAGGTTCAAAACGATGAAAATCCAGAAAACCAGTCCAATGACTAAAAATGGGATTACTTAAGAAAATGAGTTTTACGTTTAGTTATAGTAATGTTGCATTACTATAACTATGACGTCACTGACATCATCCCTGGATGAGGAAACGGACGTTAAACCTTTATTATTTATTTATTTATTACTTTTGTATTAATGTTACAGTAAGTTCTTACAACAGTGTTACAGTAACGTACTAACAGTAATGTAAGAGAGTAATAATGATGAATAATTTAAAATAACTTGTCCTCTTTCAGCATCATCATCACTCTTTTATTTCAGACAATAGTCCATAAGACATTGCATGATACAGAGACAGAAACAAAGGAAAAAGAAATACGTAGTCTAACATAAACTAAAAAAGCTACACAAAATTAGTGATCAGCCTGTTATAGATCCTTGGCCTGAACAAGTACAAATATGAAATGACATTTTCCTTCAAATATTCTAAATTAAATTCCAATAGATTTAGACGAATTACTTTATTAAGTTTTATGATATTGTCAAAGTTTTCAGGTAGTAATGACAAGGACCCTGCTATTCAATTATGAACCAGCCTAAGTCTATTATTATGTGTACTGAAGTCTCAGTCTGCTATTGTCTACAATTGTGTGGACCAAAGTTTAAGTCTGCTATTACGTAGACTAAAGTCTAAGTCAACTATTTTCTATTAAGTCTACCATTGTGTAGACTAAAGTTTAAGTTTACTATTTTCTATTAAGTCTACTATTGTGTAGACTAAAGTCTAAGTCTACTATTTTCTATTAAGTCTACCATTGTGTAGACTAAAGTCTAAGTCTACTATTTTCTATTAAGTCTACTATTGTGTAGACTAAAGTCTAAATCTGCTATTGTGTAGACTAAAGTCTAAGTCTACTATTGTTTGGACTATAGTCTAAGTCTACTGTTGTCTACTGAGTCTACTATTGTGTGGACTAAAGTCTAAGTATACTATTGTCTACTGAGTCTACTATTGTGTAGACTAAAGTCTAAATCTACTATTGTTTGGACTATAGTCTAAGTCTACTGTTGTCTACTGAGTCTACTATTGTGTGGACTAAAGTCTAAGTCTACTATTTGCTACTAAGTCTACTATTGTGTGGACTAAAGTCTAGGTCTACTATTGTCTACTAAGTCTACTATTGTGTGGACTAAATTAGTCTCCAGATTTTATATATTTTTACATTTAGACGTTATGCTACTTCTTTTACTTCTTATATTACTAACTTGTTATATAACTAAGCTGGTAAAAAATCCAAAGTTAACGTCAGTTTCCTCACTCGAAAGCGACGACAATTAATCGATAATTATCAAAATGATTGATAGGCCTAATCGGTTAAGTTTCCGGTCTAGAATAAAGATGAAAGTACTGCGTAGAAAACCTTAAGGCAGCTGAAATTCGCATTTGTAATAATAATGATAATAAAAATAATAAATATTTAACATCCGTTTCCTAATACAAGGATGATGTCAGGGACTGCAATGAGTTCTTCTAGCTGCACGAGAGAACCGAGGGTCATTCAGGACGCCCCGATATTCAGACTGAGCTCTGATATAATGCACAAGATCTTTGACCACCTGCCTGCTCCAGATCTCGCCAGATCGGAGAGGGTCTGTAAAGCCTGAAACGACCTCGCCAATCGCCAGTGGAGAATGAAACAGTCGCTGGACCTGGATGAGCTCTGGACCGGTGAATACGTTGACACCACAGACGATGACATTCTTGAGATCATGGAAAAGGAATGCGAGAACCTGAAGTCTGTGCGACTTGTGCAGAGACCGCTAGCAGACAACACCAGGAACAAAACCATGCATCTAATAACGGCGCGGTGCCCAGATCTGAGAAGAATTGAGCTGGACGCTCAATTTGTGAGAGAACGTGGGTTCTGCGGTGTGTCGACCCTGAAGAACTTGCAATTCTTCTCAGTCCATGGATACTACCCTTCAGATGAAGGATTCAGAACCATTCTGAAGGGTTGCCCGAAGCTGACGCATCTTGAAATCGCCTTCAACGACAGAATAACTGGTTCATTTATGGACTTATTCGGTCAGAAAATAATAAGTATAAAGCTAATCAGTTGCTTCCGACTGAAAGACGTGGCAATTGCTAGCATGGCGTCTTGTTGCTCCAGTCTGAAAGAGCTAGTTATATTCGACTGCGTGAAGCTCACGGGTAAGGCAGTGGCTTCCATTGCAGAAGCGAAGTTCAGCAAATCAATAGAAGTTTTGGAACTTGGTGGACGATTTAATGGAGGAAAGGAGCTACGAAGTGCTGCTGCTTTGATCGGAAAGTGCTCCAATCTGAAGAAACTCACGATGAAGTTCAGCAGCATAGTGCACGACGATGCTCTGATATCAGTGGCTCAAGGTTGTCGCGGACTCGAGTCACTCTCAGTCACGCCTATCTGCATCTTGCAAAGTCGACGAGTCACCAATGCTGGGCTGAAAGCTGTAACTTCGAACTGTAAACGCCTAACGGAGATGGACATCAGCTGCTGCATTAACATCACTGACGACTGCCTCGCTACATTAGCTCCAGGCAATCTGAAGAACTTCACAGCTAGCTACACTTACATCGGAAACCAAGGTCTGGTGAACTTGGTAAAGATGTGTCCAACTTTAAGGAAATTGGACCTGTATGGATGCCCGAAGGTCAGCAGAGAATCAGTAGAGCTGCTGCGTGATGTAATCGAGGATGCTGAGACCGAAAGAAATTGCGAAATTGGACTGGGAGGATCAGAGATCAGTAAAGAAATGCAGGAACATGGACAGCAACAGTTACCAGAAGGCCTTAGAATGACCATTTTAGAGCCAGATGATATTTATTACGGCATCAAGTGTAACCCCAGTGGAATATTCTCAACAAACCAAGAAAAAGAAGAAGAAGAAGACGACGATGATGACAATTATGAAGGTGATGGTAATGATGATGATAATAATGATGACGATGGTGATGCTAATGCTAATGATGATGCAGATGAGATTGACGATGATGATGATGATTATTTTTATGACGATGACGACTATGATAGTTTGTCATCCCATTCAGACGAATACTATAACGAGGATGACATCTTGGATGAATTTGGATACTATTAGCATGCTACCTACCTATGCTATTAATTGTCTCTGCATGCCATGCTACTAGTTTTTCGTTGATGTTTTCTATATTTTCCTATTGCTTCGCCATCTATGTTACCGACTGCTTTTGACATTTTAATTGTACACGTGCATACCGTTAATCTGATTTTAACTGTCGTACGTTTTATGATGATGTTTATTACGGCATCGAATGTAGTCCCAGTGGAATATTCTCAACAAACCAAGAAGAAGAAGAAGAAGAAGACGACGATGATGACAATTATGAAGGTGATGGTAATGATGATGATAATAATGATGACGATGGTGATGCCGATGATAATAATAATGCTGATGCAGATGCTAGTGATGATGACGATTACTTTTATGATGATGAGAACTATGATAATGTGTCGTACCATTCAGATAAATACTATAACTAGGATGACATCTTGGATGAATTTGGGTACTATTAGCATGCTACCTACCTATGCTATTATTTGTCTATGCATGCTATGCTGTTAGTTATGATGCTTTCTGTTTTTTCGTATTCGCCCGCTCTCTAAGCCATTAACTGCTTTTGACATTTTAATATGTACATGTTAATCTCATTTTAATGGTAATTAAAATGAGAAAATCTCATTTTAATGTTAATCTCATTTTAGTGATCTCATTTTTATTTTTCGTTGTATATAAAATTAACCGTGATTTCAGCCATTTCCATCGTTCGTTATATTGACTATGCTAATTGTTTTAGTTCTATAATGTAGGCCTATATGTTATTAACCGTATAGTATCAATTTTAACTTTTTCGGTATCGACAATACATGATACCCATTATAATGATATTGACTATGTAGGCTATGTGTATGCTATGCGCATTATTATACAATTATTCGTCATAAATAGTTTAAATTTTTTAAATACTGACTAAATCTTATTATAATTGATATTTATATTGACTTTGCTGTGTTTGTCGTATGTATTCGTGCATTTCAGCTGAAAGATTGTATTTAATTTAGCCTTAATAAAATAACTCGTCTGCTTTTCTAGTGACTGGTCTCTTTAATTGTAAAACTACTAAAATTAAAAGTTGGCAAGGAAGGTAATGTTAACGTCAGTTTCCTCGTTCGATAGCGATTTCAGTGACGGGTTAGCCCAAGATTTGAACCCCGGCACATACTGATCCGCGGTCGAATATCTTACCGACTTGCCAGAAGTGATGTCAGTCACTGACAGTCTACTGGCTCCAGCCAGTAGACTGTCAGCGACTGTTGTGGGTGACGTCGGTTACCTGCTCTAGTAGCATGTCAGTGATCAGGAGAACGTTTAATATGAACCAATTCAGCGACAAGTTCATATTCCCCACAGATACTGTCTCCACAGATATCGCTGTCCAACAACTTACCAACAAGCCACCGGCTGAGTCCGTTATATTCTACTATATATCCGAGTTGTGGCCCTAGTAGCTGTCAAATGACATTGTCTATTTTGACCATTTTTATGATATTGACAATGTTACCTATTTTACATGCTATTAAACATGTTAAACGAATTGCCTGAGCTACCTGTTTTAATTAAGTTATATTCTGTAATTGTAGATTACATGTATATATATATATATATATATATATATATATATATATATATATATTTATATGTATAAATGAATGTCTACTTACCAAAAAGAGCAATCAAGAAAGGAAACTTTGTAAACACTTGCGTCGGTTATCATATGTATAACTGTTCGGTACATATATACTAATTATACACTGTGAGTCATAAAAAAACATGTGCGCAGTATTTCGCGCACAACTTTGACAATTGTGAACCGATTTTGAAAATATTTTCAGAATTATAAAGAAAAAGAAAAGTATTAATCTTAAATCTAGTTTTTGTGACACTTCTGGTTTATTTTAGACAATAAGAGACGATTTTACAAACATAGTCTGCTTTTGTTGAAATTTTAAAATGGTGTTTACTAATAACGATAACGCACTAATAAAAAATCTTGTAGGCTACCTCT
This sequence comes from Enchytraeus crypticus, assembly GCA_905160935.1. Lineage (NCBI taxonomy): Eukaryota > Metazoa > Annelida > Clitellata > Enchytraeida > Enchytraeidae > Enchytraeus > Enchytraeus crypticus. The sequence continues at coordinate 364,554 of CAJHZI010000488.1, read as the reverse complement.
TAAAGGGTGATGGTGCACATTGGTTGATTGCCGAATTTCCAACAAAAAATGGATGCTGGGAGGGCTAGATTGCTTATTAGAGAAATTAAAACCGAATTGAAGAAAATAAATAACGTGGACGAGTTGAAGCAACTCCTGGTGGACATTTGGTAAGACATGCAGCAATCTGTCATTCGAAACGCAAAATATGAGTAGCGCAAGCGTCTCCGTGCTTGTATTCGCGCCAAAGGAGGACAGTTTGAGCATATGCTTTGACAGTTGACAGTAGCTGTATTACACTGTTTGTTTCGTGTGTTTCATTGTTAGTTCCACTGGATTTGTAAACATTATGTAGCGATTGATTTACTTAACTGAATATTGTCAGTCGCGCATATTTTCAAGCACTGCTTCAACGTAAAAATAATAATTAACAGGGTCACTTAATGTTATTTTATGACAAAGGCTATCCTGATTATACCTATGCAAGACGTTAAAGAAATCGGTTCACTAATACCAAAGTTATGGGCGAGAGACTGCGCATATGTTTTTTTTTGACTCACAGTATATATATATATATATATATATATATATATATATATATATATGTGTGTGTGTGTGTGTGTGTGTGTGTGTGTATGTGTGTGTGTATATTTATATATATATATATATATATATATATATATATATATATATATATATACCTGTATATATATATACTCGACTGCGGATCAGTATGTGCAGGTTCAAATCTATGTATTCTGTGTTCTATGCTCTATTATGACATATCGTACCGCTGTATTCTATACTCTACTATGATATACCGTACCGCTAAATTCTATGCTCTACTATGATATATCGTACCGCTGTATTCTATGCTCTACTATGATATACTTTTCCGCTATATTCTATGCTCTACTAAGGTTTACCGTACCTCTATATTCTATGCTCTACAATGGTATACCGTATTACTTTATTCCATGCTCTACTATGGTATACCATACCGCTATATTCTATGCTTTACTATGAGATAACGTACCGCTATTTTGAATGCTCCACTACGGTATATCGTACCGCTATGTTCTATTCTCTACAATGGTAAACCGTATCGATGTATCCTATGCTCTACTATCACATGCCTATGTGATTGTGTTATGATTGTAGGTATATTACAACAATGCCGTCTGCTTTTTAGATTTCATAAACTAGTTCCTTTTAGTTGAATATCTTATTATCCGTGCAGTTTACGATATATTGTATAGGCTTAGTGTTACTATGTACTATCAAAGTTGAAAAGGAATTAAAGTTTAAGATCCTACACGAATTGCGCCTTACTCTTCAATCAACTTACTCTTCTCTTACTCTTCCTATAATAGAGAAAATAATGAACAATAATACAAGAGAATATAATGCAAAACGCAATTCTATACTTTACAGCAACTACGTGTATTAAAACAAGCAGCACACAACAGAATAAGAAGCATCGTAACTCCAAAACACAACCATCATTAACATAATATCGTTCCATAAAAGCACGTCATACTAACAACTACAAAGCACGATAGGCCTATAGATAAAAACGCTGAAGATTGTAACATTCTCTTTGGTTCTTTTCTCTATGCTCTCATTTTTCTTTAAAAAGCTGGTAAGGCTAAGGTTAACTTCAGTTTCCTCACTCGAAAGCGATGTCAGTGACGGGCTAGCCCATGACGTGAATCCCGCACATACTGATCCAAGGTCGACTATCTTACCGGTATCGCCACTTAGCTGGAGCCAGTGGCGATACCGGTAAGATCCGGAAGTCAATAGTTTTCTGCCAAGTGGCGCTGCTCCGAAGTACATATGCTGCCTTCTCACTTTATAAAGAGCATCAATTAATTAGTTAATCTAATTAATTATCGATTAAATAAAATTAAATAATTAAATATCGATTAATGAAATTGTATTATATAATATACATGTACAGACATTATAGTGAAACGATCAACTACGTTCATATCTATCACTTTTAATATCAAACATAAAATCCGTTAGGCAACTTTTTTAATTTTCCGTGAAACCAGTCCAGTGAATGTCTGAGATTTACTCTCAGATCAGGGCGGCTGGAATTCGAACCCGCAGGAGATCAATTCACCTCAGGGTCTGTCATTTAAAACGTCATGACGTTATCTACACCTCTAACCACTGTACCATTGAGACATTCAGTGAATTTCATTAGTTAATCTTTTCACAAAAGGTTATGTAGTCAAGAAGGCATATTAATAAAGTATGTAATAAAGTGAGCCTTTCTCTGACGTCTTTCCTATTAATCTAAAGTCCACGAACCGAGACAAGTAACTCGTAAACCTCCATTCCGCAATTACCCTTCCTTGGACTGATTACCGGATTTTGGCTTGCACAGTTTATGGACCCCTCACTCTGCTAATCGATTTTTACTTGGTTCCATAGTGCTCGATTTTGTCATGGAGTACAGTAGCACTCTAGTCGTGTTTGGACTGATTTTTTTTATTTTGGAATTTGCACTGTTTTTGGACCTTCTTTTTGCTCGCTGGCTTGATTTTGTCTCGATAGTGCTTGATGTTGGCATTGAAGACTGTAGTACTCTAATTGTTGTTGTTATTATTTTTATTATTGTTATTGTTGTTGTTGACCACACCATTTAATGTAGCCTATTGCTTGGGAATATATGGCTTCTGAGATCGTGCGGTTGCATTCTTCAGTTCTAACTCAGTCGCCTCTAACGACAACTGATATTTACGGTTGGTCTATTCTTCAGTGTACCAGACACAACAGTTGCAAAACAAATATGTTTATTAGCAAGATCAGATCAATCTGACGAAAAAGTTAATGAACGAAATCACATTTATAGTAATAATAATAATAATAATAATAATAATAATAATAATAATAAGAAGAAGAAGAAGAAGAAGAATAACAATAATAACAATAAGAATAATAATAATAATAATAATAATAATAATAATAATAATAATAATAATAATAATGAGTAATAATAATTTAGCCCAGGGCCCTTTACAGCCCAGAGCATTAAAAAATAATAATAATAATACTCAGCTACTTCCTGGCCGGATTCGGCCTAGAATTCCCTGGAGAGGGAACCTTCCCTCACACTCGATCCTTCGGGGATACGCTGAAGATTGTGACATATTCCAGCAAAAGAAGATCTTCAACTGAATCGGATCTTGCACGACGAGACAAACAATAATTAGAATAAAAAGCTAAAGCTAAAAAGCTAAGGTTGACGTCAGTTTCCTCACTCGAAAGCGATGTCAGTGACGGGCGAGCCCAGGATTTGAACCCTCACCTACAAATCCGCGGTCGAATATCTTACCGACTTCGCCACTGGCTCCAGCCAATATTGCTAATAATAATAATAATAATAATAATAATAATAATAATAATAATTAATATTGCTAATAGTATTAATAACAATTATTATTAAATAGCAAATTCTGTCTGCTTCAGCAATTCTTTTAAGCAGCTAGATGGCCTCGAGTAGCCGGGCGGCGATTCAGCACGTTTTTGCTCGAATCGTTTTTATAAAACCTGGGATTCTTTACACCCGGGGTAAAATATAAAAAATAAAATAAAAATAATAATAATAATTATCATCATCATCGTCATCATCTTTGGAGATTATAAAATTTTTGCAGGAAATTCAGGAGCCTAGACACTCACCGCCGAAAATGCCCATTCAGATGTTGGTTCGGATCTTTGTGCTTTGTCGCACTTTCAACACGTGCTGTCTACGGTTGGTTTATTCTTTAGCTACTGGGTAGCTGAAATGGTGATCTGTAGTGACGTGTGCAGTGGGGACGTCCTCGACCTCTTCAAAGATTTTCCACTTCCTTGGATGATGAAATGAAATACTTTTGGACTGAGATTTTGGAGTTTAAAATTTGCACCGTTTGTGGAACTTCTTTGTGCTCACCGGCTCGGATTTATCTCAATAGTGCTCGATGTTATCATTGGTCACTGTAGCACTCTTATTGTTATTATTATTATTTTACTTTTTATTTTTTATTTTATTTTATTTTTTTACCCCGGTGTAAAGAACCTGGGGTTTGATAAAAACGAATACTGTAAAATAATATTAATAATAATAATTATATGTATTATTATTAATATTATTATTGTTATTATTTTTTTTACCCCGGTTTAAAGAACCTGGGGTTTGATAAAAACGATTCGAGCAATACGTGCTGAATCGCCGCCCGGCTACTCGAGGTCATCAATCGGCTTAAAAGAATTGTTGAAACAGACTGCATTAAATCTTTGCAAAGTCATGGAAAGCCTTTGCCAAAGAAAAGATGTCTCTCACTTATCGCCGGTTTGCTCTGCAATAAGTCTGCCTGTGCCATTAATAAAGTCAACTCCTTCGGGATTCATCGGGCCCATGGTTTCAATAGCCACCGGAACAACTTCAAATCCTAAGGACAGATCACGGTATTTATTATTATTATTATTATTATTATTATTACATGTATTATTATGTTAAACTTGTCTAGTTAATAACTAAGTTATATGGTAGCATCTTAACTTATTTAATATGTCGAATTCTTCAATAGCATAGTGGTTAGAGGCGTTGGGTAACGTCATGAAGTTTTAAATGACAGATACTGAAGTGAATTGAACTCTCGTGGGTTCGAATCCCGGCCGCGCTGATCTGAGAATAAAATCTCGGACATTCACTGGACTGGTTATACGGAAAATGGTTTAAATTGCATAACGGTTTAAACATTTGGTACTAAAAGTGATAGATACCAACATAGTTGATCATTTCACTATGCATAATACACTGTACATTGTATTATTATATAATTTCATTACCAATCAATGTAATATTGTACGAGTAACTCCTACCTATTCATAAATTCATCTGCATTATTCGAACTTAGCTGTCATTGTTTTCGTTTATTTTTCAAGTAGATTCAAGTTGAAAACGTGAAGTTGAATTCTAATGAATTGGTTACACGATATGGGTCAAATCCTCAAGTGCTAGACCATTAGTTTTCTGTGAAAGAGTTCTTAATTATGATAGTGAAGTTTTGAATAATAATAAATATTTAAATATCATTTCATAAATATTAATTTTACTTTTATTTTTTATTTTATTTTGTATTTTTTACGACTAATAGGCTAAGTTAACATTTCTTTCTTTATTCTTTCATTCATTCATTCTTTCAATCATTCATTCGTTCTTTCTTTCCTTATTTCTATCTTTATTTATTTCTGTACTTTTTTCTGTCTTTCTTTCTTGCTTTCTGTCTTTCTTTATTTCTTTCTTTACTTCTTTCTTTCTATCTTTTGTTTCTTCGTTCGTCGTTCGTTCTTTCTTGCGTGATTTTCTTCTTTCGTTCTATCTTTCTTTCTTTCTTACTTCGTTCCTTCTTTCTTGCGTTATTTCCTTTCTTTCTATCTAACCTTTTTTCTTTGTTCGTTCTTTCGTTCGTTCTTTCTTTCGTTATTTCCTTCTTTCGTTCTTTCATTCTATTTTCTCTATTTCTCTATCATCCTCTCTCCAGCATTGTTTTGATAAAAAGTTAACAGCGCTTTCAAAGAGTTTGGATCCACAAAGAAAATTTAAGTAGTAACATTTAAAATCTTCCTGTGATTCTAAAACGACAAAATTTAACGTCAGTTTCCTTCTCGATAGCATATCTGCGACAGGCTGAGCACTGATTTTGAACCCTGTACCTACTGGTCTGCAGTCGAACAACTTAACAACAAGACACAGGTTCTGCCCAATTGCTATTCCAATTATGATATTATATCATCGTCTTCTTCTTCTTTTTCTTTCCTTGAATCACAGTTTAAGAAGAGTCGGTATTAGAAAATGTTGTAGAAATATCTGAAACCGTAGATCTGCCTTTAGGCAGCGCACAAAGAGAGAGAGAGAGAGATAGAGAGAGAGAGAGGTTTACGTACATTAAAAAGTTATGGAAATGCAAATCGAAGTGCCGTTGAATAATAATAATAATAATAATAATAATAATAATAATAATAATAAGAATTAGAATAATCATAATCATAATAATATTAATAATATTAATAGTCAATGGTAATAAAATGACAATAAAATATCATCATCTTCCCTTAAATTCCAGTTTAAATAGGGTCAGGATTCGAATTCATAATTACTTAATAAGGATAATTCTGAATAACAATAAAATAATAATCAATATTAATAAATATAAATAGTAATATGAAAGTATTACTAAACTACAACTACTACTACCAGTAATAATAATAATAGGCTAAAAATAATTATAAAATGCAAATAATAATTTGCTCTCCAGCGATTCAATGCAGTCTGCTTCAGTGGCACTTTGGCTAAAGCGGCTTCCCAGAGTGCAGAGGAATTATTTTAATCGCTTTTTTAAAAACTTTTAATTACATAAAGTCTGTTTTATCTTATTTTTAGCCCAGGGCCCTTTACAGCCCAGGGCATTAAAAAAAATTATAAAATAATAATAACACCAATTATAAAACAAATTTTAAATGAAAAATAGCGACCCATGCTTTGACCGTGATAATACAGTAGCTTGTAAGATAACGAACTTTCACAACAGCCTTCAGCTAAATTTAGTTTTGACTTTAAATAGTCAACATTAATCTCTTATATGTAGAGTAGCTAGGCACTCAATTGAATTCTACATGTTGATTCAATCCATTTCGATTATTGTTAGTAATCGTTACATCACTTATTTCATTAAGAATCATTTGACAGAGAGGAAAAGAGATTGCGCAATATGTTGCTTGGAATTAATTGTAGAATTTTATATTCTGTCGAATATAATAGATAAATAAATATTTCAATTAATATCACATGTATACTGAGCTGATAAGATCGACTAATTCAACAAAAGAAAACTTTTAAAGCATTGTAGTTCCACCTTATTTAATCATATTTATAATATAATAATAATATATATAATACTTAATAATATTCAACCTTTACTTAATAATATTGTATAAATTATTCTAATCATTTTTCAAATTAAATAATTAAAATATAAATAATAATCTTAAAAATTTAATCGTATAAAGGTCTACGTAATCGCGTAGATTATTAAGTGAGTGTCTTATGGTAGAACTTTGGACTGAATTTCTGGATTTTGGAATTTGCACCGTTTTTGGACCTTCCTTTTTTGCTCGCCGGCTTGATTTTGTCTCAATAGTGCTCGATGTTGTCATTGATGACTGTAGCACTCTAATTGTTGTTATTAGAAGCGTGTATTTAATTTACGAAGCTTTTAATGCTAGTGCTGGTATTAGCAGGAATTCTAGTTGAGTTTCTAGTATTTCATATTTGATTGTTTTATGATCCTATGTTTTTGTGTGTATGTGTGTATATATTTGTATGTGATGCATCTTGATCCTGTCTGTTTTTGACGAATAAAGAAATGAATATATATTAAGGAAGGCTATTATTTAAGTATTTAGAATTAGAAATCAGGCAGCAAGGCCCACAAAAGCACACAAGACACACAACACAGCACACCCATAAAATCATGTAAACGCTCCTAAAATCAGATATTACAGTTCTAAAATGGAAAAATCACAACCTAAAACAATTAATTAGTGCACTTTCACACTTACTAACACACTGATTAGTTATTATATATTATTCCATATATATATAATTAATCCTGTAATTATGTACCACATCGCAAAATTTTTATCCCCTAATGGTGGCATTTTCATGAATCTCCAATGGGGTGTGACGGCGCCAGTGTTTCTTCTATTTTTTCGTTTGAAGCATTGTCCAAGTGCTTCTTTCAGGCGTTTCTCAGTGAGTATTATCCCCCCCCCCCCCCGGTTTTTTACAGGCGCATCCCAGTAGGTGGATGTGGTGCCCCTGTGTGTTTCTTTCGTTTTTCTCTTTTTTGTCTTTTGCGTCTTTCTGTTCTAAGGTCGCGATGCTTCATGTGCCGTTCCTAAGGCTGAAATCACCTCTAATCACCCCTCTCTCTATCTCTCTCGCTCTCTCTCTCTCTCTCTCTCTCTCTCTATATATATATATATATATATATATATATATATATGTATATAGTCTATATATATATATTCTGTATGTATGTATGTATCTAAACATACATGTACACGTATGTGACTGTACTCAATTATAAATGTGTTTTGAATGTCTCAAAAGCGCAATGGTTAGAGGTATAGATAACGTCATGAAGGTTTAAATGATAGACCCTGGGGTGAATTGAACCCTCGTGGGTTCGAATCCCAGCCGCGCTGATCTGAGAGTAAAATCTCGGACATTCACTGGACTGGTTACACAGAAAATGGATAAAATTCCCTAACGGATTTAAAATGTGGTATTAAAAGTGATAAATATCAACGTAGTCGATCATTTCACTATAATGTGGGTTACTATTATTATTACTCTGATTGTAGGATTGCACATTGATATAGAATTTAGAACTGTAACATCTGATGAATCAACCTCCAATGACACTGACAGTCAGCCATAACACTAATAATCGCTTGATAAACAATTGTATCGTATTACCAGATCGTTCAAGAACTCTCCCGTCAATACGTCGGTAACTCGAGATCTCTCTACAGTCGAGGATCTCTTGGTCCCTCTCTCGATTCTCACGGACTCCCCGCTCCCCGATTAGTCTTCCCGGTCACGCCACTCAAGGGCGTCCCCTAGTGCTTGAAGTGCTCGGTGTCATCCACTCTAGGACCGGACTGGTTAGGACAGTGGGTTGGTCCCTGATAGGACCGGATGTTTGGGTATATAGACCGTGAACGCGTGGTGTTGTGGTTAGTTTGCATCTTCGTTCGTCGCTTAGGGCTTAAGTTTTTTCTGATAGGAAACTTGTTTTGATAAAATACTGTATACTGTAGATCGTCTCCTGTACAGATTTTTTTCGGTCAGCAACGAAAAAGAGAACAAGAGCTTGTAAGTGTTTAAATATATCAAATTAATTAATCGTGTGAAATTAAATAATTAGTTAATTAATAATAGAATTTTAGTGTAGATGAGGTACAGACCTGATTCTTAATTACCCAACCAATCTAACATTAAAATTAATTTAAAAATTAATTTAATTAAATTGATTTAGTAATTGTTTTATTTTATTTATAAAATAAATTTTTAAAAATAATTTTTTATATTTTAACTGGTTAAACTGGGATTTAAGGGAAGATGATGATGATGATGATTAAATCTAAAAATAATTTAATTAATATTCGGTAACTTCGAAACAAACTGATCGACAATTAATTTAAGTTGACGCTGTATTATTTGAATGATAGCCAAAGAGTCGCTTTAATATCTCAAAAGTGGCTATTATATACAAATACCCTTTAAGCTGTTAAACGATAATTTCAACGTATCGAGCCGGAAACTAACGTTAAACTTGGCTCTACCTTTACAAAGAAACCTATGATCTCTTAAGATGCTAAAATACAGATATTGAAATTATTATATGATACCAAAGTTTATTATTTGACTTTATTAATAAATTTTCTATTATGATTATTATATTTAATTACTATAACATATTATATTATTATAATTATATAATATGTAATATCGTACTGACATCGCCAGTTGCTCCACGCTACGCTGAGTCCGTGGAGATGTCGGTAAGATATTCGATCGAGGATCAGTATGTGCAGGGTTCAAATCCTGGTCTCGCCCTTAACTGACATCACTTTCGAGTGAGGAAACTGACGTTAATTGTAGCTTTACCATCATTTTAAAAATGGAACTATAATGGCGTACTATATTATAATTTTGTGAATTATTAAAACATGTTACAAGAGCATTTTAGAGAATTATTTTAATATATCAAAAATTTAATCCGACATGATGATTTTTTTCTCCGCTAAATCAATTCTCAGATCACTTTAATTTTACATTTTATCACTTTAACTACTTTTAAACTTTTAACTACTTTTAAACTTTTGACTTCTTTTAAACTTTTAACTACTTGTGAACTTTTAACTACTTTTAAACTTTTAACTACTTTTAAACTTTTAACTTCATTTAAACTTTTAACTTCTTTTAAACTTTTAACCATTTTTGAACTTTAACTACTTTTAAACTTTTAAACTTTTAACTACTTTTAAACTTTTAACTTTTAAACTTTTAACTACTTTTAAACGTTTAACTATCCTACATTTAAACTCTGATATCACGCAGTCACTAAAACAACAGAATGAGACTATTCCTGGGACTCCTGCTCCTAGCAGCAGGCTTAGCCCTAACCGCTGCCGCCCCGGCGGGCAGCCAAGCACCCTGCTGCCTCCCTCGTGCCTTCAACGGCAAACTCCTTTTCAACTCCCAGACGGAAAATGACACCTCAACCATACGCGATGACATCTTCTTCATCATCGACTTCTCGAACGACCGCGCCTATGCCCGCCACGAGGGTCGACACCGCGGTACGGGCGAGCGTTTCGACTGGGAGTTCATAGCGCGGTTCGGCGAGGACGGCGTTATCTACGCCGTCGATCGGCTGAGGGAGAAATGCAAGGCCGTCCCCGGTAACGTTCACCTGACCGGTCAGTGTATCACCCCGGCCGCGCAGTTCCTAGGGGCCTCACTTCTAGGTGGAGACTCGAGTAAGATGGTCCAGGTGCTGAAGTTCGGCGTGGTGAAGGATTTACTGAGCAAGCACTTCAGTTCCATTACGGTGACGCAGGATCAGTGTATGCCTATCATGGACGAGACGACCAGTGTTGTGGATGCTATGGATGTACTGGAGACGGCGCTGTTTTATGATATGGTGAAGGGCAGTGGTGATCCAAAACTGTTTCTACTGCCTGAGTAAGTTTTATTAATTAATTAATTAATTAATTAGTCAATTAATTAATTATCTAATCCACTCATCTCTATCTTCCGTCTTTATTCTTCATTTCCACATATGAGTGGGTCTTTCAATCATCTAACATACCTAATCTCGGCCCGCCCTGCCTCTTTTTCCTTTCATTCTACCTTCTATGACCTCTTTTAATAGACCTTCCGCCCTTAGAATGTGTCCTATCCATCTCTTCTTCCTATTTCTTAATACATTCAATCACCAACTGCATTCCCCCCCTGTGTAAGTATACTACTTAAATTGTTGTTTTAGATTTCTATTGCAGATACTGCAATTTATTGTTTTCAATCAATATATGCGCATTGTGGACGTAGGTTAAGCCTGAACAGCGTTCCGAACATAACAATTTCGAGTGAGGAAATTGATTGACGTTAACCTTAGCTTTACCAGCTTTTTGTATCCGAAACGAAAACTCTAACCATTACGCCATATCCCCTCCTCCCCTCCCTACAGTATAATTAAATTAAGATTTTTGCTTTCTATTGCAGATACTGCAAAGGGGCGTTACAACAGGCTAAGTTCCCTCACTGGTCGGCCGCCTTCGCCAGCCTGGGCAAGATGTTCTTCCCTAACGCCTTCGCCGAGCCTTGCTGTGGCCCCGCCCAATGGAGTGCTGATGTGACTTCCTTCAGCTCAGTGGACCACTACACTTCCCCTCCATTGCCTGGAAAAATCTACGTGGACTATAATGCCGGGGTGAGTGGAAACTACATTCTTTTGAGTTTTGTTTAATATATTTTAGTTGTTTAGGTTTTATACAATTGAGTTATGAGTTAGATTGTTATTATGCGTAGAACTTTATACCTTGTTCTGTGTAGGACTTTGTCTTGTGTAGAATTTTATGCACTGTTATGTGTATAACTCTATAAATTGCTATGTGTTGAACTTTGTTATGTGCAGAAGTTTGTTAGGTGTAGAACTTTGTTATGCGTAGAACATTATACATTGTTATGTGTCGAACTCTATACATTATTATATGTAGAACTCTATACACTGCTATTATGTGTAGAACGCTACACACTGTTATTACGTGTAGAATTCTATACACTGCTATTATGTGTAGAACGCTACACACTGTTATTACGTGTAGAACTCTATACATTGTTATTTTGTGTAGAACTCTATACACTGTTATTACGTGTAGAACTCTATACACTACTATTAAGTGTAGAACTCTATACACTGCTATTATGTGTAGAACGCCAGACTCGACATCGACGGCAAAAAGAGCAACTTCACCATCCTCCGAAACACCACCCGATCTCTACTCTACAAGCTTACCACCACCACCAGTACCACCGGCGTCACCAGCGACGTCTGCACCGTATACGAGCTCCCCCAGTTCCCGATGAACGCCAAATGCCTTCCACCTGACGCCGCCGTCATCAACAAGATGGTAATGGAGCCAGGCAACCACATTATCCCTACCATGCTGTGGATGGCTGACCGGGAGACACCCCTCCACACCTACAGCATGTACGTGAGCGCCGATCAATGCCTACCCGTTATGGGTACGGTCGAATCTCGGTGGAAGCCGAACAAAGGAGAGAAGGGGTCGATGATGATCTCGCATCTTCTGACCGGAAGTGGAGCGGTGGATATGACAATCCCGGTGCTGTGTGACGGAGTGGGGGTGACTCAGTTGCCAGGGGTTACCATGCTTAATAATGTGATGGGACTGATGGAGCTGTCCTGGTTGTTTGATCACCTGGAAGATGATAGGAGAGGACGGGGAAGGGATGATAGCGTTCTGGACTGGATCCGGGAAAGAGTTGAGATGGAAAAGAGACGGATGAGAGATGTTTTCGGCATGGATGACGGAAGAGATCGCAGAGATAGGGATCACGGGAGGGATTGGGATAGATACGACGAGAGAGACGATCACAGAGACAGACACGACGATGATGACGATGATATGGATTTCATCTTTAGACGGCTAGGAAGGAAGCTTCTGTCCAGCGACGACCACGACGACGACTCGAGAAGAACTGCCCTAGAGAGAATCAAGAGAGTCCTTGGTGATCGTAGGCTAGGAGGCAGTGCCCTGCTTAAGCTGAAGATGATCATAGATGACGGTAGCAAGACTGGAGATCACAGGAAACTTGATGACCTGATTAAGAGTATCATTGAGCTGGAGGCTATCAGCTCATTGGGTGATGATAAGAGGCGTCGACATGATGATAGAGATGATGATAGGCACCGTGATGATAAGCATGATGGTGATGATGATGAGAAATTGATAAGAGAGCTGAAAAAGCTTTTGGATGACGATGATGATGATAGGAAAGATGATAAACGTCACCACGATGATGATAGAAGGCGCCACCATGACGATAGAGATGATGATGATGATTTGGTAAGAAAGTTGAAAAGAGCTCTAGATGATGATGATGAGGATAGACGAGATAGACACGATGACAAACGTCACGACGACGATGATGATGATGATTTAATTAGAAGAATTAAAAGAGCAATTCATGATGACGACGATGATGACGATGATGACGATGACGAAGAATTAATTAGAAAACTGAAAAAAGCCTTAAAGAAGAATGATCATGATGATAAAAGGAAACATGATGATGATGATGATGATGATGATGATTTAATCAGAGAGATAAAGAGAGCACTGCACGATGATAATAACCGCCGTGATGACGATGATGATGAGGATTTGATTAAAGAATTAAAGAAAGCCTTATTCGATGATGATGATGATGATGATAGAAGACGCCATCATGATGAACGTGATGATGATGATGATGATTTGATTAGAGAATTAAAGAAGAAATTATATGATGATGACGATGATGATGATGACAGAAGGAGACGCGATGATGATGACGACGATGATGACTTAATCAGAAAACTAAAGAGGGCTCTTGATGGTGATGATGATGATGATGATGATGATGACAGAAGGAGACATGATGATGATGACGACGATGATGATTTAATCAGAAAACTAAAGAGAGCACTTGATGATGATGATGATGATGATGACAGAAAGAAGCGTCACTCTGACGACAGAGATGATGATAGACGTCATGACGATCGCGATGATGATGATGATGATGATGATTTGATTAGAGAATTAAAGAAAAAACTATTCGATGATGACGACGATGATGATAGAGATGATAAACGTCGCCGTGATGACAACAACGACGATGATGATCTTATAAAGAAGCTCAAACGAGCTCTAGATGATGATGATGATGATGACAAGAAGGATAACAAGAGAAATGACAAGCATGATGATGATGATGATGACCTGGTTAAGAAATTGAAGAGGGCATTAGATGACGATGATGATGATGACGATAGAAAGGATAAGAAAGATCACAAAAAGGACAATAAGAAAGATAATCCTGATAAACGCCACCACGAAGACGACGATGATGATGATGATTGGGACAAAATGGACAAGAAGGAGAAGAACAAACTGATGAAGATGATAGTAGCTGAACTGGCTGCACCACATGACAAAGACGAGCCAAGTGTTGTCATGAACGTCGTCCAGAAATTTGATATCGTCAACTTCGATTTCGACTCTGACAATAAAGACCATGTGCAGCTTCTGAAGAAACTCCTCAAGAAGAAGCTGAGACTCTATGATGACGACGATGATGATGATGATGATGACAAAAAGAAAAATGATGACGATGAAGATGATGATCTGGTTGATATGTTTAAGAAATTATTGGACAAAAAGAACAAGAAACATCACAATGACGATGATGATGATGACAAGAAAAGGGATCACAAAAAGGATGATAAGAAAAAAGACAAAAAGGATGATGATGAAGAAGATGATGATGATGATGATTTGATAAAGAAGATTAAGAGAGCAATTCACGATGATGATGATGATGATGATAGAAAGAAGGATCACAAAAGGGACGATAAGAAAAAGGACAAAGAGGATGATGATGATGATTTGATTAAAAAGATTAAGCGAGCACTTCATGATGCTGATGATGACGATGATGATGATGATAAGAAAAAACACCATGATGACAAAGATGATGACGATGATGATCTTGTAAAAAAGTTGAAGCGGGCATTAAAGAATGCTGATGATGACGACGATGCTGATGATGACGATGATGATAATCTGATAAGGAAATTGAAAAGAGCACTAGATGACGATGATGATGATGATGATGATGAGCTAGTCAGAAAGTTGAAGAAAGCTCTTAAAGATGATGATGATGATGATGACGACGATGATGATGATGATGATGAGCTAGTCAGAAAGTTGAAGAAAGCTCTTAAAGATGATGATGACGATGACGATGATGACGATAACGATTTAATCAAGAAACTAAAACGAGCACTAGATGACGATGATGATGATGACGACGATAAGAAGCACGACAAGAAAAGACATCACGAAGACAAAGATGACGATGACGATGACGATGATGACTTAATCAGAAAGCTTAAGAGGGCACTAGATGACGACGACGATGATGATGATAAGGACGATGATGATAAGCTAGTCAGAAAGTTGAAGAAAGCTCTTAAAGATGATGATGATGACGACGACGATGACGATGATGACTTAATCAGAAAGCTTAAGAGGGCACTAGATAACGACGACGATGACGATGATGATGATGATAAGAAGAGTCGGCATGACGACAAGCGTGATCACCATGACGACAAGCGTCGTCATGACGACGATGATGATGACAAAGAGGAAGCGGGATTTCTCAAATTCCTGAAGGGCTGGTACTCCGCCCATGATAAGTCCAGGCTGAGTGATCTACTGCACTAGTGATACCATTTCACCAGCAGCAACAACAACAACAGCAACAACAGCAACAACAACAACAATAACAACAACAACTACAGCAACTATGTAATTAAAATGCTATCGTTGTCCGGGACCATATAGAGCACCACAAGCACTCAGGTGTTCCTCAACCTACGCTGGTAGCCAAACGACATTGATGTTTAATTAATAATTAATTATTAAAACCTGATTTATTTTATTATCATAATTAACAAGGAAAACTTATATAGCAGTGTCATGGCCCAACTCGGTCTTTGAGACTACTTTACAGAAAGAGTTCAATACTAATTGTAAGCCAAATAATAATTACATTTAAATTAATATCTAAACTAGTAAAAAATGTCTACATATGAGTGGAACTTTGTACCATCCAGCAACACTTAGGCCCTATTCATTATTTGTTATAAAGTCAAATGAAACTAATGTCATGTATAATTCTATAAACTTTCTAATCTATAGTTCGGACTAAAAGCTATTCGCTTCCTATGTATTGTAAAATGTGAAATCTTATATAAAATTACAATTTTATAGCTTTACACATTAGGAGTTGTGGTTCTTTCTCTCTGTCGATCTCCCTCTCTCTCTCTCTCTCTCTCTCTCTTTCTCTCTCTCTCTCATATATATATATATATATATATATATATATATATATATATATACAGGCATATATGTATATATATAACTATATATGTATATATATATATATATATATATATATATATATATATATGTATATATATATATCTTCGTGCACTGCCTACTGGCACGTCCATGGTACATAATGCATCCACTCTTCTCTGTCTTCCGCCTTCCTCTTCATTTCCACATATGAGTGGGTCTTTAAATCATCTAACATACCTAATCTCGGCCTGCCCCTGCCACTTTTTTCTTCCATTCTACCTTCTATGACCTCTTTTAATAGACCTTCCACCCTTAGAATGTGTCCTATCCATCTCTTCTTCCTATTTCTTAATATATTTATCAAATGTATTACTGTCTATCTGTGCCAACTCTCTCCAGGACTTCCTCTTTGTAACCTTTTGGGTCCAGCTAATCCTCTCCATTCTTTTCCAAGTCCACATTTCCAATGCCTCCAGTTTCCTAATATCTTCCTTCCTTCAGGTCCATGTTTCACATCCATACAATAGTGTGGTCCAAACCAAAGTTTTCACTATCTTTATCTTTGTGTTTTTTTTTAGACTTTTTGTTAATAGTTCTTCTCTACTACCAAAGGCCGCTTTTGCTTGTTTAATCCTACTGCATATTTCCGTCTCACATTTCCGGTCATCGGTTATAGTATGACCCAAATAATTGAAACTCCTTACCTGTTCCAATTTCGTACCATTTATTGTAATATTAACTTCACCGTTATTATTTGACACTCTCGTAACCTTCGTCTTTTTTATATTATCTTCATGCCATATCTCAAACCCGTATCATTCAGCCTATATATATATATATAGGATAAATAAACATACAGTATATACTGTATATACATATATATACATGTATATGTATATATATATATATATATATATATATATATATATATATATATACACACAGTATGTCAGTACAAATATATACACTTATCTGTAGGCTCTTAGATGTAGAAAAAGGCTAAATTTTAATAACTAAATGATAAGCTTGAACCTGTCACATGGTACAACATTGTATATCCTTCAGACCAATTCTTGAATCCCAATGGCTCAGCTAAGATAAGCTCTGCGTGATCTTACAACAGCTTCTCGAATCCTTAATGTCGACTCTGGGTGTCATATGGACTGCTGCTAAGTGATATCAAATCCAGCTGCTTAACTCTTCACTTCCAGCAGCTTAGCTGTCCATCTTAAGCTGCTTAGCTGCCCATCCCTAGCAGCTGCATAGTTGTCCATCCCCAGCTGGTTAGCTGTTCATCGCTATAGCTGCTTAGTTATCCACCTTTAGGCTCTAGCTACTACCCAGCTTAGCTGTTCACCCCCAGCTGCTAACCTACTTAGCTGTCCATCTTCAGCTGCTTAGTTGTCCATCTTCAGCTGCTTAGTTGTTCATCTTCACTGTTCAGCTGTCCATCTTCAGCTGATTAGCTCTCCATCCCTAGCAGCTGTTTAGCTGTTCATCTTCAGCTGCTTAGCTGTTTGTCTTCAGCTGCTTAGCTGTTCATCTTCAGCTGCTTGCTGTTCATCCCTCGCAGCTGCTTAGCTGTTCATCCCTAGCTGCTAATCGGCTAAGCTGTCCATCTTCAACTGCTTAGTTGTTCATCTTCAGCTGCGTAGCTGTCAAGATCTGGATGCTTAGCTGTACATCCCAACTGCTGCTTAGCTGTCCATCCCTAGCAGCTGCTTAGTTGTCTATCTTCAGCTGCTTAGCTCCGCCTCCAGCTGCTTAGTTGTCTATCCCTAGCTGCTTAGCTGTCAAGATCCAGCTGCTTAGCTGTTCATCCCTACAGCTGCTTAGCTGTTCACCGTTAGGCTCAAGCTATTAGCCTGCTTAGCTGTTCACCCCCAGCTGCTAACCTGTTTAGCTGTCCATCAGCTGCTTAGATGTCCAACTTCAGCTGCTTAGCTGTCCAGATTCAGCTGATTAGTTGTGCAGAGTTAGCTGCTTAGCTGTCCAGATTCAGCTGCTTAGCTGTCAAGATCCAGCTGCTTTGCTGTTCATCCCTACAGCTGCTTAGATGTCCACCTTTAGGCTCTAGGTATTAGCCCGCTTAGCTGTCACCCCAGCTGATAACCTGCTTAGCTGTCCGTCTTTAGCTGCTTAGTTGTCTATCTTCAGCTGCTTAGCTCCACCTCCAGCTGCTTAGTTCTATCCCTAGCTGCTTAGCTGTCAAGATCCAGCTGCTTAGCTGCCCAGATGCAAGCTGACAGCTCTGTCTGCATATAGTGTTGTAGTATTATAGTCTTTGCAGTCAGTTTCTCGCTCTAAAATATTACTTTCAATATTGTACATAGGATCAAGTTTTAATAGTGTCTCAATAGCGCAGTGATTAGAGGCGTCAGGTAACGTTATGAAGTTTTAAATGACAGATCCTTAGATGAATTGGGTTCTAACTGTTTAACATGTAGCTGGAGTCAGTGGCGATGTCGGTCAGATATTCGACCGAGGATCTGTATGTGCGGAGTTAAAATCCTGGGCTCGCCCGTTACTGACATCGCTTTCGAGTGAGGAAACTGTCGTTAACTTAAGCTTTACCAGCTTTATTAAAAGCGCTAGATATCAACATGGCTAATCATTTCAGTATATAGGCCTAGTGCGTGTTGTGGTTACTAATTCTAACTTTAATCAGAGTAACTTTTATTAGTTGTCGACGGAAATGATTTTTTAGAGCTAAAAGACTTTAGTCTAATTTAGCAGTATAGCTTCTTGTCTCGAATGAATAAGTTCGACTTGGCGAACACTGGATTTGAACCGTGCATCTACTAATTTACAGCAAGACATGTAACAGTTATGCTAAAGAGGCTGTAGCGTAACGGTCACGCGTTTATGAAAATCTATTGAATGAGTAGGCACTGAGTTGATTAGAACCAAAGTAACAATATAAGAAAGAAATCACAGCTTACAGATGCATCATGCAACCATCATATCAATGAACATAAGTGTATCAGACATTTAAATCTCATCAATCATTTAAGTCAAAACCCAATACCAATTTATTAAATCATATGGCCATCAGAGAGGGCACAAGATGCTCTATCTAGCTGACCGCCACAGGAATAACTAATAATAAGTATATTTTTAGTCGATAAACTACATGTGTTTCAGGTATCCAGATTATCAAAGTATTAGAGTAACATGGAAGATACGGCAGCTTGAGAACTAACGATAGTAGGCCTATTGGAGATTTAAAAAACTATAATAAGCTTCAATAAAACTATAATAAGCTTCAATAAAACTATAATAAGCTTCAATAAAACTATAATAAGCTTCAATAAAACTATAATAAGCTTCAATAAAACTATAATAAGCTTCAATAAAACTATAATAAGCTTCAATAAAACTATAATAAGCTGTTATAAAACTATAGTAGACTGTAGTAAAACTATTAAAAAAACTGAATAAAATAAATAAAGAGACAATAATGAATTTCCACCGATGCGCAATCTTACCTCTTACATTAGGCATCTTAATGTCATCTTGCATCACAGGTATTGGTCACCTCTGATATTTGTCAATTTATTTTCTCTTTTTCCATCTCTATAGGCACTAATTCCCTATCTCTGTGAAATTTTATCTTTCTCTGCCACTAGCTGTCTGTCTCTCTCTCTCTCTCTCTCTCTCTCTCTCTCTCTCTCTTTCTCACTATCTCAATGTCTTTATATATCACTCTCTCACTTTCTCTCTCTCTCTCTCTCTCTCTCTATCTCTCTTTCTGTCTTACTCTCTCTCTCTCTCTCTCTCTCTCTCTCTCTCTCTCTCTCTGCCTTCTCTCCCTCTATCCTTCTTTAAATATATCTATCCCTCTTTCAATTAATCGCTCCCCACTTCTCCCTTCGCACACACTCCAGGATTAAATCCTGAAAGGTTGAGAATGGAACCTATGGACAATACTATCCATTATCATACTCTTTTGGTTTATGCTTGACAAAGTTTTCATTTCAATTGCACACATGACAAATGGTCCAACTCAATAATTAAATTGATAACTTTGTTTTACCTACTTCTCTCACCTTGTTATGTCCGGGTTGTTTATTTTTAAAGAATAGACCAACCGTGTAAATATGCATGTGTCGTAGAAGGCGACATAAAAACTTGATCCAGTCCAACGTCAGAAAGGGCATTCGATTGGTGAGCACCTAGGCTCCAGAAATTGCTAAAATACTTAACGAATGGATAAAGTCTATTCGTATCCCGACCCTGGTTAAACTGAGATTTAAGGGAAAATGATTACGACGACGATGATTATGATGATAATGAGATGATAATGACGACGACTACGATGTTGATGATGATGATGATGACGATGATGTTGACGATAACGATGATGACGATGATAATGACGATAACGATTACGATGTTGATGATGATGATGATGATGATGACGATGATGATGATGATGATGATGATGTTTTAGCTACTTCTCAAGCCACTGATGATAAAGCCACTTCCGGTGTTAGAGGATCACCTTCTGACCTGTCTCTCACTTCAAGTCCTTCCTCTTCCGGTATGACCTCCGAGACATCGACTTCAACGACCTCAATAGTCAGGATGATTGGTGTTGTCGTGGACTTAGCTTCAACTATACAAAGTTCCGCAACAAATAAATCGAATACAGCTACGGTCGACGACAGTTCGAGTTCTGATGCATTGATGGCTGAAGATGTTAGTGTTGCCACAAACCATAACAGAGGTAATGGTACAGCAACAACAACAAGAAAAGTAACAACAACAACAAGAGTTAATCCTTCTAATACAGCTAATCTTGTTATTGGAGCATATAGTCATGCTAAAATTGCCGATCATGTTAATGCAGCTAATAATTCAAACGTAGCGAATGGTGAGACTGTAATCAGTCAATCAATCAGTCAATCAACCAGTAAATCAATAAGTAAATCAATTAGTCAATCAATCAGTCAATCAATCAGTCAATCAACCAGTAAATCAATAAGTAAATCAATTAGTCAATCAATCAGTCTTGATAGTGAAACAAATAATCATAATAAAGCCGATGGTTTAGCACTAGAGCAATTTTCTGCTGCCGATAACACGATAGACACTGAACCTGAATCTGCAACTTATACACTTGAATCAGTAGAAATGTCAGTCGAATATTCCAAAACTTCTTTGGGCGTTATTTCATCGATAGATTCCCACATTTCCGATTCGGATTTAGAAGCCGATCGTGTGGTCTCCACTAAAGATAAAAACACAAGTGACATAAAAGATGCAGCTGCTGTATATACGGCTTCGAACTCTGCTTCAACAGCTGCTCGATCTGCTGCTACGATAAATGTTGGTAATGCAGCAGCTAGGCCTACATCTAGGCCTGCAGCTAGGCCTGAAGTTAGGCCTGCTGCAGCTGATTGCACGGCTGCTACTACGGATAATGCTGTACATAGCTCTGATTCAATAGCATCCGCTGCTCCTGCTGATACAGCTGATAGAGCTGCTGGAACAGCTGATAGTGCTGCTGGAACAGCTGACAGAGCTGCTGGAACAGCTGACAGAACTGTTGGAACAGCTGACGCTAACGTAACGTCACAGATTCAGAGACTGAGGAAGAATATAAGACCACAACACGGCGCAGAAAGAAGGCTATTCGACCTGTTGTTTTATGACTATGACCCGGGTGCACGTCCTGTTATAAGCGCTAGAGAAACTGTGACAGTCAAAATATCCGTGTCTCTCACACACATTGTCGATCTGGTAAGTTCAGAAGATTTTTTTATTTTATTAATTTTAATTATTTTAATTTATTTAATTATTAATTTATATTTTATTTTACTGACTCATGTATTTATTATCCATGAGTCAGTCAATCAATCAATCAATCGGTTAAGAAATGAGTCAATCACTCTATCAATCAATCGGTTAAGAAATGAGTCAATCAATCTATCAATCAATCGGTTAAGAAATGAGTCAATCAATCTATCAATCAGTCAAAGAAATCAACTAATCTGTCAGTAAAGCAATTAATCAGTTAATAAGTCAAAATCAGTCGTAAGTCAAATAATGAATTATGAAATCAAATTAACTTCAGAAAAATTAGTTATTCAATCATTTTGTAATTAATATAATATTATACATGTATTAGGTAATAGGATTAGCTGTGTAACGGGTTACAAATGATGAAGTTCTGGAGAGAGTTGCTGCTGATAGATAGTTGATAAATGTATTAAGAAGTAGGAAGAAGAGTTAGATAGGACACATTCTAAGGGGCAAAATCTATGAAAAGTGGTCAAAGAAGGCAGAATGTAAGGGTTGAGAAGCAGCGGCAGACCGAGATTAGGTATGTTAGACGATTTAAAGATCCACTCATGTGGAAATGAATAGGAAGGCGGAAGACAGAGAAGAGTGGAGGCGATATATACCATGGACCTGCCAGTAGGCAGTGCACTAAGAGAGAGAGATATATATACATATATATGCATGATTGTATATATATATAATCTTTTTTTCACCAAAGTCATGGCAGCAAACAAAAACGAAAACTGACAAACAATACAACTTAACAGAAACGAAAACAGACCTACATACAACGTAAAGATAGTATATATGTACATGTATAACTCTGCGCAAAATTTAAATTTAAATTCAAAGACATGAAGAGGAAGGCTGACGACAGAGAAGAGTGGAAGCGTTATACACCGCGGAGCTGACAGTAGGCAGTGCACTAAGATATATATATATATATATATATATATATATATATATATATATATATATATATATATATATATATATATTACTTGTTTCATTTCGTTCTACTATTCAACTAGATCAACGTGCTAACTGTTTTAGGTGGAAAGAAACCAAACCCTAATGACTCAGCTCTGGATATATGAGGTAAGTGCTTTTCCAGTTCCCTTCTCTCTCTCTCTCTCTCTCTCTCTCTCTTCTCTCTTTCTGTCTCTCTCTCTCCCTTTCTCTCTTTCGCTCTCTCATCTTCTCTCTCTATCTCTATCTCTATCTCTATCTCTCTCTCTCTCTCTCTCTCTCTCTCTCTCTCTCTCTCTCTCTCTCTCTCTTTAGGCTCTCTCATCTTTTTATGTGTAAGTTAAATAAGTGGTTGTTTGTTGACTGACTCACTCACTGACTGTCACTGACTCATTGACTTGACTATTGACTGGCCGACTAACTGACTGACTAACTTATTATTTACAGGATTGGATGGATGAAATGCTACGATGGAATCCACGGGACTTCGATGGTTTAACGTCCCTGATTGCGCCCTCGCCTCTAGTCTGGCTGCCAGACATCTACATCTTCAACAAGTAAGTACCTTTCAAGTCAAAATAGCTCAGTACGTAGAGCGTCAGGCAGTCGTATGCGGTGATAACAGTGATATTAAGGATATATGTGATCTATATCATTAAATTTGTAGGAATAGTTATATGTCCTGTACCTGCGGTTAAGCAGTGCACTATATGATATCATTACAGATAATTCACAATCTTACTGTAATCACTGTTTAAATTTACTTCAACATCTATCGTTTCTATCGGGGTTTGTGTTGATTGATGGATTGATTGATTGAGTAGTTGATTGATTACTGCAATGCAGATAGAGGTAGAGAGGGGTTTGTGCTGTTGAACGAGAGCAGGGTTACACTGCACCACACGGGTAAGATGGAGTGGATCGTGGCCCTGATTGATTGATTGACTGACTGATTGACTGATTGATTACAGTGCAGACAGAGGTAGAGAGGGATTTGTACAGTTGAACGAGAGCAGGGTAACACTGCACCACACGGGTAGGGTGGAATGGATAGTGCCCCTCACAGTCCAGAGCGCCTGCTCAGTGGACGTCACCTACTTCCCCTTCGACAAACAGCTCTGTTCAATACACCTAGGCTCCTGGATCTATGATGAAGAGTAAGCCTAGCAACAACATAACAACATCAACAACATAACAGCAACAATACAACAGCAACAACAATCAATATAACAACGACAACATAACAACAACAAACAATATAACAACAACAACATGAAAACAACAAAAACCATAACATAACAACAACAACAACATAACAACAATAAGAACAACATAACAACAACAACAACAACAGCTCTGCTCCATACACCTCGGCTCCTGGATCTATGACGAGGAGTAAGTGTAGCAACAACATAACAACAACAACATAAGAACAACAACAACATAACAGCAACAACAACAACAACAACAAACAGCTCTGCTCTATACACCTGGGCTCCTGGATATACTATGAGGAGTAAGTGTAGCAACAACAACATAACAACAACAACAACAACAGCAACATAACAACAACGACAACAACAACAACAGCTCTGTTCCATACACCAGTAGGCTCCTGGATCAACATAGCAACAACAACATGGCAACAACAACATAGCAACAACAACATAGCAACAATAACATAGCAACAACAACATGGCAACAACAACATAGCAACAACAACATAGCAACAACAACATAGCAACAACAACATAGCAACAACAACATAGCAACAACAACATAGCAACAACAACAAAAATATAAGTAAGATCAGTATATGCGGGGTTCAAATCCTGGGCTCGCCCGTCACTGACATTGCTTTCGAGTGAGGAAACTGACGTTAACCTTAGCTTTTTTAATACGATGATGTAATGTTTATTAATTTTTCTTCTTTCAGGCAAATGAACGTGACGCTGTTCAACGAAGAGAAGGCGGAGCTTGACCTGACCCAATATTCACCCAATAGCGAGCTACACCTGGTCGACACGAGCCTATCACGTGACGTTCTGCCCACTAATTACCATGTATCTGGGTCAACTAGGGGCGGAGTCAGACCTCAGATCAAGGCTAGCCTGCGAGTACGCCGCAAACCCCTCTACTACGTCTATACTGTGCTCGCTCCTACGCTTGTACTTTGTATCTTGAACCTCTTCAGCTTCCTCCTTCCATGCGACAACGGCGACAAAGTAGGAATAGGCCTAACGGTCTTCCTGTCTCTATACGTTCTGCAGCTTGCAATAGCAGAGCACATCCCCGAGTCCAACTCTCTACCGCTCATAGGTGAGTTAAAACTATAAGTGTTCTTAATAAAACTCATAGTCATTTCTAGTCATTTAATAGTCATAATCATGATTTAAAATCTTAAATCTTAAGATTTTAAACAAGCATATAATTGCTTCCTGACTATAATGATTTGACATTATTAAAAAGCTGCCTCCGTAGAAGGTGGAATGGAAGGAAAAAGAGGCAGGGGCAGGCCGAGATTAGGTATGTTAGATGATTTAAAGATCCACTCATATGTGGAAATGAAGATAAAGGCAGAAGATAGAGAAGAGTGGAGGCGTTATATACCATGGACCTGCCAGTAGGCAGTGCACTAAGAGAGATTCCAAAGCTAAATAGGCTAAATTAAGGTGAGGATAAGGTATTGCCTCCCAGTGTTGTGCTCGGGTGTTGTCGGACCACTGCAGAATAGTGCCACCGAAAACATTCGACTGCGTGTACGTAAGAGGCGACTAAGGCAGGAGCTGAGGATGGCTAGAGGGGACCCACCTCACCATGAAAAATTTTCCCCAAGGATTAAATGGTAATTAATCTATTTAAATGAGGAAGGCAACGGGAATCAACCTCAGAAGCAATACTTTTCCCAGGCTATAGGCTACATAAGGTATAGTTAAAGCATAGACTTTGTGAAGGGATTAACTTGTTGATCTAAGAAGTGCTCTTATGGAGCGAGAAAGCAAACTTTGAGTATGAATATGTACCTTGAATCTGTCACTTGGCAGTGCACTGAAGAATAAGAAGGTACTGCTATTTGTGAAGGGATTAACTCCTTAATCGATGGTGTGCTCTATATGTGTGCTCTTTAACGTCGCTTAGTGCCTTTATGGTTAGGAACCGGGCGTAAAATTCTTATTGATTGGTTGATTTTGGAGGGTGAAAAGCAGCATATGAGTAGGCATATGTACCTTGGACCTGCCGCTTGGAAAAACACTGAAGATGAGTCATATGATAGTCATAGTCCTGTTTTGTCATGTTGTGTTAATTTACCGTTCGTTATGTTGTCTTTATGCAATAGGCCTATTGTAATGTTATGTTCTCAATAGTTCTAATAATTACATAAGCTTATAGTCATAATCATTTTAGATATATCTCTTTTTATAGTAGTCATAGTCATAATAGTCATGATCATATATAGCTTTATTTGCCAATTATTATGCATAATTATAGGCCCACTGCACGCAGGTCAACTTCGTTTCATATCTCACAACTAATCGTTGAGCCGTTTTAACCCTGGTAACGACGCAATTTTATTACATGTAAATTTATTTCGTTAAATTGATAGCAGGGCTATTTTTAACCCTGGTAACGACGATATTTCATGTCGCTCTATTGATCGCAGGGCTGTTTTAACCCTTGTAACGACGATATTTTATTAAATTTCTCGCTGTATTAATCGCAGGGCTGTTTTTAACCCTGGTAATGACGCTGAACGCCATCTCTCTCATGTGTGCCACCTTGGTCATCAACATCAAAAAGAAAGGTGACCTCAGATATTGCCCTCACGTCCCTGACAACATCATGCACCTCGCCAAGGTCCTACTGGCTCGACTCACCTGCACGCCGTTCATAAACTTCTACCACTACTACGGAAATTGCGAAATATTCGATGACGACGACGAAACTTGTGAAGACGTCGATGGCGTCAACCATTCGAAGAAACCGTCGAGGCGTTGTCTGTGTTGTCATGGAGATAACGATCGTTCTGCTTGCTGTGGTGTGTGGAAGAGAAGGAAGGGAAATCGTTCGAACGACAAAGATCAAAATTTCAACGAAACGTCCGATTCTTTGAAAACAAGTTTTCTATTGGCAGATCGTAGATTAACCCTAGCAGCGCCCCAGAGCTGCAGTGCGGAGGGTCTGACTGACCCCTCGGCTGCGCTCGTTTATCGACGCTCAGCGGCGGGTAAGGAGCCTCGCGACCCTCGCTACGAGTGGTTCTTCGTGGCCGAGATTCTCGACAAGACTCTCTTTCTTCTCTTTTTTCTCACAATGTTGACCACCGTGATCGTCTCTCTGATAGTTGTCCCTTGGATTCACAGCTAGAAGACGTATTTAATGGAGCAAAACGAATGGAAAAGATTTTTATATGACATGGGACAAACAGGAGTGGATAAGGTCCACTCGTATCCCGACCCTAGTTAAACTGGGATTAGCAGAAAGATGATGATGATGATGGTAGGTCTACTAAGTACCCGCGTTTTGTCCGGGTTGCAGAAGGATAGACCAACCGTGAACTGCACGCGCCGTAAAGTAGACAAAGCACTATGAATCAAAGCAACATTATAGAAGGGGCATCCGCCTGGTGAGCGCCTATCGGCTCCAGAAATTGCTACAAAACTTTCTAATACGACCCTAGTTAAACTGGGTATTTAATGGAAGATACTGATGATGATGATGGTAGGCCTATAGTAAAATTACTAAGGTCGAGCTAAACTCTCGTGCATTTCATTTAGAAATGCGTACTGATCGAAGGACCGGTAAATGGATAGTGAACAATGTAGACTGTTAGACAGCATTCAGCTCTGACCTACTTTGCACATAATTATATTGTGTTAAAGGCGATCGACTAAGCAAACAACTGAGCAACACAACGGAATACCACCTCAAAAGTTGTATTTTCCCCGTTATAGACTGCATAAGGCATACACGCAGCATTCGTGAAGAGATCACTGGAGTAGTTGATCTATGGAGTTCTCTTTGTAGAGTGAGAAATCAGACTGTTCAGGAACATGTACATTGGATCTGCCACTTGACAAAATGCTGAAATTCATACTATATCTTTTATATTTTTCACGCTGCATGAGAAGCTATATAGAACTGCCAATTTGAGAGGAGGGAAATGGAAATCCAGCTATGAAGCTGTATCTTTAACAAGAGTGACAAAGAGGAAGTTAAAAGATTTACTGATTTACTGACTATTCATTATATTAAATTGTAAGCGAAATAATTTTTTATTCAATTTACATAGCAGGAATCTATTCAGTATTTTAAAGCATCAATCAAGTAGTCAATAGATCAGGCAATTAGCCATCAAAATGAGCAATCAACTAACCAAACAATAAATCAATTGGATCAATCGAATGGTATTCAGTATCTAACAAGTCCCTGCAGAACAGGAGTCTAAACATCGATTTTTCATCTTAGCCTCACACTCTCTCTCTCTCTTAGTGCACTGCCTACTGGCAGGTCCATGGTATATAGCGCCTCCACTCTTCTCTGTCTTCCGCCTTCCTCTTCATTTCCATATAAGCGTGGATCTTTAAATCATCGGCCTGCCCCTGCCTCTTTTTCCTTCCATTCTGCCTTCTTATTTTCATTCTACCTACCTTTTTCCTTCCTCTAGCCTCACACTATATCTAATAAAATATCTAACCGCTCGAGTTTCAATAAAAAAAGCAAGAAAACCTAACGTTAACGTCAGTTTCCTCACTCGAAAGAGATGTGAGTGACGGGCTAACCCAGGATTTGAACCCCGCTCTTACTGATCCGCAGTCGAATATCTTCCCAAACATCGCCACTGGTTCCAGCCAATAGAAATAAATAGACAGTTAAAATATTATTAACTGTTTTATTCGTAGTTCTTTTATTCGTAGTCCTTTAAAATTAAGTCACGCAACAGTAGCACAATACAAATGATACAGTATCTTACAAGATATTTACAAACAGTCAAAGTAGCCCATGCAAAATATCACGAACTTTATAATACATTACGCATGTCCCTCAAACTAGTAAAATATACACCGATAGAGGGGCGGCGCCGCCATATAAGCGAAGAAAGAGAGAGAGAAAACTGTTTAATTTAAAAAAAACCTCAAATATGCAATAGCATACTAGGCCGTCAAAGAGGTTATAAAAATCTATCTAGATTACCACCCATCATGCATACGAAAAAAAATTATACAAACTAAACAAAAATGCCAACTAAAAATTCGAAAAAGCAAACCATATACATGTATATATCGACTCCAAGAATAGACACTATGTTTATATCTACATATAAACATAGATAACATACACATAAAATACATGCATATATTGTACTTGAACATACATATGTACATATGAATGTACATGTATGTGCAGGTATGATAATGCAGTTTTCGTTAAGAAATTCTCAGAGAGTACCTGAAAATGAAACTTAGGGGGGTACAGTGCGGTACTACAGTATAAGTTGCGATTTGCGTCATAGGTTAAAGGGGAAAGATGCCCCTGCACCGATACAGAGAATGTTCTTCATCTCCACTACCTCTCAGTATCTCATCTCCCGTGCAAAAGCTGGTAAAGCTAAGGTTAACGTCAGTTTCCTCACTCAAGAGCGATGTCAGTAACGGGCGAGCCCAGGATTTGAACCTGAACATACTGATCCGCGGTCGAGTATCTTACCCATTGGCCACTAGCTTGTAGCGTTAGAATTGCCGAGCAGAGCTTTATTGGTTTATTTGCCTACACTAATAATTTCTTGCCTAAGTTAATTTGGAAAAATGTTACCAATTCAGAAAAATCAAGTAAAATGAGGTCTAAAGTACTTTCAACCTTCAGTGTATTCCGGCATGAAATTCTACATCACACGACAATGCAATACAATTTATAACATTGTTGCTGTAACTGTAAATTGTTACGTTGGACTGATTTTCTAGATTTTGGAATTTGCAGCGTTTTGGACCTTCTTTTTGCCCGCCGGCTTGATTTGTATCAATAGTGCTCG
Organism: Enchytraeus crypticus; assembly: GCA_905160935.1. Classification (NCBI taxonomy): domain Eukaryota; kingdom Metazoa; phylum Annelida; class Clitellata; order Enchytraeida; family Enchytraeidae; genus Enchytraeus; species Enchytraeus crypticus. The sequence continues at coordinate 334,502 of CAJHZI010000488.1, read as the reverse complement.
ATGTTGTCATTGATGGCTGGAGCACTCTAATTGATGTTATGGTTATGTTATGTTATGTAGGTCCTAACGATAAGAAACCAGTATCACTCCACATGTAGGGCTACAGCCATAAATTAGGCCTAAGCTTATCACTAGAATACTGTCATCAAATACAATAATAATAGAACATATAATAATAATAGTAATAAAATGTAATAATAATGATAAACAAATAAAAAAATATTACCATAATAATAAAATAATAAAATATAATAATAGTAATCAAATATATCTAAATGGTAGGGGCAGGCCGAGATTAGGTATGTTAGATGATTTAAAGACCCACTCATATGTGGAAATGAAGAGGAAGGCGGAAGACAAAGAAGAGTGGAGGCGTTATGTACCATGGACCGGCCAGTAGGCATTGCACTAAGAGAGAGATATCTTAATAGATTCAATGGAAAGTCTTCCTTTGGTTATAAAGGTTATGCCTAAGTATAATCTGTAGAGATGTGTGCTGTGGGGACATCCCTCAAACCATCCTTGGATGAGGAAACGGACATTAAGCCTTTATTATTATTAAATGTATTTGATATTATAAGTAACACTAGTTGTTAAGGTGGGGAAGGAATGCAGGCGAACTCAGCTAGTTCCCCTAGCTGAGTAGTTCCACTTGTTACACCAGACTGGTGTAACAAGTCTTTGTGACTTCCTTAACCAGTATAATTATATTAAGTTAAGTTAGATCTCTAAATACATTACAGAAATTAAATAATTGAATTAAAATTTAAAATAGCAAGCGCTTAAATAAATAAAATAATCAATGAATTAAAATTTTAAATTAACAGCTAATATATAGGCCTAATATATAATATATAACCACAAGCGTTTAAATGGTTAAAATAATTAACAAATTAAGATTTTAGCTACATTCTAAACTTTCCCTTAGTTCTCAATTCCCACTTTAGCCACAGGCAGTATGAGTCTAATAAGTAAAGCAAGCGTGCATTTTAAACACGTATTATAGTGAACTGATCAACTGTGTTGATATCTATGTCACTTTTAATACCACATGTTTAAACCGCTCCATTATCAAGCTGATCACATCATCAAGGTCACGTTTTTTTACAGATGCAAAATGCAGCCTTGAGTTGGAGAGATTTCTCCCCGTGTTGTGTACGGGTTGCTTGAAGAATAGACCAACTGGTGACTGGAAGTGTCGTAGAAGGTGACTAAAGCACAAAGTTCCATACCAACGTCAGAAAGGGCATTTGGTTGGTGAGCGCTTTGACTCCAGAAATTGCTGGTGGTTAAGATAAGACAAGCACAGAGGTGGTTAAGATAAGATAAGCACGGAGGGTATGATAATAACAACAATTAGAGTGCTACAGTCATCAATGACAACATCCAGCACTATTGAGACAAAATCAAGCCAGCGAGCATAAAGAACGTTCAAAAACGGTGCAACTTCCAAAATCCAGATAATCAGTCCAAAGTATACACATTCCTGATCATCCATTCTATCAATGATCCACCAAGAAGAGTCAGCCAGCAGATGTCAGCTCTAACAAGAATGGGAGGTGGTTAAGATAAGCTCAGAGGTGGTTAAGACAAGCACGGAGGTGGTTAAGATAAGATAAGCAAGATAAGATAAGCACGAGCAGGTGGTTATGATAAGATCAGCACGAGCAGATGATCGTCTGTGGGGAACTCCTCGCACAGCTCCGGAGCCTCTTTCCTCAGCAGCTCCGTCGAGAAGCCGCAGCGAGGAAACACGTGCATAACTCCCCTCGCTCCAGCTGAGTCACTCTCACCCGGCGGCAGGAAGATAACCGCCGCACACTCCTTATTGCGCAGATAGGCTCCAAGAGTTGCCAAAGAGCACTGCTGCACTGCCCCCGACGAGTCGTCGGCAACTTTGACGTCGGCCGGTGACGTGAGCAGAACGCTACAGCGGCTCGAGCGAGAAGTCTGAGCCTCGAGCTCACGAAGGCGTTCCGAGTCGGCTATGTTGAGACGCTGGGAAATGTCCAGCACAGGGCATTCCGGCTCGGATTTATCCGTTAACAGCGAGTGGACGATCGGAATGCTTCCACTTATCAGGTATAGGTTTGAGACGAAAGCTTTAGATTTTAGCAGAAGCGCGCCGCTCCATACGACCGGAAACTTCTTCAAAGAGAGAACGGTTTTGTTGTCTTTGAAGATTTTCGTTTCGACTGTTTGAGATGTCGTTGGAATGGCAGCGGAGGCGTTTGGATAGAGAGCATCTATGGATGTAGGGAGAACTGATGGCATGAATAACATTGGTGGCACTGACAGAGACACGCTTGGATCGGGTACTGGTATGCCCGGAGGAAAAGCTACCGGAGGCAGAAAGCCAAATGGAGGAGGAGGATGGAAACCGAACATTGCCGGAGGAACGTGCATCATTCCGGCGGGGGTATGGATGAGCAGAGGTGGAGGTTGATTCATTTGAGGCAGAGAAATTATTCCATCCGGTACATGCGGATATATGGCGGCTGGTTCGGCAGCGCCATAACACCTTTCATCATACTGAGACGTGGTGCTGGATATCATCTGGTCCATGCTCGTATCAATACAACCAGGCCCCATTGCACTTTCTCCTCCATCTGATTGCCTTCGTATCGTGCTTTGGCTTCCTTCTCGACTTCGTCTGCGAGAATCCCTACGATAACTATGCAGACTTTGATCTCGTATGCTTTTCGATCTTCTTCCACTACCCTGGACTCCATCACGCTGCATGCGACTGTCTCCAGATTTCGGACTTCTAGACCTACGATCATCTCCAGTCTCATACCTGTCTCTACGATCTCTCCTGTCTGAATTTAAAGCGCTTACTTTGCGGTATTCATTTTCAGGATTCCCTTTACGATGTGCTGGTAAGAAACTGAGATCTTTATATTTCTGTGAGTCTGTTAATCGATGCCTCGATTCCACAGATGAACTTCTATCTCGACACTCACGTCTTGCCTCTTTTTTTCTTCTGTCATGTGGACTGCCATCTCTAGAAGCATTAAGCTTAGAATGAGGCCATTCCGATCTCGATTCAAGATGTCTGCTAGCGGACTGGTGCCGTCCTATTCCCGATGCTGGTTCTCGACTACCAGAGTGATCAATTCGTTCTCTCGAAGTCGTCTCCCTATGACTGGATTGATGTCTTCCCAGACTTGTCTCTCTAGTACGATCACTCTCTCGACTTCTAGAGCGGTTCCAGCTTTCAATTATCTCTGACTCCCCGCTTCTATAGCGCTCAAATCTTTCGCTAGACGTCATATCACGTCTGAAATCATTCTGAGAAGAAGCATTCGATCGACTTCTGCCCCGAGATCCAAAACTTTCGTCCCTTTGCGGTGACACAGATCGTTGTCTTAATTGCTCATAACTCGGATCACGCGATTCCTGATTATCGCTAACTTCGTCAAGGACTTCGAATACTTCTAAATCGTGTTCAAAGCTCTCACGGTTCCGGTCAACTTCTTGTCTCTCGTGGTTATCAGCATCTCGATTACTCCCTTCAACATCAATCAAATTGCTCTCGTCATCCACGTCCCTTTGCGAAACGTAATCCAAACGCAGACATGTTCCGACTTCGTCGATAGTCTTTCCATTCAGCCTCCTCATTGCTCTTTCTGATTCGTGGAACATGCTGTAAACTACGTAAGCATAGTTTTTGTTGGGAGGCCAGAAGAACTTCCCAACCGTACCGTTTTCTGAAAATATATCCAACAGTCGTCTTTTATTGGTTGAAGGTCCGATACCCCCCACCCACAGACATTGAGTAACTATGGGAGGTGAACTGGAGTAACCAAGTTTGATGGACTTTGTCCCCCATATTCTAATATCTTTATGATTATCAATTACAGTTTGGGCCATATCCATGTTAGAATACTTAATGAAGGAAAAAAGTTTAGAATTTAGAGGACTAGACTTCAGCATGACGTTCAACACTTTGCCATATTTTTCAAAAGTCTGCCTCAGATCTTTTTCTGTCAAATCTTTATTTAATCCACCGATGTAAAGAGTTCTCGATGGTACCCCAGACGTTACCACTTTCACGGCTGTAGCGTCTTGTTTTCTGCAAACGGCGTCATGGTCCTTTCTTCTTCTATGAGATCCTAAATCTCTCGATGTAGAGTCTTCTGAAGGCGATCTACACCTAGATAGACCATCTGCAAGATCCACTCTTTCGTCTACGTCGTGTTCTGACACATCGCTTCCTTCAACCTCACGAATTCTACCGTCAGAGCTGCGGCTCTCAATATTTCCATCAAATTCATAAAACTCTTCGTCATGCCTTAATCTCTTTCTGCTGCAGAGAGATTCACGTCCGTATTCCGACTTTTCTGTTTTATCTGCAAGGCTACTCTCAGTAATCATATCAGCTTTTGAAATATAATCCAAACGTAGACACGTTCCCACGTCATCAATGACAACACCATTCAGCTTCTTCATGGCTGCTTCGGCCTCTGCAAGACGGGAATACATCACATAGGAGTAGTTTTTACCCGTGGGCCATAGGAATTGTTTAACAGTTCCATGCTTTTTGAGTTTGTCAACGAGGAGCTTTTCGTCTGTTTGCGGTCCAATTCCACCCACCCACAAACACATGTTCATCGACTTCCTAGCATAACCGATCTTGACGATCACACCGTCAACCCTGATCCTGCCATGATGTGCCATTGCCTTTATGGCCATATCCATATTTACATATTTAACAAAAGCATATTGCTTAGGAAACCCTTTTTTGTGTAAATCAATATCTGACACTGTACCGTGTTTCCCAAAAGCCTGCCTAATTGCCTCCTTGGTCACTCTTTTAGTCAGTCCACCTACATACAAAGTTCTCGTAGCAGATAGCAAGAAAGTACTACCTGATGCTGCAGTGTAATTTCCTTTAGAGTCTGAATTTTTCTTTTTAGAATTTGTCTTTCTTTCGGGCAAGATTTTACGGACTTTACCTTTGACTTCTGCGCCTTTCTCAGAATCATCAGACGATTGTCCCTCCGATATATTGCCATCGGTGTAAAGTTTTGTCTTCTGGACGCAACGGTTTACGAGTCGTTTCGTAGAAAGTTTAGTTGATTCATCAGACTGTTTCTTTTTTACTAAAGGCTCAACACTGACTGGTAGTCCGCCCAATTCCAAGCAATTTGATATCGCCTTGTAGACACGCTTGGCAGCGTTATGAGTCGCGAAATTAATATACGAAATGCTACCATTATTCTTGTTGGCATATACTCGAAGATCAGAATGAGAGTAATCTTTGCATATTTTTTCCAACTCACTCTTAACCTGATGCCACGAGAGAACAGGATCAATATTGAAGATCTTCAGCGATTTATATGTATCCATAGTACCAGTGCTGGAAAATAATGTACTGGTAGAAATCTCTATTAACAGGTTCTCTAAAACATACAATAATGCAAATCAGACTAAGTTTAACGCCTGTTTTCGTAATTCCCTAGGGACACTGCCAGAGACGGCTGATATTCAAACCAATCGTCTCTAGCTTATCACTCAAGCCTGCTACCCATTCGACAACCTAACCATATCTGTACTAAAATGGAATTTACAATCTGACAGCCGCACGAAGTTACAAAACAAGAAGCACTGTAACAGATACAGGCCATAACAGATTCCCGAGAATGATATATTTTATCACAAATGATCTTTTCAATTCAAATTGCGCTTTTTCATTAAAATACGCATATTGTCGATTAAGCATTAAATCATAATCTATACAACTTTTAATAATTTTTTGTATTCTAATTTAATTTTTACCACTTAACATAGAGAATTGTAAACAATAACAAGTTCTTGGCATAGTTCTTTTAAAACTTTTAAGACCGAGTGTTGACAGCTTTGACGGTTGATAGCCATACTTCGGACTGATTTTCTGGATTTTAGAATATGCACCGTTTTTTAACCTTTATTTTGCTTGTCGGCTTGATTTTGTCTAAATAGTGCATAGAATAAACAAAAACCGTAGAAATGTCAGAGGCAATCTCAACCATTGTAAACACTAAGTTCAAGAACTTCAGTAATGCCAACAACTAATTTTACTAGCCGGTGGTAAACAATATCAGCTGATCGTTATTTAAAGGCATAAAATAATGAAGTTTTTGAACATTTGCAAAACTTTTGAACTATAATGAAACACTTTAGTAGCACATTTATCGTCACATCTATCCAATATATCGTCATGACAAAAAATTATTTGAAATAAATTCCTATTAATTGGTTATATATTTTTATAATACAAAATGCAAATAAATTTTATTTTAAATCTCTTAAAAGGTATTCCTCATTCTTTAGTTTCCGGATTTCTGGAACTTTTATACCCAAACGCGCAACAATACATCATCTTGAAACCGTTTAAAGGCCGAATATCATGAAATAAATCTTAAATTACTATTAAATACACATGACAAAGGGAATTTTGTTTGCCCTCACGATTAAATGAAGCACGCTTGAAATCAACTCGCTCTTGTTACAAAACTAGTATCGCTGAAACAACAGTCATGCCATATCTACTTATTTTAAAGATCTTTGAAATAGTGCTCGATGTTGTCATCCAGGACAGTAGCACTCTAATTGTTGTTATTGTTGTTGTTGCAACGGAACATAGCGTCAAACATACATACTGCAAAGCAACATACTAGTGCTTTTTTATGTAGTCAGTGGGAACTAAATATAGTTTTAATTTTCGACAATCTGATTGGCTCTGTTCTATCCAACTTCTTCCCCTCATCATCTCTTCTTGCAATTGATTGGCTTATATTAATAATATCGATCCTGATTGGTTAAATTAAATAATATTTGCGTTACTGGAAGAGCTTGGGAAGAGGTTTGGTGTTTTTTAATGAAAAACGTAAACAAACCCTTTATAATAAAAATTCACTAATATTATATTATTATACAATTAATATACTCATTTTATTACACATTAAATCGTGATAGTAAGGTAATAATTGCGCGTCGTAAAGTCGTTTTATTTTCTATTTAGTGTTTCGCTGTATGGTTATTTTAGAATTTGATTTAATTTAACCACAGGTTAAATGAAGGCTTTGTTTGATTGTTGACAAAATTAGTCTAAATTAAACCTTTAATATAAATTTTATTAATTATAAATTTTAAACTAATGATTGCAGGCGGCATTGATTAATGTTGCCAGTTTTTAAGCCGACCAGGCAACGTAGGTGACTTATTTGTCGTCTATTTCTGCTCAACAGGTTCACTCGATCTACCAAAATTTTGTTAAACGTTGATTATAATATTTTTATTTTTGACATCGGAGCCCTAGACAGTATTCAGATAAAAAAGGATTATAATTAAAATTGAGATAGGTTTTGGTTGGGTAGGGTTGAATTATTTAGTATATTAGTTTCAACAATATATTCCCTATCTTTGAGTAATTGCAAAGAATTTATGGGTTAGTCAAGACATCACAAGGAATTTCTATGATATATATTTGCCGGAGGAATGAAGGGTGGCAGTAATGTGTTGAACACTGAAGTCTTAAGGATCTAAACTTTTGAGTTTTTTAAGCTAAGTCTTGTTCTTAAATTTAAGTATGCTTTTGTTACAAGGGGAGGGTTGCGATCATGGCATAGCTGGTACAATAGAAAGACATTATGATTTGTCCATTCTCAATCTGTGACGTATTTTTCTTAAAATGTAATAATAGATTAAACAGAGCCAGCGATAGAATTGTTGTAGTATATGACTGTGAAAAATCATTAAACACATGCTAGGTTCAAATCCTGGCATCTATGTTGTTTATTTTGTTTGAAAAGATATTCTTTGTGGTGAATAGCTAATTTAAGATATTCTTTTGATTACACACACTCACTCTCGCTCTTTCTTTGTGCACTGCCTATTGGCATCCAGGTCTATGGTCCAGGACGTAATAGTTCCTCCTCATATTTATATTCTCTGTTTTCCTTTTCATATCAACATATGAATTAGTTAGCAAATCATCTAGCATCCAAAATTGATTGACAAATGCTTTTGATGTAGTTGCCTTGCGTAATTAAGTTGGTTTAAATAAACCTCGCCTTCAATTGCACTTAAACCAAGCCTCTAAATGCAATAAACTCTGTCTCCGCAAATGTTACTATAATAATAATTGTTAAATATTCTGTTAATAATTTCTATATTTATTTGTATTTCTGATTTTAATATAAATAAATAATAATAGCAATTTTAATTTTTATTTATTTATTTATTAATTAGAAATTTAATTAATGTTTTCAGATTTTAGGTCCTTGACTATAATTCTTCTTGGATTTGATCTAAATTTGATTTATTTAAATTTGATTTTTCATTTATTTAAATTTTAATTTGATTTATCATTAATTTAAATTTTAATTTGATTTATAACTATGGAGCGTCGCTCCAAGAGCCCTCTGCCATTGCTACCCTGGGATAGATTTGAGAACTGGGTTCACTGTTTCTGTGTCATAACCTTTGACCTGGAACTGGGTCAGGCCATGGAGGTTAGTAAAGTACTGTTTCTCAATGATTTAGTGTAGTAGATTAGCCACTTTATCTCTCTCTCTCTCTCTCTCTCTTTGTACACTGCCAACTGGCAGGTCCATGGCTTAAAACACCTCCACTCATCTCTATCTTTCGCTTTCCTCTTCACATCCACATACGAGTGGATCTTTAAATCATCCATAACATTCCTTTTGATATACCATTATTCTTGGAGTACTCTGCTTATGTCGAGGTGGGCACCTATGCCTTCCTAAGCTCCGACTAACATTTACTGGGCAGGGGCGTCATTCTCTTAGAAAACAATCCTGTTTACCCTTAGCCACTTAACCACTTTATAGCAATGAATAAAGTTTTGTACTTTTGCACAGTTATTTTATTTGCTTTAATTATAACTCTGTAAGATTTCTGCATTGTGTCGGATATCATTGAAATTATTATTAATTAGTTATTAGGTATAAATGTTAACTGCACATGTCATAAGAGGCGACAGAGCAGGAACTGAGGAAGGCAGCAGGAAACCACCTCAGAAGCCATATTTTTTCCAAGCATAGGCTACAGTAAGGTATGAATTAGGCTTAGCCTTTGTGAAGTGATTAACTTGTTAATCTATGGAGTGCACTTAATGGAACATGAAAGCAGATTCTGAGTTTGAATTTGTACTTTAGACCTGCCACTTAGCAGAACACTACAGACGGAGAGATAGTGTGTATAAATACATCAGACTATATTTTAAGTGCAATTCTGTTTAATATATATTCTGTTGCTGCTTCTCTCTTGCAGACTTCATAGTCCATGACATTGCACTCCTTCACAGAAATTGTTCACTTATCCAATTAATTTATTAATTTATTTAACCTTTATGTTTAACATCTCTTACTAGTAATAATATGTTAATTTAATATTGATAAGTATATAGGACCGGCAACAGTACCTACAGAAAGCTGAGATGTACTGAATGTATTGTTAAGCATGTTAGCGCGTTATGAATATGAATGATGATGAACGCAGTAATACTTGAAAGAAGACTATTCCTAGATGTACAATTTTGGACATCACTATGCAAAAATACTCCTGAGAGATATTATAATGTTTATCTTAAATTTTCCAAATGTTGTTAATTGTTAGAAATAGCATATCCCTGTGTTATGTCCGGGTTGTTTATTTTTAAAGAATAGACCAACCGTGTAAATATGCATGTGTCGTAGAAGGTGACATAAAAACTTGATCCAATCCGACGTCAGAAAGGGCATTCGGTTGGTGAGCACCTAGGCTCCAGAAATTGCTACATAATCTTAAACGAATGGATTAAGTCTATTCGTATCCCGACACTGGTTAAACCAGTGGGATTTAAGGGAAGATGATGATGAATTGCTAGAAATAACGTAAACATTTCTGACTTTGCTGGCAAAAGGAATATATAGTCGTCTGAAATGTTAGGGTAGATTTAGTGAGCTTGAAAGCTCGTCATGAGTAGGAATGTTGCTTTGGTTATGTCATTTATTGGAAAGCTAGAAGTGCTTATCATTATTTTTTATGTCGTATATTTTTATATATTTTTACAGATGGTCTATCCCGATCATGTCAAGTTAACAGAGAAAGAGGTTTGTATTTAAATTTACTATTATTTTTTTGTATTGTCTTTATTTTATTTTTTTAATATTTGGTTTTATATTTGTTTTATATTTGTTTTTCTATTTTTATTTCTATTTGTTTTAATATTTGATTTTATATTTCTATATGCTTTGTTAATAATATATTATATTTATTAATGTTTGTTTGTATTTACATATACAGGCTGCGCATTAAAAAATTATCCGCCTAGCACAATTACGATAGCTTAGCCAATTATTGATATTTCGCCTTGAAATTATAAGGTTCTCTTGCGGAGGAATTTTTCCACAAGCTGACCAAATTTTGTACAAATATTTTTAAAGGAACCGGAGTTATCCAAGTTTTGCGAAAAAAATTGATTTTTTTCATTTAACACGCAACGTGAAACGTCAAGTAGAATCAGTTCCTTTTTGAAAATGTGCTGGCCCTGAAAAAGGCCGTTAGATGATGACGCCTCTGATATTGTGCTACAATGTATTACACTAACACTATTCTGCCGAAACTGGTTGAAGTCTGCAACAAGTTAAAGCCAAATGATTTCACTTTTCAACAGGACGGCGCGTCAGCTCACACTTCGCGTCTTGGGCAGTACTTTCTTGTACAATATAGCCCAGATTTCATAAAAATGGATGATTGGCCTCCTAATTCTCCAGATTTTAGTTCACTTCATTTTTTTTGCCTGGGGAACCATGTTGGAAAAGTATCGTGCTTTCAAGCCCAAACCCAGAAACACAATGGAATTAAAAGCTGTTCTTCAAGAGATCTGGAAAGACCTACCACAACAGTCCATTTACAGCGTAATTTTATCTTTAAGAAAAGACATTGGGCCGGCATTAAAGCCCAGGGCGTTCATTTCGAGCACACATTGTAGCACAATATCAGAGTCGTCATCATCTAACGACCCTTTTCAGGGCCAATACATTTCCAAAAAGGAATTGATTCTACTTGACGTTTCACGTTGCGTGTTAAATGAAAAAAATCAATTTTTTTCACAAAACTTGGATAACTCCGGTTTCTTTAAAAATATTTTTACAAAATTTGTGCATTTTGTGGCTAAATTCCTCCACAAGAGAACTCTAAAATTTCAAGGTGAAATATCAATAATTGGCTAAGCTATCGTAATTGTGCTAGGCGAATATTTTTTTAATGCGCAGCCTGTATAGTTGCTTTTATATTGTTTTATGTTTGTTTCTCTATTTGTTTCTATATTTGAAAGATTATTTATGTGTCTGATAAATACTAAGTTTGACTAAATTAAAGTTTGCCTCTTTTGGCAATATAATGAAAAACTATAATTACTTTTATAAGTAAAATTAACTCCTAATAACTACTTTTATAATTTAAATTACTCTTTATAATTACTTTATACTTTAAGTTACTTTTTATAATTAAATTTATACTTTAAATTACTATTTACAATTATATATATATATATATAATTGAAATTACTCTTTATAGTAAAATTTATAATTTAAATAACTCTTTTTAATAACGTGTATATATATATATATATATATACATATATATATATATATATATATATATGTATATATTTTAAATTACTCTTTATAATTACTTCTATAATTATGATTCCTCTTTTGCCTGTTTATGTACTTCATATAATTAAAATTGCTTGTTTATACCCCGCAGAAAATGAACATTTGCTATCTGTCGTTTCCTGACTCTAATTCTGGTGAGACAACTGTATTTATAGTTATTATTTATTTTGATATTTTAATGTTTAATGTTTAATAGAGTATATCTAAGGCGTCTCAATACTTACAAATAAATAAGCAAGATAAAAAAGACTGGAAGGCTTTCTTCTCTTAGATGTCATTCTCTCTCTCTCACTCTCTCTCTCTCTCTCTCTCTCTCTCTGTACTGTCTGTTTTAATAACTAACTGCTTGATTGCTCTCATTTTGCACGGATAGGCTAACTGTTTAGTTTATTGATTGATAGACTGTTTAATTAATTCACTGATTGACTGTTTGATTTAGTAATTGATTGATTGATCGATGAATACGTATATTCCTTGATTAACTGATTTTTAAAAGATTGTATGGTGGATCAGCTGATTGAAAGACCAAAAAAAGATGAAAACAATAAAGCTAAAAAAGCTAATGTTAACGTTAGTTTCCTCACCGAAAGCCATGTCAGTGACGGGTGAGCCATGGATTTGAACCCAGCACATATTGATCCGCAGTCGAATATCTTACCGACATCGCAACTGGCTCCAGCCAGTGATTGATTGAATGATTGATTAATTAGGACTTACCTTTTCCCATCATACACATAATCAATCTACCCTGACTTATTTTTATCACTGGACTGGCTTTCGTTTAGGACCTTACTTCTCCTCAGCACTTTTCTTTTTCAGATTGGTCTGGGTGAATCGATCTATAGTGATGTGTACTGTTGAGGACTTCCCTGACATCATCCCTGGATGTGGAAACGGACGTTAAACCTTTATTATTATTATTATTATTATTATTGATTGTTGATTGATTGATTCAGGATGTATGGAAGACACACAGTTTCACTTTAGGATACGTAGATGTCCCACTAGAAGACCCACAACGCATTCTCATTCGCTGTCATCATACTCCTCATACAACAGAAACTGTCCGCCTGCCCTACTGGTTTGTCTTCATTGTAATTCGGGTGTAACTGGTTTGTCTTCATTGTAATCCGGCTTTTTACTGGTTTGTCTTCTTTATAATCCGGTTTTTACTGGTTTGTCTTCATTATAATCCGGATTTTACTGGTTTGTCTTCATTATAATCCGGTTTTTACTGGTTTGTCTTCTTTACAATCTGGTTTTTACTGGTTGGTATTCTTTACATTGTGTTTTTTACTGGTTTAGTTTGTCTTCTTTACAGTCTGGTTTTTACTGGTTTGTCTTCATTATAATCCGGTTTTTTACTGGTTTGTCTTCATTATAATTCAGTTTAATACTGGTTTGTCTTCTTTATAATCTGGTTTTTAGTGGTTTTCCTTCTTTAAAGACTGGTTTTTACTGATTTGTCATCTATAAAGTCTGGTTTTTACTGGTTTGTCTTCTTTTCATCTGGTTTTTACCGATTTGTCTTCTTTATAATATGGTTTTTACTGGTTTAACTTTTGTAGAATCATCTTACATGATTCTTTACATTCAAGCTTTATACTATTCGTTTATCTTTTCATGAACAAATAGGATGCTGACTTATTCAAAAACTAATTCATATATTGATATGAAGATAAGGGCAGAGGGTAGAAATATGCGAGAAATAGATAGAAATATACATGCCATGGACCTGCCAATTTCAGTTCATTAAGAAAGATAGATCTTTTCATAATAATACCAAATACAAACATACTTAGCAAATTATTCATTACATATTATAATCAAGAAGAAGAGTGTTACCACGAAAGAGCCTAAGCTCTGTGCGGTAATACAGTCAGTTGTTGCTACCAAGAATAGCATAACTTATAGATCAGTGTGCCTTATACCGATTGGATGGCAGAATGGATAGCAAGCTTTCCTGAGCAGCAGGAGGCCGTTGATTCAACTTCTGCTGGACTGCACTGATACTAACAGTACCCCTTGTTATACAGAAACGGACTTTGAACTTTATACCTTTTTATTTAAATTTTATTTTTTTGTTATTTGTTATTTCTTTTTTTTATTTATTATTTTTAAAATTTAGTCTGTTTATGATTACTTGAGGGATGGAGTGATAGATTGCTTAACGAATTGATTTATGAACTGATTGATTCAAGTAATGATAGATGGATGTGCTGTGAATAGTACCATTAATGATTAATTGTAATAATAATAATGATAAAGATTGACTAATTTTGTCGAATGATTGATGAATTGAAGGATCTATTTATTAGTTGATTGATTATATTAGTTTATTGATTGATGCTTTGGTTTTTGTATGTATGGATTAATTCACATATTGCTAATTATTATGATTAATTCACATATTGCTGAATTAAATGATGCATGGAGTAACTGATTAATTATTTGATTGATGGATTGATTGATTGATTTTATACAGGCCGATGACTGTTACTACTATGGTTACGTATACTTCAGGCAAACAAAAGATAAATCTATACGCAGGGGTTACTTTCAAAAGGTCAGTTTTTATTTATTTAAGAATTTCTACGGTACTGTAACTTTCTCTGAGATTTTAAATATTAGTATATTTTAATTCATGGCTATCTTAGACACTGTTTTATAAACAATATGCAGGTGTTGCTTTCAATGGCCAGCTTTTATTCTTGTTTAAAAGGCTGAAGTCAAGTTTAACGTCTGTTTCTTGCTCAATAGCATTATAGTATCAGGGAGAGCTCTGAATTTGAACCCTGCCCCTACTGATCCGCTGTCGAACACCTTGCCAACAAGCCACCGGCTCAGCCCAGGTGTTTATAGGTATGGGTACTTTAGACAATGTTTTTAGCAGAGATGATTCTAGCGACATGTATTGAGTTCGTGTTTACAAAGAATCGACCAACAGTGGATTGCACTGATCGTAAAAAGGCGACAAAGCACTAGGAACTAAAACAACGTCAGAAAGGGCATTCGGTTGGTGAGAGCCTAGGCTCTAGAAATTGCTATGAAACTTTCAAATCCGACCCTGGTTGAACTGGGATTGAAGGGGAGATGATGATGATGATGATGATGATTATGGTGATTCTAACAACACCAGACTAGCCTGTGTGCATTGCTGGAGAAAGCACCGGTTGAGCTTTTGGCTTGAGCGATAGGCAGCCGAGTCAAATAATATGAGTCAAATAAAATTTTAGTAATATGGCTGGTTCACGAATTAAAATCAATAGACCTTTGATTAATTGATTGATTGATTGCTTGACTAATTGATCGATTGTGTAATCGATTGATTGATTGATTTATTGAGTATGTGTAAGTATGTGGGATCAGTATGTGCGGGGTTCAAATCCTGGGCTCGCCTGTCACTGACATTGCATTCGAGTGAGGAAACTGACGTTAACCTTAGCTCTACTATTTATTATTACAGCTGACGTTTCAGTCACGGTTCAGTTTTGTCTCAGTCGTAGTTTATATTAGTTAATAAATTAAAGGATTGATTTGATTGATTGATTTGATTGATTGATTTGATTGATTGAGTGATTGCTTTGATTGATTGATTTGATTGATTGATTTGATTGATTGATTTGATTGATTGATTTGA
Source organism: Enchytraeus crypticus (assembly GCA_905160935.1). Taxonomy (NCBI): domain Eukaryota; kingdom Metazoa; phylum Annelida; class Clitellata; order Enchytraeida; family Enchytraeidae; genus Enchytraeus; species Enchytraeus crypticus. The sequence goes on along the minus strand of CAJHZI010000488.1, from coordinate 319,193 downwards.
TTGATTGATTTGATTGATATGATTGATTTGATTGATTCGATTGATTGATTTGATTGATTGATTGATTTGATTGATTGATTTGATTGATTAATTTGATTGATTGCTTTGATTGATTAATTTGATTGATTGCTTTGATTGATTAATTTGATTGATTGATTTGATTGATTTGATTGATTGATTGATTTGATTGATTGATTTGATTGATTGATTTGATTGATTGATTTGATTGATTGTAGTCGGTGGTGCTATTATCTCGACTACCGTTTCTAACTCTGTTCAGTCATCTTGTGTCTGTCATAGCGCCGAGTTTCTTTGCAGAGGGCATAGCGTCTCTTGAAGCCGGTATGACTGGCTTATATTTTTGTAACTTGTGTTATGTTAAAAGCTAGAGAAGCTAAGGTTAATGTCAGTTTCCTCACTCGAAAGCGATGTCAGTGACGGGCTAGCGCAAGATATGAACCCCACACCTTCTGATTCGCGATTGAGTGTCTTACCGACTTCGCCACTGGCTCCAGCTAGTTAGTAGCATGTCTCAATAGCTCAGTGGTTAGAGGCGTCAAGTATCGTTATGAGGTTTTAAATTGACAGATCTAGAGGTGAATTGAACCCTCGTGGGTTCGAATTCTAGCCGTGCTTTTCTGATAGTAAAATCTTGGACATTCACAGGACTGGTTACACGGAAATGGGCTAAATTGCCCAACGGTTTAAACATGTGGTATTAAAAGTGATGGATATCTACATAGTAATTTTATGGTAATGTGTGTTAATTTGTGTGTATTGATTGTATTGATTAGGTCTGATTGAATTAAAACTAATCTACTAAAAATAGAATTAGAGAATCATGGAGTGACTAGTAAACAACTGAATACTAAATAGTAATGTCATCAGCGTCATCTTCCCTGTAATCCCAGTCGGGATACGAATAGACCTTCTCCATTCCTCACTGTCTCATTCTGTATTATCAGTCAATCCCCTATAATCTCATCCCTTCGTTTTCCAATATTTTGTAGCAATTTATGGAGCCTAGGAACTCAACAACCGAATGCCATTTCTGACGTTGATTTGGATCTTAGTGCTTTAGTCGCCTTCTACGATACACGCAGTCACTGGTTGGTCTATTCTTCAAACAACCCCGACACAACACCGGTAACTGGAACTAAATAGTAACTTAAACGATGAAATGTATAAGCATTCTACTGTGCGCCTGTGGTTAGCCTACTTGGTTCTAGTAATCGAAGTTAAGCATCGTCGGGCTCGGTTAATACTTGCTTTGATAGACACCAACTTGGTTGATCATTTAATGTGTGTTATTATTTAAGAAAAATAAATCCAAATCAACGTCAGAAAGGGCATTCGGTTATGATCGCCTAGGCACCAATTACCTCCAGTAATTGCCACAAAACCTAAATGAATGGATATCCCGACCCTGGTTAAACTGGTATTACGTGAAGATGATGATGTGTGTTATTATTTAAGCTCTTTGTCCATTTAACATCTTGTAATGAGGACTTCGCTCTCATTGCTTTATAAATATTTTAATAAGTCAAATAAAGGTGTGAATTGTAAATTTTTATTTACTATTTCTTGTGTAGCATGTCACAACATAGACCAATGGCCCAGCCCTGAACCTGATGAGACGCTTACACTGCCATTATTAGGTACACTGTTAGAGGTACGTAGTGATACATACTCACATACACACACATACTTGCACACATACCAGTGTACACTGTTAGAGGTACGTAGTGATACATACACACATACACACGCCTACATGCACACATGCCAGTGTACACTGTTAGAGGTACGTAGTGATACATACACACATACATGCACGCATACTTGTATACACTGATAGAGGAACATAGTGATACATACACACATACACACACACATACATGGACACATACCAGTGTACACTGCTAGAGGTACGTAGTGATACAAACACACATACACACGCATACATGCATACATACAGTGTACACTGCTAGAGGTACGTAGTGATACAGACATATACACACATACATGCACACACACCAGTGTACACTATTAGAGGTACGTAGTGATACATACACACTTACATGCATACATACTCATGGTACGCCATTAGAGAAATGGAATATTATATATAATACGCAAAAAATTACACATTTACGTATAAAATATAGTCAAAGATTTAAACCATGTATCTACTTATCCATAGTTAGTTAGAAACCATTCAAATAGTGACAATTTTGAGCTTATTAGACCTACATTAAGTAATTTATATAAGGCTGTGTTGTGTCTCCGTGTTGTGTCCGAGACACTGGAGAATAGACCAGTCTTAAATTGCACATGTTGTAAGAGGCAACTTAGCAAGAACTAAGGAAGTTAACGGGAAACCACCTCAAAGACTATATTATTCCCAAGGTATTGGATACATATGAATGGAGGAATGTTGCCGCCCTATGTTCTGTACAGAACTCAAGGAACTGATGATGATGATGATGATGGTTGTTTACATTAGGTGTGGATAAGGCAAATCTTTTTGTGAAGGGATTAACTCGTTAATCGATAGAGTGTTCTTTGTGGAGTGTGAAAGCAGCATGCAGGTAGGAATATATACCGTGGACCTGCCTTTTGGCAGAACACTAGAGGGAGAGAGTGAGTTTGATGGCTTGGCCGGGACTTAATTGGCAAAAACATTTTCTTTATTTGATTTGTAGAACGTGACTAGTCGTTTACAAGAATGTGTTGTAAGAGACGACCAAGTAATAACTGAGGATGACAATTTGAACCACCTTGGACGCCATATTTGTATTAATCTGAGGCTGTATTAAGAGATTGATAATGACATATCCTTTGCAGTGGAATCAATTTGTTGATCAATAGGGAACTCTATTAATAGTATTAGGCGAGTGGAGAATGGAAAGAATATATGCCGTTGATCTGCCTTTTAGCTGAATTCTAGAGAGAGAGTGAGAGAGAGAGATTGAGAGAGAGAGAGAGTGAGAGAAAGAGAGATTTAATTATTGTGGACAGTGGAAAGCATATATTCCAAGCGACCATTGCCATAGATCTGCAGTTTAGCTGAATTGTAAAGAGAGAGAATGAGAGTATGAGATTTAATTTTAATTATAGTGGAAATCATGCGTCTGCCGTTTAACCGAATTCTAGAGAGAGAGAGGGAGAGAGAAAGAGAGAGGGAGAGAGAGAAAGAGGGACAGAGAGAGCGGGAGGGAGGGAGAGAGAGAGAGAGCGAGAGGGAGAGAGAGGGAAAGAGAGGGGAAGGGAGAGAAAGAGTTAGAGAGAGAGGGAGAGGGAAAGAGAGAGAGTGAGGGAAAGAGAGAGGGAGAGGGACAGTGAGAAAGAGTTAAAGAGAGAAGGAGATATTTAATTGTATTTCTATTTTAAATCTGTTAAGGTTCGGGTGCCTAGCAAGCAGGATAACCTGTTGAGAGTTGTAGGTGTGCCTAGGGACCTGCCTAAGGTTTGCTAAAATCCTTAAAATAACTCAGTTTAATGTCTACTTTTAAGATCTACCATTGAGACTGACAGTGGCAGAGGTAGAATATTTATAGTCATAATGTTTTAATGGTGTTTTCCATTGAAAGGTCTCAAATAGGGGATTGACGGATGAAATGATGTAGGACGGAGAGGGTTTGAGGCAGTCTATTCGTATCCCGATCCTAGTTAAACTGGGACTCAAGGCAAGATGATGATGATGAATGTTTTAACCGGCGTTTTAATGAAGTTTTTTTCTTGGTTGCTGAAGAGTAGACCAATCGTGAACTGCATGTGTTCGAAAAGGCGACAAAGTATTAAAATTCTATCGACCCTGTTCTATCGGCCTTCTTCTATCAACCTTGTTCTATCAATCCTGTTCTATCAACCCTGTTCTATCAACCCTGTTCTATCGACCCTGTTCTATCAACCCTCTTCTATCGACCTTTATCAACCCTGTTCTATCAACCCTCTTCTATCAACCCTGTTCTATCGACCCTATTCTAGCAACCCTGTTCTATCAACCCTGTTCTATCGACCCTCTTCTATCAACCCTCTTCTATCGACCTTTATCAACCCTGTTCTATCAACCCTGTTCTATCGACCCTGTTCTATCAACCCTGTTCTATTGACCCTGTTTTATCGACCTTGTAGAGTCTTCTAAGCTAAATCAACGTTGACATTAAAATTACTAAGGAAAAATATATTCA
>CAJHZI010000488.1:300000-310000 GCA_905160935.1 Enchytraeus crypticus | reverse complement strand
ACAATAATAATAGCAATAACAGTAACATTAGCAATAACATTACCAATAGCTATAACAATAACTATAGCTATTGTAATAACGATAGCAATAACAGTAACATTAGCTATAACATTAACAATAGCTATAACAACAACTATAGCTATTGTAATAACGATAGCAATAACAGTAACATTAGCTATAACAATAACTATAGCTATTGTAATAACGATAGCAATAACAGTAACATTAGCTATAACATTAACAATAACTATAACAATAACGATAGCTATAGTAACAACGATAGCAATAAGATTAACATTAGCTATAACAATAACGATAGCTATAACAATAACAATAGCTATAACATTAACAATAGCTATAACAATAGCATTAGCTACAGCAATAACGGTAGCTATAACAATAGCAATTACCATTACTGTGACGCGCCAGAGAACTTATTTTGAGAGAGTTGACTGGAAGTCATTGTTGCAAAATTACTTTAAACGTTCGCTGGAAAAATTATTTAAGAAATTTAAATTATTATTCTAGTTGCTAGTTTGAGTTTATTATGTTTGTGTAGAATTTTTATTTTTTATTGTGTTTTACTTGTATTTGTAGTTTATTTGAGTATTGCTGCCTGAATAGGTGAAATAAAGATTTATAAAATAATAATAACAATATTAAAAATAATGATTATGATGATGGTGATAATAAGAATATTGATAAATTGTACAATATTATTTTGGATAATTAATTATGGTTAGAGGAAAACCGAGACTTAGAATGGTGTTTGATTTGCTAGCTAATTAATATGTTGATATAAAGAGAAAGGCAGAAGATAGAAATATGTGGAGAAGTTATTTACTATGGACCTGCCAGTAGGCAGTGCACTAAGAAAAAGAGAGAGAGAGAGAGATTTTCTTGAATAATTGTTCTGTAAGCTTAGAGAGAGTGCTTTATATCATTATGGATGATTAAGCTACTGTAACGTGTGTTTATGTACTTATAGGTGTATATACGCAGTACAAGTCTTTCTTGAGTAAGGACAAGTTAATTCTGAAGAAATTGTCAAAGGTGAGTTTAGATAAATGACTGATTGATTGATTGATTGATTAATTTATGATTAATGGCGCTTTGATAGATGTTATGGCTGAGTGATATATATGAATTCATTGAAGGAATGATTGACTAATTTATTAATTAATTGACTGATTGATTGATCGAATGTTTGTTTGATTGGTTGATCAATTGTTTGATTGATTGATTGATAGATTGTTTGATTGATTTGTTTTGTTTAATCGGTTGATTGATTGGTTGATCGATTGTTGACTGATTGATCAGGGAATATCGACAAAGAGACCGGCAGAGGTACAGAATGCAATGCTCAAGAGGTATCTGCTAGAGCTGACCCAGAGCTTTATGATTCCACTAGTAAGTGGCTCACTTCTGAGCTCCTTTTCACTGTCTGTTAGAGAAAGTTGATTAAAGAGATTAAATTTTTTTTACATATTTTAACAACAATTATAACAAAACTTAAATAAGTGGAGAAGTAGTTTCTTACCTTTTTTTAGAACGCTAATGAAATTTCATGATTCCAAGTGTGGTATTTTCAAACAGAAAATTTCTAACTCATCTGCTTTGTTATATTTCCGTAAAAAAGTTCATATTAAAAGGCAAATCTAGAACTATTTCTCCCCTCCGAACTCGATATGACTTCTGAAGTGATGTAAGTGCAATAGTTTAATTGTCTCACAGTTTTTCTTTCAATGTCTTTATGTTTCTTCTTTATGTCTTTATCCAATAAATAAAATTAAGTAGTTCTTGTGTGCACAGAAATTCATCGTTATCATGTTCACCGCAAGCAAATAATATTTCTCACAGCCTCCCAGCTGATTTCATCTTTACTTAGCCTATACTTATCAGTAAAAAATCGTTTTTTATCAGAAAGAATTAAACATCCTGTTGTACTACGTGTATAATTCTTGCAAATTGTCCATTCACAAGCCATTTACCAGTCCTGTTAATAGCTATCCTAGTTGATTAACCATTTACCGGTCCTTTTAATAGAAAAATCCTGCTGGAAGCCTAAGCCGATGGAGTTTAACTTGCCTGATGAAAAGTGTCATAACGTTACATTCAATTCGCACAGTGAGCCATTTATAAATTTAAAAAAAAAATATATATATATATATATACATGTATATACGTATATACATGTATATAAATATATATATATATATATATGTATATATATATATATATATATATATATAGATATAATTTTTATATATATATATATGATACATATATATATATGACGCTCCTGACATCATCCCTGGATGATGAGGAAACGGACGTTAAACCTTTATTATACATACATATATATATATACATGTATATATATACATGTATATATGCATATATATATTTATATATATATATATGTATATATATATATGTATATATCATTATATATATATATATACATACATATGCATATCATATATATATTATATATATATATAACTTAGGAGCGCTATCTAGCTGGTCTCATGCCGCTACATCGCAACATATCGCCGCACAAGGGTGTGCCGCGCATGCGAGGCTTTGACTCTGAGGAGTTCATCAGGACTCTGGAACAGACAGGTCCTCAGCTCACGTCTGGCATCAAGGGCGACTGGGTGGGGCTGTACAGGTCTGTTGTTGTTGTTGTTGTAGTTGTTGGACTATACAGGTCTATTGTTGTTGTTGCTGGTGTTGTTGGACTGTACAGGTCTGTTGTTGTTGTTTTTGCTGTTTTGGTTGTTGTTGCTGTTGTTGCTGTTGCTGTTTTTGTTTTTTGTTGTTGCAGTTAGACGTCTTTGTAGCTCTGTAATCAACATGCTCTTCTGATTGGTTCTGCTCTAATTGGTTCCTTTTTATTGGTCCTGTTCTGATTGATCCTGTTCTGATTAGTTCTGATTGTTTATGCTCTGATTGGTTCTCTTTTAATTGATCCTGTTCTGATTGGTGCTGTTCTGATTAGTTCTGATTGGTTCTGCTCTGATTGGTTCTTTTTTAATTGATCCTGTTCTGATTGGTCCTATTCTAATTAGTTCTGATTGGTCCTGTTCTGATTGATACTGTTCTGATTAGTGCTGATTTAGTTCTGCTCTGATTGGTCCTGTTTTGATTAGTGCTGATTAGTTCTGTTTGATTGGTTCTCTTTTAATTGAACCTGTTCTGATTGGTCCTGTTCTGATTAGTTCTGATTTAGTTCTGCTCTGATTGGTCCTGTTCTGATTGGTCCTGTTTTGATTAGTGCTGATTGGTTCTGCTCTGATTGGTTCTCTTTTAATTAAACCTGTTCTGATTGGTCCTGTTCTGATTAGTTCTGATTTGGTCCTGCTCTGATTGGTCCTGTTTTGATAGGTCCTGTTTTCATTAGTGCTGATTAGTTCTGCTCTGATTGGTTCTCTTTTAATTAAACCTGTTCTGATTGGTTCTGTTCTGATTAGTTCTGATTTGGTTCTGCTCTGATTGGTCCTGTTCTGATTGGTACTGTTCTGATTAGTGCTGATTGGTTCTGCTCTGATTGGTTCTCTTTTAATTAAACCTGTTCTGATTGGTCCTGTTCTGATTAGTTCTGATTTGGTCCTGCTCTGATTGGTCCTGTTCTGATTGGTACTGTTCTGATTAGTGCTGATTGGTTCTGCTTTAATTGGTTCTTTTTTAATTGAACTTGTTCTGATTGGTCCTGTTCTGATTAGTCTGATTTGGTTCTGCTCTGATTGGTCCTGTTCTGATTGGTCCTGTTCTGATTGGTCCTGTTCTGATTGGTCCTGTTTTGATTAGTGCTGATTGGTTCTCTTTTAATTAAACCTGTTCTGATTGGTCCTGTTCTGATTAGTTCTGATTTGGTCCTGCTCTAATTGGTTCTTTTTTAATGGTCCTGTTCTGATTGGTCCTGTTCTGATAAGTTCTGATTGGTTCTGCTCAGATTGAAATAAGATTAATATTTATCATACGAGATTGTAAACCTTGTCCATACAGCATTTTGCATTGTTAATAGTAATAATAATACTATTACAATAATAATAATAATAATATAGGTTTAACGTCCGATTCCTCATCCAAGGATGATATCAGGGACACCCTGCATAATTAGACACAGAATATTGCAAGCGTATGTAAGTTTCTGAAATTACTTGTATTTTACTCTCTGCTGGAGATTCTTGCAGAGAAAGAGAATAGTGGAGGCATTATATACCATGGACCTGCCAGTAGGCAGTGCACTAAGAGAGAGAGAGAGATATTTATAATATGTAGATACATATTTATAATATATATATATATATATATATATATATATATTATTTGTATTTCACTGTTTGCAGGAGATTCTTGCACTCTGCTAACTTTGAGGGTTGGCTGCGGTACCGACAGACAGAGGTGAATCAAAAACTGCAAGAGCTCCACATCGAAGTCATGTGCGAGACAGTGAGTGATGTCATCTTGAATTGTTTGTTTATGAGGATTATACAAAACATCGCTGACTTCACTGACGTCACTTACAACACTTACATCACTTACATCACTTTCATCACTTCAAGAGCTCCACATTGAAGTGGTGTGAGAGACAGTGAATGATGTTATCTTCCAGTTGTCGTTTACGAGAATATACAAAATATAATATGTATACGAAACATCGCTGACTTCACTGACATCACTGATATATCTGACATCACTGACATGTCGTACATCTGGTAAAGCTAATGTTGACGTCATATAACTGACGTGATAGACATCACTGACATCTCTGACGTCACGGATATCTCTGACATCACTTACGTCACTGACGTCATTGACGTCGCTGACATAACTGACACCACTGACGTCACAGACGTCTCTGACATCGTTGACGTCACTGACATCTGTGATATCATTCTTGAATGAGAAAGCAGACGTATAGTATTTTCTATATTTTTTATCTCGATGACTTTGTATAGGATGTAGTGATCTGTAATATGTGAGATTACCTGCTGTAGTATTATGTTTCTTGAACCCGATGTTTGGTAGAACGCTAGTGTTATAAAGATATGGGTGTAGAATGAGAGAGAAAGAGATAGAGAAAGAGAGGGAGAGATAGAGAGAGTGACTATGTAATGTTTATATTGAAAGTGTGTTAAAATAAAAACTTTTACTTACAAGACTACACGGTACAAAAGTCACTGACATTCAATATTGAATGGGTAAACTAACAAAAAACATTTATTATTATTCTTACCCTAAGGTCGATGATTTTTATGCTAACTAGCATATAAAATTTTTGCATATCTTGGAGAGATAAATCTGAAAAGGATTATGTAATTTACATAAAACAGGTTAAAGCTTTTGTTAAAAGACATAGAAAGAAATCTTTGAACTGAGTTGATGATTTTTCCATTCGTTTAAGTTTCTGTAGCAATTTCTGGAGCCTAGGCGCTCACCAACTGCATGCCCTTTCTGACGTTGGTATGGATCTAGTTATAATGTCGCCTTCTACGACACGTTCATATTTACATGGTTGGTCTATTCTTCAAACAACCCGGACCCAACCTGGGGAAATGATAGGAAAGGATTATGTAATTTACATAAAACAGGCTAGAGCTTTTTTCAATAAACATAGAAAGAAACCATTGAACTGAGCTGCTTCTTAGGAATGGATTATGGAAAGGAATATGTAATTTACATAGAGCAGGCTAGAGCTTTTGCCAATAGACATAGAAAGAAACCGTTGAACTGAGCTGCATCTGCTATTGTTACAGGATCTAGTAGCGTGGATTCGTGGCAGGAATGAGGTGGAGGTCGTTGACCTTGTCCTTAGACTAAGAGATAAACTGGTAGGACAATTCTCTCTGTTCTATTTGTCCTTGTCCTTAGACGTAGAGATAAATTGGAAGGACAATTCTCTCTGTTCTATTTGTCCTTGTCCTAAGAATTTCAGATAAACTGGTAGGACAATTCTCTCTGTTCTATTTGTCCTTTTCCTAAGAATTAGAGATATACTGGAAGGACAATTCTCTCTGTTCTATTTGTCCTTGTCCCTAGACTTAGAGATAATCTGGAAGGACAATTCTCTTTGTTCTGTTTCATTTTGATAGTTGCAATAATAATAATAATAATAATAATAATAACAAGAACAATTAGAGTGCTACAGTCTTCAATGACAACATCGAGCACAATTGAGATAAAATCAAGCCGGCAAGCAAAAAGAAGGTCCAAAAACGGTGCAAATTTCAAAATCCAGATAATCTGTCCGAAGTAAAGGGAATTAAAGAAAAGGAGGTTTAGGCGCAGGTCGCTGCTCATGGACACTGTATGGAAAGAGAGATGGAAAAGATAGGTCTTCAACTGCTTGTGGAACTGCTCATAGGAAAGCAAAGTCCGATGTGCTTCAAATGAAGATTTCCGAAGATTGGATGGAAGAGAATTCCAGATCTGCGGTGCAGCATGCTGAAAAGAATGATTAGATAGCTGAGAGCGTGAAGGTAAGCTAGGTCTCACAAGAGTAATTAATTTAGAAGACCGAGTAACAGCAGGCTGCATCACTTTAATCAAGTGATTGCATTTACTTGATTGTCATCATCATCATCTTGCCTTGAATCTCAGTTTTACTGGGGTTGGGATACGAATAGACTGTCTCAAATCCTCTCTGTCCCACACCATATCATCAGTCAATTCCTTATTTGAGACTTTTCCATTCGTTTAAATTTTTGTTGCAATTTCCGTAGCCTAGGCGCTCACCAACCGAATGCCCTTTCTGACTTTGGTATGGATCTTAGTGCTTTAGTGGCCTTCTACGATACGTGCAGTCGCCGGTTGGTCAATCCTTCAAACAGCCCAGACACAACACGGGGATAATTTACTTGATAGTTAAACATTTACGTTTACTTGATATTTAAAATTTTTATTTCCAATTTAGATTTCTGAGATGAATTGAAGTCATTTCCAGAAACAGTGTTTGAGGCTGCTTAACAAATTACTGTTGCTATTGTTAACTTTTCCTTTCATCAGCTAAATTAATAGCATAACAGCAGTTAGAGGGCTACTGTCATCCATGACAACATCGAGCTCTTTTGAAACAAATCCAAGTTGGTGAGAAACAAAAGAAGGTCCAAAACAGTTTAACCCTTAATTGCTAACCTGGGGTGTAAATACATCCCATCCTCCTTTTATAGCCGATTTCTTCTCTCCCTTCGCTTACTATCAGATGTCCTTCTAGGAATGCCTTCAGTTACCCCATACTCATATTCTGCGAAAGTGACTAGAATGCCACGCCCATAGAGAGTGATGGGTGTGGCCTATTATGTGAGTATACCTACTTTGATAACCTGGGGTGTGAATACACCCCAATAAATTAGCGTAGGAAATCATATTCTACAGTGCAATTTAGTGTTGTGAAACAATATTATTTGAGCTGTTATTACTCTTGTTAACTGTTTTCAAACGAATTTCCCCACTCAAAGGGGAAATTTATATCGGGCAGCAACCAAAAACAGCACGAGATCAAAACCAAGAAGAACAGATTGTGAAGCGTCTAATGCAGCCATGGCTTATGATTGGTCGTAATGTTACTTGTGATGACTTCTTTAAACGAATAGATCTAGCACAAGAGCTTCTTCTGGTCAATACAACTATCGTTGGAACTATGAGAATAAAACAAGCACAAAATTCCAGAACAAATGCAGAAATCACGTTCACGTGAGGTTAAGTCTTCAATCTTTGGATTCCACGATTTTCAAAGTCAGTTACGTTTCAAAGATGAACAAATCTGTTATGCTACTTAGCACCATGCACCACGACAAACATACATGTACTACGAAAGAGAACGACAGTAAGCCAGATATTTTCTTGCATTACAATGCAAGCAAATCCAGTGTTGATAATCTCGACCACCTGGTCCGTAATTACTCGTGTAAGAGAGGCACTAGACGGTGGCCTCAGCGTCTGTTCATGAACATTCTGGACATTGCCGCCGTGTCAGCTTATGTGATATGGATTGAACAAATGCCAGATTGGAACAAAGGCAAAAGCATCAAGAGACAAATTCCTGTCAGACCTTGCGGCCAGTCTGGTTCTTCCGGAACAAGAGAGGCGATTAGATATTCCACAAGTCATGCAGAAAGGTCCTAAGCTAGCTCTGCAGCCCCTCGGCTTTGATGTGACTAAACCTGTGAAGCCTACTACCGTGCACAAATCTCAGGGCAGGTGCCATATTTGTTCATGAAAACGGGACAAGAAAGTGTGCACGCGTTGCATCACCTTTCAGAAATCATGCTATGAAGGACATTCAACAATAATTTGTCAAAATTGCAGCTAGATATTTTAAAGCCTATGCACTAGTGCATATGGTTCTAGTAAACATTTAACAGCTATAAAACTTTGTACGAAATTCAAATAACAAGACACTATTTTAGTTAAGATAGCGCAAATTAAATTTTGCTAAGTAAGATATTTAAGTTAAGCTATCGTCAGTACTTGGATTGTGCGAACATTCGTGCATAGATATCCCCATTGACAATTAATTATAACTCTCCAAGGATAATAATTGTAAAGAAAATTATTACAAGAGGAATTATTTTCTATTTGTATGATTTAAAACTATAATAGATCGAGTTTATACATATTAAACAATTGGGGTGCAAATACATCCCAGGTTACCAAATTAAGGTGAAAAACTACGATACCGTTTAAGGGTTAAATTAGAAAATCCAGAAACCCCTTCCAACGATAATCCCTTTTTCAGGCGTCATCCCGATGCTTTGGTAAATCAAAGGACGTAGGAGTTTTTGCTCATAACGTATTAAACAGTATAACGATTATCAGTGACACCTTTCTTTCATCTCCTTTTTTTCTATTTTAAAATAGTGTGTTTTGAGTGCTCGTGTTTGCGTGTTTATTTCGCCGATGAATTATTTGGTGTATTGACTGATTAATTGATTTATTTATTGACTGAATGATTGATTGATTGTTTATTGCTTGCTTGAATTGATTGATTTGTGATTGATTGATTGGCTGATTGGTTGATTGATTGATTGTAGGCCAGTATACAGTCGAGTGAAGTGTCACTGCCTAAATCAACAGAGGAGAGACTGAGATCTAGACTAGACGACGTTATTAATTCACTTCCTGCTGACTTACGATCTGTTCTCAACTAGTAGTGTAGATATTTAGGGTTAATTGATTGATACATGCGTTAAGCAGTTTATTGGTCCATTGGTTGATTTGATTGACTGACCAACTAACTGATTGATTGATTGATAGATTGATTGATTGATTGACTGGCGGCCTGATTTCTAAATTGATTGATTGAGCAGTAACTTAATTTTGCTTTTGCGATTCATTTACTGAGTCAACCAACGTCAGTAAGGGAAATCAGTTGGTGAGCACCTAAGCTCCAGAAATTACCACATTTTTTCCTAAAAGAAACTGAAAGGTTTCATCTCGACCCTGCTTAAACTGGGATTCGTGGGAAGGGGATGATGATGATTCATTTGCTGATTCTTTGAGGGACTGATTGATTTTAATTGGTTAAGATAGTGAAGTGAGTGATACATGGATTGATTGTTGATTGATTGGTTCATTGTTTGTGTCTTTTACCACTTAGTCTTGTCTTTGTAGAATTTCAGCGAACAGTGGACATCAAATCTGTTTCGTAGTCTACTTGTATAACGTATAACGGGAGAATTTATATATATTAAAGAGATTAGGTATGTTAGATGATTTAAAGACCCACTCATATGGACATGAAGAGGAAGGCGGAAAACAGAGAAGAGTGGAGGAGTTAATACCATGGACCTGCCAGTAGACAGTGCACTAAGAGAGAGAGAGAGAGAGAGAGAGAGAGAGAGAGAGAGAGTCTAATTAAAATACTTCAATGTTTTGTTCAATGAACCCATGGTCATCGTGATGTATAGTGTTCTATATTAATTAAATAGCCAAGGCGTGTGAAACGGGGCGATTTTAAGATATCGGAATTAAATACCTTTATTTACTTTTC
>CAJHZI010000488.1:215000-295000 GCA_905160935.1 Enchytraeus crypticus | reverse complement strand
GCGTATTTATGTATATATCATGATTTGATTCGATGCGTTAATTTTTCAGGAGTTGATTTTTGGGAGAAAGAGAGAGAAAAGGAGAGGGAGGGAGAGAGAGAGAGAGAGAGAAGATAGAGAGTGAAAATGTCTACTTGTGACACCAATAGCTCAGTGAATTGAGCATCAGATAACGTCATGATCACTTTAATGACCGCTTCTGAGATTGGTTTATCTTTTGATGATTCCATTCTCAGTCTAACCTCTCACGGAGTAAAATTTTGGACTAGTATGGAACCGATAAATGGAAAAATGAATAAAAGTACCTAGAAACGGTACACTTGTGGTATTTAAAATGGTTCATCGTGGTTGATAGCTTTTCAAATTATCCTGTTTAACATTTACTCTTGTAGTTGCGTGAGTTGGTTGTTTTTGATGAATCGTCAGTTTGAGTGTATTGTATTCCATTTACTGTTATTCCCTACAGTTACTGTACAAGTCAAATAAAGAGAGCTTTTAGTATGAACCATAAAAAATGTGCACATGAAATATTATCTCTCTCTCACACACTCTCACTAGGGTTCTGCCAAATGGCAGGTGCAAGGTACATATTCGTACTCAAAGTCTGCTTTCTCGCTCCATAAGAGCACTGCTTAGATCAACAAGTTAATCCCTTTCAAAAGGGGCAGGTATTCAATCCTTATGTAGCCTACATATATGTACCCCCGTGTTGTGCTCGGGTGTGGTTGGACCACTGCAGAATAGGTCAACCGCCAACCATCTGCTACTTATACGTAAGAGGCGACTAAGGCAGGAGATGAGGATGGCTAGAGGGGACCCACCTCACTATGAAATATTTTCCCCCAGGATTAAATGGTAATTAATCCATCTAACTGAGGAAGGCATCGGGAAATCACCTCAGAAGTCATACTTTTCCCAAGCTAGAGGCTATTGTGAAGGGATTAGCTTGTTGATCTAAGGAGTGCTCTTATGGAGCGAGAAAGCAGACTTTGAGTATGAATATGTGCCTTGAACCTGCCACTTGTCAGTGCAACGAAGAAGAAGATGGAGTCTCTAGATAGGGAAAATAGAAAAAACGATTTCTAAGAAATTTTTCCGTCCTCTTTCTCTTAATATTTTTTGCAATACTTACAAATAATAAATAGGCTACTTACATAATAATTGCAAATAAATTACGCATACTATATTTCATTACTACTCTCATCAAAATCCATCTCCCTATCTCTCTCTCTCTCTCTCTCTCTCTCTCTCTCTCTCTCTCTAGCTTCATCTGGTGTCAAGGCAGCTTTTCTGGCATACAAGTCTATTACTACCCCGAGCAAAGGTTACATGTCCCACTTAATACAAGTGAGACAGCCTTCCTCCATGCAGTCATCCACTAGGTCCTCGATAAATTTATTACTCTAGAGCACCCTAGCATCCCTTCTCGCAGTAAGCTCTCCAAGCTCTCTTTCCAGCACACTGCTCCTCAGATCTGGAATTCTATTCCTTCCACTTTGCGCACCCCCTCATCTTCTCTTGACATCCTTTCCTTCTATATGAACTGAAAGACGGTTGAAGGCTTTTCTAATTGACCTCTCCTATTCAACCATTGCACAGGAACTGAGACCAACACGTAAACCCCCATTCCACTATAGTACCCTTCCTGGGACCAAACTCCCGAATTTTGGCTTGCACCGTTTTTGGACCCCACATTCTGCTCATCGGATTCAATTTGGTATCATAATGTCATGGACGACAGTGGCACTCTAATTCTGTTGTTGCTGCTGCTGTTGTTAATGCTACATTGCCACCGATGCTTCAATTTTGTTGTTGTTTTGACTGGATTTGAGATTAACAACTGTTTTAGACTCTTCTGCTAGTCAGCTTAGATTTAGATCATTAGTTGTCTATTTTGCCTTTGACGACAGCAGCATTTTGTTGCTGTTTTGTTGTTGTTATTGTAAATTTGTTTCACTAAGTAAAAAAGAAGTAAATTATATTAGTTTGTTTACATAAAGATTTTGAAGTTAACAGAACCTTAAAGAGGAATTAAATGACGGACTGCTTCCGAAAAAATTGGTTAATTTTTTATTACATTTTGATCTCTCCGAAACAATACATGGACATATCCTACGATTAAGGTTATAATATTGGGTAGGATTGAGATTACGGTTAGGGTTAAGAAATGCTTATGGAAGTCAAGGTTCATACGGTTGAAATCAAATATGTCCGTCATTTAATGGCTAGTAAACTCTAAGTTTTTGTTGTTATTAATTTCTATTTAGTAAATATAAATTAATAAATTGTTGAGTTAAATCGAGATAATCGTCTAATATTTAACGTAATGAAGTTATTTATTTTCTGTCTTACGTTGTAAATTGTGATAAATAATTAATTGTTTATTTTCTTTAAGTAGGATATACAAATTTAAGTAGGATGTAAGATAAACAAAATATGACATGATTTCTTGCTACATCATGTTTAGACATATTTCGTTAAGAATTCTAGCTCACAGACCTAATTTATTTATCAGTAAATTCAAAGGTAGCTATTTATCGAGCTTTGGTATTTCTAAGTTATATTTTCATAGCGAGATTCTACCAGATAATTTTAAATCTCCAGATCTGTTAATGCAACTTCTTTTAGCGTGCTGTTATATCCCATTTTATGGGATCTACATGGAGGAGTCTTGAAGGGGTATGGGACGTCAAGGTCGGCTATCACAAACAATAAGCTACTAGTATGGATAAGGCATTAAGGAATAGCCTTTTGGGAAGCAATTAACTTGTTGATCTATCGAGTGCTCTTTATGTATCGTTAAAGCAGAGTTTAAATATGTACCTTGGACCTTCCTCTTTGTAAAGAACTAGATAGAGATAGAGAGAGAGAGACAGAGAGAGGGATTGAGAGAAAGATATAGATAGGTCTAGAATTAATTTTAAGCTTGCCACAGTTGCATTTATTTATTAAAAAAATATATAAATTAATTCATGTGTATTCTTGTGATTTACTGGATGTTTATTTATTGTTTTATTTGTTTTTATTAATTTATTTATTTATTTGAATGTTAAAATTTATGCATTGCTGTAGTGTCTAATATCGACAGATAAAGCAACAATGCTCTTCTAATCAAAAATTAATTTTAAAGAATTAATTAATCGATAAAATGCTCATCTAATCAAAACTCTTCAAATGTTTCCGCGTAAGACTCGAGTCATTCGCTGTGCGATAGTACTAGTAATCAGCTTTACCATATTTCTACTCTTCGTCGTCGATTTCAAAACGGACCTCAGCGCGCTGCCTTACGAACCTCTCGATCAGTTTCTGCTCACGGCTAATGAGACAGACCTCTGGAAGGTGGTTGCGGCTCACCGGCAGCGGCTTATTCACGATGGAGTCGTTGACCTGCCCGCCGAATTGCCGCTCAATTCTACTGCGGCACAGCTTCGCGAACATATCGTCGATCTTCGTAAAGCCATCCCGATAAATCCCCATCCATTCCGGGTTCTGATAAGTCCTCGAAGGGTCTGTGAAGATGCGGACGTTTATTTACTTATTTACGTTCACTCGGCTCCGGGACATTTCAAGCAGAGGGTAACGATTAGGGAGTCATGGGCAAACCCCAGGAATTTCCCCGACCGGGATGTACGGGTTATATTTCTCTGTGGTGTTGTGCCCGAGGACAAGCAGATTCAGGACGCACTGCTTCTGGAGGCAGATACATATGGTGATATATTACAGGTATGCTTGCTAGTAACTTACATACAGTGATATATTACTGGTATGCTTGCTAGTAACTTACATACAGTGATATATTACTGGTATGCTTGCTACTAAGTTAAGTAATTTATTGCAAACATTTGCCCGTGTAGTGTCCGGGTTGCTAAAGAATAGGCTAACATGACTGCATGTGTCATAAGAGGCGACGAAGCACTAAGATGCAAACAAACATCAGAAATGGCTGTTGGAGAGTGGTTAGGCTCCAGAAATTTCTGCAAAATCTTTTAAATCGCGATCCTAGTTGCACTGGGATTCGGGGGAAAATTTTGATGATGATTAGAATGTTTAAGTATTAATGTTATTTGAGTTTCCGTGAATCTCAAATAAATTTATTTAAATTGAATAGTCTACATGTTTAATGTTAATGTTAGATGGTAAACTACTTTTTTATTTACATGCCATCACTGCCATAACTATACACTTACATGCTATAACTCTGC
Source organism: Enchytraeus crypticus (assembly GCA_905160935.1). NCBI lineage: Eukaryota > Metazoa > Annelida > Clitellata > Enchytraeida > Enchytraeidae > Enchytraeus > Enchytraeus crypticus. The sequence goes on along the minus strand of CAJHZI010000488.1, from coordinate 290,798 downwards.
CAAAGTTATATGATCTATTTTTATTTTAAAAAGTGAACCAGTCTGCTATCACTCAATCAGTCTTCAAGCCATTTAATAAAGCTATTTATTTAATTCAAGCTATTTATGTAAAGAAATTTCAAAATTTGTAAAGTCATTTCTGCAGCTTGTCTCATCTTTGTCTGTTCTTTCTTTCAGTATTCTACACTGCAGATCTGAAATTGTCATCAAACACATTTCTATTGTTTTGTTTTTATTGTATACGCTTGCTTTCCTATGATCAGTTCTATAGGTAGCAGTACCGTAGACCCTACCGTGTGCTGTCACCGGTCCATCATGTGCTTGGATTGGTGTCTTCAGAATGATGTTTGGTTTTCGTAAATATGATTCTGTAAATGCATTTGCATTAGCCTGGGAGGCTCGATTTTCATCACCCTAAATTATCCATGTGTCTAAGACTTATGAAAAGATTCTTAATCTCGGACTCATGTTTAGTACTAGGCACTTCATGCAGAGGTTTTATCTAACTAAGTATATGAATATTTGTACGAAATGTAACATTGTTGGACTTAACTTTGATTTAGTGTCATGCTATAATATAAAAATCGCAGCTATAAATGCTTTTTCAAAATAGGCTTCAGCGGTATATAGCGTCCATGTTGTTATCATGGACAACAGTAGCACTCTAATTATATTATTGTTGTTGTTGTTGTTGTCCAATCTATATGATACCTTAGCATTACTTAAACTGGTACAATATGTATGACTTAATCATATTGTTTTTGTTGCTTTTACTGCAGGAGGATTTTATAGATTCGTATCGTATTGTTGTTGTTGCTGATATTGCAGGAGAATTTTATAGATTCGTATCATATTGTTGTTGTTGCTGTCGATGCAGGAGGATTTTATAGATTCATATCGTAACCTGACGTACAAGGCAGTGGCCGGACTGCGCTGGATTAACTCTCACTGCCTCAACGCTAGGTTTGTCCTCAAGTCAGACGACGACATCTTCATCAACATCTTCAACATGGTCGACCAGTTTGACATCAAAACGAGGCAGGAAATGAGCGACAGGGTGAATATTCTATTACAATGTCATTATACTATTAAAATTCTAGTATAGTTTCATTATACTATTACTTTAGGCTATCTAAAGTAATTCCAGTATAATGCTATAGGCTGTACAAGGATTGGATTAGGCATAGCCTTTAATGAAGGGATTAAACAATTAAAATTTATAATTTTGATGTAATTTAATATAAGTTTCTTGTTTTGTCAGTGACCGTGTGGTAGATCACTGGATTTGAATTCTACATCTTGAATTACACATGACTACAGACCAATTCACTCAGACCAATCTGCATAGGAAATGTGCTGAGGAGAAGTAAGGTCCTAAACGAAAGGTGATCAAAAATGGTCAGGATAGATTAGGTTAGATATCTATTGGTTATCTGATGTTATATCAATTGTCAAATTAATGTGATTGATTGATTGACTGACTAAAGTGATTGATTGATCAATTGGTTGATTGATTTGGCAGGTATCTGGCTACATGATTTGCCTGGTCTGGTCTCGCATGCGAGTCGTGCGAGAGAAGAAAAGCAAGTGGTATCTCTCCCGCGCCGAATTCCCCGACGATTACTTCCCCCAATACTGCTCAGGTTCCGCTTTTGCCATGACGACCGACGTCGCCGCTGCTATGTACAAAGCATCGCTACGGACGCCCTTCTTTTGGGTCGACGATTTCTACGTTACGGGCCTGCTAGCACGTGAAGTAGGAGTCACCCGAACTTCGTACAACCCTGCATACTCTCTGGGGCCTTCAACATTCCTCAAGAAATTCACGGAACCCAACGCCACTCGGGATCTGACCGTTGGGCATGTGCATAACCTTAAGCACCTGAGGCAGGTGTGGAACCGGGTGTTGCTTGTTAGGCGGCCTGATATGATAGGTCCTGATGACGTTAGTAAGGTCAGGTAGTGGAAATGTATATCAGAACCTGATATGATAGGTTCTGCCGATGTTAGTCAGGTAGTAGAGATGTGGAACAGAACCTGATATGATAGGCTCGGCTGATGCTAGTCAGGTAGTAGAGATGTGGAACAGAACCTGATATGATAGGCTCTGCTGATGTTAGTCAGGTAGTAGAGATGTGGAACAGAACCTGATATGATAGGCTCTGCTGATGTTAGTGAAGTAGTAGAGATGTGGAACAGAACCTGATATGATAAGCTCTGCTGATGTTAGTGAGGTAGTAGAGATGTGGAACAGGCAACATTGATTGTTCTACAGGCAACATTGTTCTACAGGCAAAAGTGGTTGTAGTATAGGCAACATAGGTTGTTCTGCGTTCTATATGCAACAGTGGTAGTCGTATAGATAACTGTGGTTGTTGTACTGGCAACATTGGTTGTAGTATCTATAGACAATGATGTTTGTTCTACATTGTATATGCAATGATGTTTGTTGTACCTGCAACATTGGTTGTTCTATAGGCATCATTGCTTTCATAAAGCAAGCAACAATGTTGCTCGTTTGTTAAACAAGCAACAGTATTGCTAGGTTTTCTACAGGCAACAGTGTTGCTAGGTTGTTCTAGAGACAACATTGTTGCTAGATTGTTCTACAGGCAACAGTGTTACTAGGTTTTTCTCCAGGCAACATTGTTGCTAGGTTCTTTTACAGACAACAGTGTTGCTAGTTTGTTCTCCTGGCAACAGTGCTGCTAGGTTGTTCTCCAGGCAATTGTGTTGTTCTGTTTTGCTTGATATTATTGTAAAAGTGTGATATTTATGAATTTACTTCCAATTTACATATTTGCTAAGTACTTCTATTGTACTACTTATACTATTGGCTAGCTTTAATAGTACTTGTAGTGTACTTGGTACTATTGGTTAGCTTTAAAAGTACTTTTAATGTACTTGGTACTACTGACTAGCTACTTTGGTACTACTAACAAGTACACTAGAAGTACTAAAAGTACTTCTAGTGTACTTGTTACTATTGGCTTGCTTTAAAAGTACTTTTAGTGTACTTGGTACTTTTGGCTTGCTGTAAAAGTACTTCTAGTGTACTTCTTACTACTGACTAGCTTTAAAAGTATTTCTAGTGCACTTGGTACTACTGGTTTGTTTTACAGTGCTTATTATCTACCTGCTACCACTTGTTAGCGTTAAAACTATTTCTAGTTTTCCGCTAATCATGGCTATAGCTTTAAAGTATTTCTAGTTTGATAGTCTAGCTCGTTAGTCTAGTGTGTAGCATAATCTTACTGCTAATCCTCATTCGTATCGTGTTTTGTCACTATGCTATAGATAAAGTCGATAACTTTTCTGTCTAAGACTTGAGTCCACTGGAAGACTTAGGTTAGGTGCTTCAATTGCAGCTCATTCTGCAGTGGAATACGTTTATGTGTAAGAATGGGATTTGAAGTTTCGCGCTAGGGTCTTGTTTCTGGGATTTGAATATTATTTGGTGCTAGGGAATGAAATCGTGATTGTTTGGTCGGTTGATCTAATTTGCTACTAATCAAAACATTCTGCTGTTGCAGTCAAAATTTAGCTGCAAATCCTGCTGTGAAATGTTTAGCTGCTACATCCAGCTATCAAATGTTTAGCTGCTACATCCAGCTATCAAATGTTTAAATGCTACATCCAGCTATCAAATGCTTAGCTGCTGTATCCAGCTATCGAATGTTTAAATGCTACATCCAGCTGTCAAATGTCTAGCTGCTACATCCAGCTATCAAATGTTTAACTGCTACATCCAGCTGTCAAATGTTTTGCTGCTACATCCAGCTATCAAATGTTTGGCTGCTGCATCCACTATCAAATGTTTAAATGCTACATCCAGCTATCACATGTTAGCAGCTACATCCAGCTATCAAATGCTTAGCTGCTACATCCAGCTATCAAATGTTCAAATGCTACATCCGTCTATCAAATGCTTAGCTGCTGTATCCAGCGATCGAATGTTTAAATGCTACATCCAGCTGTCAAATGTTTAGCTGCTACATCCAGCTATCAAATGTTTAGCTGCTACATCCTGCTGTCAAATGTTTTGCTGCTACATGCAACTATCACATGTTAGAAGCTACATCCAGCTATCAAATGTTTAAATGCTACATCCAGCTATCAAATGCTTAGCTGCTACATCCAGCTATCAAATGTTTAAATGCTACATCCAGCTATCAAATGCTTAGTTGCTGCATCCAGCTATTAAATGTTTAGCTGCTACATCCAGCTATCAAATGTTTAGCTGCTACATCCTGCTATCAAATGTTTAATTGCTACATCAGATGTTCATCAAATGTTAGCTGCTACATCCAGCTATCAAATGTTAGCTGCTACATCCAGCTGTCAATTTCTTAGCAACTACATCCAGCTATCAAATGTACGTACAAGTTTTATTGCTGCAAGTTTTTCCATCTGCTGACTTGTGAATAAAATAAACGATAAGTTTATCGTAGGCTGAATCATGTGGCTTATTGGCAAGTTGTTCGACAGCAGATCAGTAGGTGCAGGGTTCACTGGCATGCTATCGAGCAAGAACTAACGTTAAACTCGATATTTTTTCCTTCTTATAAGCCAGCTATCTACGAACTTGCGTTTAATCGGCTAAGAGTGCAATTTCAAAGGTAATCAATCAATTGATCAATCAATTAACTGGTACAGTCAAGGTTTAATCGATGTTAATTCAATTTCTGCTGCTGATATCGCTATTTTTCACTGTTTTCTATTGTTGTTGTTGTTGCTGCTGCTATTAAGGTTGTTGTAAATAATTTCTATACTATAGTCGAACTGTTTTCTATGATTTACTGATTTGTGCTTATTTTTCTGACTTGCTTTCAACGCCTTCGTTTTCGTAACCTAAATCAATAATTATGTCATCGCTATATATTGTTTCTATTGAGAGAGTTATGATGCCATTTTGCATATGTATAATTTGTATAATTGTGAAAATAACATTTGACAAGTTTTAATCAACTTCTAGACAACATCGAGCACTATGAGAAAAATTAAATAAGTTTTACGATAACTGAGATTATATGCTCTAATGGATAAAGGAAGTTTTGTTGCACGTTAATCAACTTATAGCCAACATAGAGCACTATGAAACATATTAAGTGGTAGAAGTTTTTTATGATAATTGAGATTCTCTGCTGCAAAAGGTATAGGAAGTTTTACATAATTTTTCTCTTATTATTATTATTATAATATGTTTCGCTGATATTTTCAGAAATCCTGCGATATTTTTCGTGTGCAGATATGAGTAGCTCTAGTGATTTACCTGGTTGTAGAGATGTTGATTTTGTTAAACTTTGACTGCGTAGGCAAATCCTTCAGTGCAGTTATTAAAAGTGTAATTTTGTATAGCAGTGTCTTAGCCTATAGACCTTTTATTAAGCATGTTTACTTTAAAAATCACATTGTGTACTTTCCTTTCGCTGGAAGCGCCACTGTGCACTCAACAGCTGATTGTTTTACTGAAGGAATTTATAATGTAAGATATCCCATAAATGTAAACAAATTCTCTCAAAATATTTCATAATAATAATGATATTATTCTGTGTTAACACAAGTGAAGCAAATGTACCTCCGTTGAATTAGTACCTCATGTTTCAACTACATTTCCCAATGTTGAAATTGCATCGCAGTTGTTCTTATTTATTAATATTATATAATATAATATTATATAATAATATTCTATATATTATATAATATTATATAATAATCGTATCCCGACAATAATTCAACTGGGATTAAAGGGATGATGATGATGATGATGATGAAGATTATGATATAATGTTATTATATATTAGTATTTATATTAATATAATATTTATATAGAATATTTTTATATACTAATATTTATTATAATTTTATTTATTTATTAGCAATTATAATTTTCTCGTCAGCTTAATGTTGGATCCGTAGTGCTCGAGGTTGTCTAGGACGGCATCCTAGTTGAAGGCTATTGTTGTTGACGTCCCTGACATTGCCCTATGGCGAGGAATCGGACGTTAAATTCTTATTGATTGATTGATTGTTGTTATCAATAGTTTGAATGGCATAAGCATCTTTGATCTCTTTCTGTGTTTTATCCGTGTGTATAATGTTTGTGTCTAGACTGAATTTACATTGTGAGATTTGTAAATACTTTGTCATGAAAAAAGCATGTCCTATCTTAATCTCTTGTATATTAAATCTGATATATAGCTATAGTGATATATTTACGTTTAATTTATTGATAGTTATACAACTGTAAACTATTACAATGAAGGAAGAGCTTGATGTTAAGCTAGAGAGAGGTAGACCACAGCTAACGTGGGTTGCGGTAAATAAGAAGGACTTATGTCCTTCTCAATCACCGCATAATAAAGGAGGTTGACTGATGATATTTCAGTCATCATCAGTCAACCCCCTATTTTGTGGTGATTGACGGTCAATCCCCACAAAATAGGGGGTTGATTGATGATATGATGTGGGACAGACAGAAGTGGGGAAGGTCTATTCATATCCCTACCCTGGTAAATCTGAGATTCAAGGGAAGATGATGATAATGATACTATTGCAAAATATGTTAGTAATTAGTGAGCAGGTAGTTGTAATAGTAATAGTAATAGTAATGTTGTAAGAGTAATTTTTTAATCGCAATCTTGTAATAGTAATGGTGGGTCCTGGCGAATGCAGAATAGACCAGCCGTACGCTGAGCGCGTGTCGTTAGATTCGACTAATCATGAAATGGAAAGGCAATGGAAAGCAACGCAGAAGACATTTGACGCCAGCTAAGAAAGTATTAAAACAGACATTCTAGTGAAATGATCAACTACGTTGTTATCTATCACTTCTAATACCACATGTTAAATCCGTTGGGAAATTATATACATTTTCCGTATAGCCAGTCCAGTGAATGTCCGAGATTTTACTCTCAGATCAGCGCGGCTGGGATTCGAACCCACGATGGTTCAATTCACCTCAGGATCTGTCATTTAAAACTTCATGACGTTATCGACACCTCTAACCATTGCGCTTTTGAGACATTATTGAGATTATATGGAGCCTTTATTATGGGATGCATTCCATTTCATCATCTTCAGCATCATCTTCCCTAGAACCCCAGTTCTCTAGGGTCGAGATTAGAAATTTTTTTTATCAATTCCATTGCCATCACAAAATGATCGAGCCTGCTGATTTGTTGGTGGTGAATGATAGGTTCCTACTGAGCATGAAAACTAGTTATGTATAGGAATATATACTTTGAGTCTTTCTCTAAGCAGAACACTAGAGAGAATAAGAAAGAGTGGTAATTATTGAAATGAGCTGAACTGCAGTTTTGTTTCATTTCAGTGGTGGGATTTGTAGGTTTCTAATATAAGAGTGAAACAAATGGCCGGTTGATGTATTTTACGATAAAAATGCAGGAAATTTAAACAAATGTAAAGGTAGGTTGGTAGATTATAGTGTGTTTAACGTCAAGCTTCAGAAGCCTAAGACTTCCCTCCATGACGACTCGACACACTCGAGCTACCGTCACAAAGATTAATGTAACAGTAAGTAACAAATGTTACTTATGTCAAAAGTGACGGTTTGACCATGACTCCTACTGTAGCCATGTAACTGTCATCATCAAACAACTGTAAACTGTAGCTGTAATATACTATGTTAAATATCTTTGTAATGATGTTTTCATGATTTTTTAAATTTTCTAGTATTCCTTGTCCTTGCTTTTATAGCTCTATTTACTGTTCTAATCACTGCGCATATTATATACGGATATCTGCTTGTTTGCTTTGTTTCTGGTTGTTTAATGTATTGAAGCCTTACGATATTGTTTCTCAAGGTTATATTTCGTGATTAACGTTATCCAGTCTCATTGAATTTTGTTAATAATGTTGTAGCAGTCATGTTGTAAACAACATTGCTTATCTGACTATTGCTGTGTACTGTACGCTAGTATATAACTTAATTCTCCATCCTTGATCTCTCTCCCCCCTCTCTCTCTCGCAGTCTCATTCTATGTATATCCCTCTCACTCTCTCTTTCTCTCTCTCTCTCTCTCTCTTTTTCTCTATCCTTAATCTCTCCCCCTCTCCCGCTGTCTCTCATTCTATCTCTAACTCTCTCTCTCTACCTATCTTTCTCTCTGTCTCTCTCTTTCTCTCTGTCTCTCTCTTTCTCTCTCTCTCTCTCTCACTCTCTATTGGTGTATGGTCTAACGACAGGTCTCTGAGTTATAACTCTTTCAACTTATTATTTCGTCTGCTCTTCTTTCATCTCTATATACGAATGTATATGACGTCCCTGACATCATCCCTGGATGAGGAAATGGACGTTAAACCTTTATCATCATTATTATTATTATTATTATTATTATTATTATTATTATTATTATTATTATTATTATTATTTGATATCAAATAGTCCAACATCTCTCGTCTCGGTCTTCCTCTAACCTTTGGCCTTGCTACTATATATCTGCGCTTTGTTTATTGACAAGAATCTGAGGTAAGAATATGATGTGTAGAATTCGTTTTAGGCTGAATTTTAATTCTCAAAAAAGATTAATTGACTGAATGATTATTGATTAACTGACTGAATGACTGACTGACTGACTGACTAACCTCATTGACTGATTGATTGATTGATTTAGTGATTGACGGACTGATGTAGCAGCAGCAAGCACCACCTAATTGAGACATGTTACGTAATTGTTCTAGATAAACGGTATTTTGTATCCCATAACAGGATCCGAGTTGAATTCTAGTTTATACTTTACGGTTTTATTTCCTCGATATTTTCTATATTACGGTGTTATCTACATTCAAGTTCCATTACTATTATTCGTTGTTGTATGTTATACTGTCGTATTCGTAAGATGATGATGATGATGATGATGTTATACTGGTCGCATTAGATGGATTGATAGATTTACTGTTTGACAGATTATTAATTAATAAGTTGATTTTAATTACTGTAATTGATGTTAATTCGCCACTGGCATCATGTACCGACATCGCCACTGGCTCCAGTCAGTGGCGATGTCGGTAAGACACTCGACTGCTGATCAGTAAGTGCGGGGTTCAAATCCTGGGGTCGCCCGTCATTGACATAGCTTTCGAGTGAGGAAACTGACGTTAACATTAGCTTTACCAGCTTTTAGCTTTAATTACTGTAATTGATGTTAATTACTGAATAAATGATAAATTAACCGACTATACGTGTATCTCTTATCGAACCATTCTAATTTGATTTTTTTATAGATTTAAATTCATTATATAATCTTTATTTCACCACAGTATATGACAGTTAACAGTACATATATATATATATATATATATATATATATATATATATATATATATATATATATGTATATATATATGTATATATATATATATATATGTATATATATATATATATTACAACTGACTGGAGCCAGTGGCGATATCGGTAAGATATTCTACCACAGATCGTTATGTGCGGGGTTCAAATCCTGTGCTCGCCTGTCACTGACATCGCTTTGGAGAGAGGATACAGACGTTAATATTAGGTTTAGCTTTTTAACTTAAACGTGGTTCAATGCTAAACAAAACAAACATAATTAAGCAACTCAAAAATTAAACGTCCCTGACTTTGCTTTATGGCGAGGAACCGGACGTTAAATTCTTATAGATTGATTGATTGATTTTTTCGTTTAGTATCGTTGATTTGTTCATCACAGCACAGACTATACAAACAATAGGAACGTGCATGTAGTTAGATAAACAAATAACAGTACGAAAGAAGCTACCATAAAGTTATTAGTGGTTATATTTTGGATATAAATTGATTAGTGGTTAAAGATTCCGCTTTAAATCAAAAATTAATAAATTAAATTACGCACTATATTTTTTATATCACACTATCAAATCACAACCTAAATCTATAGCAAATCTTAGCAACAGTGTCTTGGTTTTGAAGTTATTTGTTATTTAATTGTCAGTAATTTGTTCTTTATACGAATGCTTTATACTATTACAGACAGACAGAACTGACTCGCTGTATTTATATTAGTCCGTATTGCCTGCATAAGCAATTTCGAATATTTCGTTAATTAGCCAGTTAGAATTTATTGACTTATTCAGAGAAGTAATTCTTAATAAAATTTAAAGCTAAAGTTAACGTTAGTTAATTCACTCGAAAGCGATGTCAGTGATGGGCGAGCCCAGGATTTGAATCCCGCACATACGATATATCCTGTGATACGTATTACTTGGTCGTCCGCAACGAAAATCGCAGTTTACGACTGATTTTTTTCAGAGTGACTTGAATTATATTTATCAAGTCCATATACCTAGTTGACACATGGTACTAAAGGGGAAAAGTCTACTAAAAGAGGGCATAAAAGGCAAAATGGAAGGAAACAGATGCAGGGGCAGACCGAGATTAGGTATGTTATATGATTTAAAGACCAACTCATATGTGGAAATGAAGAGGAAGGCGGAAGACAGAGAAGCGTGGAGACGTTGCATACTATGCACTTGCCAGTAGGCAGTGCACTAAGATAGAGATACCGTATAACGTTACATCTTCCTAGTGAAACATTTTTGTCTAGTAAAAAGCTAAAAGCTAAGGTTAATGTCAGTTTCCTCACTTGAAAGAGACGTCAGTGAAGGGCGAGCCCAGGATTTGAACCCCGCACATACTGATCCACGATCGAGTGTCTTACTGACTTCGCCACTGGCTCCAGCCAAGTATATATTGTACACTACTAGTTTAACTAGTAGTGTAAAATAGGTCTATGCAACTCATTACAATAATAAATAATGCCTCTGATTCTTCTTATTCTAACCGTGCGCCTCAGTACAACCAAACTTAAACCATCGTTTAGACGTCACTTGACAGTTGTCTGTGTTACAAGTTGATGTTGAAACGAATATAGCCGAGATTCTTTCAATTAGCTGTACACTGTATTTCTAAGTTAGCTGTATTCCTAAATTAGCTGTATTTCTGAGTTAGCTGTATTTCAAAGTTAGCTGTATTTCTAAGTTAGCTGTATTTCTAAGTTAGCTGTATTTCTAAATTAGCTGTATTTCTAAGTTAGCTATATTTCTAAGTTAGCTGTATTTCTAAGTTAGCTGTATTTCTAAGTTAGCTGTATTTCTAAATTAGCTGTATTTCTAAGTTAGCTATATTTCTAAGTTAGCTGTATTTCTAAGTTAGCTGTATTTCTAAGTTAGCTGTATTTCTAAGTTAGCTGTATTTCTAAGTTAACTGTATTTCTAAGTTAGCTGTATTTCTAAGTTAGCTGTATTTCTAAGTTAGCTGTATTTCTAAGTTAGCTGTATTTCTAAGTTAGCTGTATTTCTAAGTTAACTGTATTTCTAAGTTAGCTGTATTTCTAAGTTAGCTGTATTTCTAAGTTAGCTGTGTTTAGTAGGAACTTTATTTAATTTTCTTATAATTGATTTTGATTGTTTTATGATCTTATGCATATGTGTGTGTATGTATGTGTGCTGCATCTTGATCCTGTGTGTTTTTGACGAATAAAGAAATGAACATATTTAAATGTTTCAATAGCGCAGTGGTTAGAGGTGTAGAAAACGTCATGACATTTTAAATGACAAACCCCGAGGTGAATTGAACTCTCGTGGGTTCGAATCCCGACCGCGCTGATCTGAGAGTAAATTATCGAACATTCATTGGACTGGTTACACGGAAAACCGACTAAATAGCCTAGCGGTTTTAACATGTGTGGTATTAAAAGTGGTCGATATCAGCCTAGTTGATCGTTTCACTATAATGTAAGTTATGGGCTGGAGCCAGTGGCGATGTCGGTAAGATATTCGATCGTGAATCAGTATGTGTGTGGTACAAATTCTGGGCTCGCCCATCCCTGACGTCGCTTTCGGGTAAGGAAACTGACGTTAACATTAGCTTTAACCTTTCATTATTATCACTTCAAATACTTTAACGTGGCAAATATTTAATAAATTAATCAAATACTACTGGATTATTTAAACATAGGATATAATATATATATATATAAAATACTACTATATATATATATATATATATATATATATATATATATAGATTTATATAATACTACTGGATTATTTAAACATATGATATTTGTTCGTATAAATACGGTATGGTATACTGCACTGGGCACGTTTTTAGTTATTTCTTCCATCTTATATGCATGACTATTAAAAACAGCTGCCTTTGATACCCCATCAGTTGCAGACAGCGCGGATTTAAGAATAATCTTCCACTACCAGTGGGTTTTGTTCATTAAAAGCCGTCAGCATTCAGTCTTTTAAGGTAGTCGTCAATACAAGTACTTACCGAGCCCGAATTTGTTTAATTTCGTTTATTTAAACCAAGTACTCTTCATCCCGTCATTATTAAATAATAATGGCGGGATTAGGCCTACCCATAATTACCCATTATATTAATAATATAATGGGTAATTTTGTATTATCAAGCTTTACCACAAGTTATATAAGTCATAAGAGATAGAAAGGAAGGGAGAAGAGGAAGGGGCAGGCCGAGATTAGGCATGTTGGATGATTTAAAGACTCACTCTTATGTGGACATGAAGAGGAAAGCGGAAGACAGAGTAGAGTGGAGGCGTTATATATCGTGGACTTGCCAGTAAGCAGTGTACTAAGAGAGAGAGAGAGATATAGAGAGAGTGACCGCAGTTGAAAACTGTAATATTTTCTGACGGCTTATAATTACATTTCACCCTTCGATATGAGAAACTTTATAGGTAAAACTTTTAAACTTTTCTTTATATAGGGAAACTTTTTCTCTATCAGGATTACATTTCATTTTTTATGCTCTAGCATCATCATTAGCATCCAGTATCCCACGCCTCGGTCTTCCTCCAACCTTCTTACCTTCCTTTCTTTCTTCAATGACGTTTAAAAGCTTTGCACTTTGGAGGATAAAATTCAGAAAATGCTTTTTGCCATTTTCAATGTAGACATTATAATATGGATATTATATTATGTAGATTTTATAATTTTATTTTAAATTTGAAAAATAAAAATAACAAGATGAAAGACTAACGATATCTCAAATAAAAGAGGATAAATTATGAATAATTATAATGCGAATAAGAATCAAATAATCAAATAATAGCTAAACTACAAAGAGAAGAAGCAGAAAATATAAAGAATAAGAAGAAGAAGAAATAACAACAAACAAGAAGAGTAAGTTACAAAATATCAGGTAAAAAAGCGATGATTTTTTGAGGCATGGGTAACGCTGCGGCCATACCTCATGGCATCTCTGTCATCAGAAGTTGCTCCAGTGTGGGTCATTGCCAAGAACAGGACGAGACGACCGAATTCGGAAGTCACTCCAAGGATGGACGCAATGGAATCACTTCCGGTAAGAGATTCTTCTAGTGGAGATAAAGTAATAAGTATATAATACTAGCTAATGTAATACTAACTAATGTAATACTAACTAATACCAATACTAACTAATGTAATACTAATGTAATACTAACTAATGTAATACTAATTAATGTAATACTAACGATGGGTAAACAGGATTGTTTTCTCAGGGAATGACGCCCCTGCCCAGTAAATGTTAGTTGAAGCTGAGGAAGGCATAGGGGCCCACCTCATCATAAGCAGAATTCTCCAAGAATAATGGTATATCAAACGGAATGTTATAAATAATTAATTTAAAGATCCACTCGCATGTGGACATGAAGAGAATGACGGAAGATTGAGATGAGTAGAGACGTTATATACCACGGACCTGCCAGTAGGCAGTACACTAAGCGAAAGAGAGAGTGAGAGAGAGAGATGACAAGAGATACTTATTCTACAATTAAGCCTAATGTTTATTTTTTTTTCTATATCACTACTGTCCAGGTAGGAGCAGAGATATTATGAATTATTTGTACTCCGTGTATCGTCATTGATGTTTTCACCGTCTGAGCAATTATGCTGTATCGCAATGACCTTTGTACTTCTACTAGCACAGGGCAAATTTCTTACCCTGTAGTCTATTATTTCTTACCCTGTAGTCTATTATTTCTTACCCTGTAGTCTATTATTTCTTACCCTGTAGTCTATTATTCCTTACCCTGTAGTCTATTATTCCTTACCCTGTAGTCTATTATTCCTTACCCTGTAGTCTATTATTCCTATTGAGTATCTACAAATGTATCGTTGCCTGTGTTTCGTCCCTGTATCAGTGGCTGGAATGAATACAAGTAACTTGACTTCGATAGTTGGCCGTAAGCTTCCATTCTTATTACTATACTTTAGTTTAAGAGTTAAGATAAATCTACATAAATTGTATAATTCTCGCCATCTGTTCGAAGGCATGTAATTCGAATTGTCGATGACAACATAGTAACTATTTTGTTACAGTATACATTTGTATTGACACGGTATCAATCTACATGAAATAGTACAATTACATCTGATGTTATGGATTAAGGTTTCACATGTTGTAGGTTAAGAAAGGCCTAGGAAGTGTTAGACTCATTTAGAGGGGAAAGTCCTATGGATAGGTAACCCCTGAGTTGTGTTTTATTGTGGTTTATTAGAAACTGCCAGTGAAGATGAGAGGACGTCAGACGGTCATAGGGAACTGAGTGTTTTAGGGTCGTACGTTGCTGATAGTTACTTCGAGAAGGCCGGATAGGCAAGAATAAGGAAGTTGAGCTGGATATTAGAATTTTGTGGGGTATTTTGGCTGGAGCCAGTGGCGAAGTCGGTAGGACATTCGACCGCGGATCAGTATGTGCGGGGTTAAAATCCTGGGCTCTCCCGTCACTGACATCGCTTTCGAGTGAGGAAACTGACATTAACCTTAGCTTTTAGATTTTTATTCTAAACTCAGGGCAGTTGGATAGACTTGTGCCATTTCATTAAGAGCGGATTCTAGGGTTTGATACCGTAGTCATTCGGTATATTGTATCATAATAGATGGCATGTCATGGACAAGGCGAATTGACGTGTGACATAGTTATATATACGTATACTTAATTCATTTGACGTTTGATTTGACCTAATTAGCAGATTCTAAATAATGCAATGTCGATAGAAGAAATGAGGACGTTGAATAGGAAATAGTTTGCCTTTATGTTCATGTGAGATAGTATTTACCATTTAGTAATGAGTGTTAGGATTTCTCTATACTTAGGACTTCTCGATCTTTTTGTAGTTTGATATTTAATTAGTAGTAGTTTCAGTTCTTTCCATTTACTTTGTATATTATTAATTTATTCTCAAATTCTATTATTTACATTTGATTATTAGTTTTCTATATAATTTAGTTATTTGTCATTTAAGGACATTTAAACATTTTTAGTTTCTTGTAATATATTATTTTCTTGTATTGTTTTGAGCAAAATAGAATATAATTTAAGAGAACTAAATACACTTCATTTATAATGCATTACCAATATGTCTTTTATAAATAAAACTGTAATTAGAAATTACAAATGAGAAGTAGCTATCAATGATTGATCATTATTTATTTAGTTTAGCCTTTCAGAACTAATGAACCTGGTCCAGTCTAGGGTTCGTCCTTAGAACCCTTCCCTGACCACTACATTTTTTCTACATTTAACTATCTTATTCATTCATCGATTATTCATTCTTATTCATTGATTGATTGATTCATAGATTTATTTATTTATTGATCGGTTGTTTGTTTGATTGAATGTTCAATTGATTTATTTATTGATTAGTTGATTGATTGAAAGTTTAGATTGACTAATTGATGGCTTGATTTATTGATTATATTATTTGGTTGATTGATGGATCGAGTAGAATTATTTCTACCTATTCAATTAATCAAGACCATGCTACCATTGATTATGATTATGATAGATTGATTATGATTATGATAGATTGATTATGATTATGATAGATTGATTATGATAGATTGATTATGATTATGATAGATTGATTATGATTATGATAGATTGATTGGAAAGGAGTTTCAAATATTTGGGTCATATTATAACCGATGACGGGCAATATGAGACGGAAATATGGACCTGCCAGTAGGCGGTGCACAAAGAGAGAGAGAGAGAGAGATTGATTGGTTGATTGATTAATTGCTTGATTTCCTTATTAGTTGATTGATTGATTAAAATTATTGACTGATTGATTGGTTGCTTGATTGATTAATGGATGGGTTGATTGATTAATTGATTGATTTATAGATTAGTTTATTGATTGAAATTATTGACTGATTGATTGCTTAATTTATCGATTGACTGGAATTATTTCTACCTACTCTAGGCCACGCTACCACCTCTCTCACCAGCCCGAAGGCCCCTCTCCCGGCTCACACCGCCCCGCTACCGATCAACCACGCTCACACGGGGCCCGCCCCTCAAGGCGGGGCCGGCCTGGGGAAGGGCGTCGGGACGGGCCCGGGGGCGATGAACGGGACGGGCCCGGGGGCGATGACCCTGCTCGGAGGGGAGTTGGACTGCGACAAGGCGGTGGCCCTGGTGCCCGTGTTGACCCAGCACATCAGGTACAGGGACGCTCAGCTACAGATGTACCAGCAGGACCTGCAGGAGATGAGGCGACTGTTGATAGGCAAAGAGAACGAGCTAGCGAGGATGAGGAGAGAGATAGACAAGGTTTGTTAGTCTAGTTGCTAAGTGTAGTGTTAGAAAATCAGTTAATTAATTAATGAATGAATTATATATATATATATATCTTAGTGCACTGCCTACTGGCAGGTCCATGGTATATAACGCCTCCACTCTTCTCTGTCTTCCGCCTTCCTCTTCATTATACATGTATGTATATATATATATATATATATATATATATATATATATATATAGCATATATATATATATGCATATACATGTATATATATATATATAGCATATATATAGCATATATATATATATATATATGCATATACATGTATATATATATATATATATATATATATATATATATATATATATATATATATGTATGTATAATACAGAGATACATTAGTTACCGGGCCACACATTTTCAGAGTAAAATTGATTTCCGGAATAGGCCTATTTTCAGAAATTAAGAATGCATTTTGAACTTTATTTGTGCTTGCAAAGTTTAAATCCACGCTAAATAACTCAACTCTTTTGTTAGTCGTAACGCTGACCGGTTTAGAAGCAGATTTTCACTCATCATTGCGGCAGGTTTTTAATAACTGAGTGTATACAACGTCTGTTTTCTCCGACCATTCACTCATTATATTATTTTGCGATTTTCACACTGTGACACATGCCAGCGACAATTTTTAGCGCCTCAAGTTCTGTAGATGTCATACCGTTTGTGCAGTGTATTAGTCAACAAGTCGCTGCCCAAGGCTTGAGAGATTAGCTTCCGGAATCCATTATAAATGCTCATGTATGCTTGCGGCGTTTCTGTTACCAGACGAATAAAAAGTAGATATACTCTCGCTTGAGAGGTTCTGTATAACAGTAACTGCTGTACTTTCACTTCGGTATTTGCATAATAATTATGCAAGCGTCTTTGTGAGGTATGATAAATAGAAGTAAATATAATCGCTTTTGGTATATTTTCAGACTATTGTTTTGACTGCATATATCTATGGTCGCATACAAGCAGTGGTGGATTCAGAGATTTTTAATGGGGAGGTGGCGAAATGCTTTTGACGGTGTCCACATCCAAGTTTCTTACCCCACGCCTTCTTCGGGACAGCTTCTTTATATACTTATACCATTTTTAGCCGTTCTCTCTCTCTCTCTCTTATTGCACTGCTTACTGGCAGGTCCATGGATTAACGCATCCACTCTTCTCTATCTACTGTTTTCCTCTTCATGTCCACATACGAGTGGATCTTTAACTCATCTAACATTCCTTCTGATATTCCATTATTCTTGGGGGATTCTGCTTACGACGAGGTGGGCTCCCTATGTCTTCCTCAGCTTGGACTAACATTTACTGAGCAGGAGCGCTATTCCCCGAGAATATTATCCTGTTTACCCAAGTTAATTGTTTATCTTTTAAGTATTTTAAATAATGGGATGAACTGGATATGATGTAAGACCGAGAGGATTTGAGGCAGTCTATTCGAATGTATCCCGACCCTAGTTAAACTGGGATGCAAGGGAAGATGATCATGATGATGACGATATATATATATATATAATATATATGTACATATACATATAATATATATATATATGTATATATATATATATATATATATATATATATTATAAATATACATGTATATATGTATATTTACATATATATATCTATATATATATATATATTTATATACATATATGTATATATGTATATATATATATATATACATATATAGATTAATACATAGAAATTGCCATGAGTAAAATTAAAATATAGATTAAATTATTTATCGGCGTGCATAAGCCCCCCCCCCTCCCCTCTGGAGTGCCTGTACACAACACTTAGATGTCCATCAGTAAGATTGACTCTCATGAGACAATAGAAGCACTCCAGGTACTATGTGATAATAGAAGCACTCTCAGTACTATGTGATAATAGAAGCACTCTCAGTACTATGTGATAATGGAAGCACTCTAAGTACTATATGATAAAAGAAGCACTCCTGACTTGCTAACATAATTTTACATCTCATCCATCTTTACTCTAGCATGATATACCGAACTACTGTATTCCATGCTCCACTATGACATTCCATACCGCTGTATTCTATGCTTTACTATGATAAACCGTACGGCTGTATTCTGTGCTCTACTACGATATACCGTACCGCTCTATTCTATGCTCTACTATGACATACCGTACCGCTGCATTCTATTCTCTACCATAATATACCTTATCGCTGTTTTCTATGCTCTACCCTGATATACCGTACCGCTGTATTCAATCCTCTACTATGATATACCGTACCGATGTATTCTATGATCCACTATGATATAGAGTACCGATGTATTCTGTGTTCTACTATGACACTAAAAGTAAAAAAGCTTAGGTTAACGTCAGTTTCCTCACTCAAAAACGATGTCAGTGACGGGCGAGCCCAGGATTTGAACCCGCACCTACTGATCCGCGGTCGAGTAACTTACCGACTTCGCCACTGGCTGGAGCTAGTGGCGACTTCCACCACTGGCTCTAGGCAATGGCAAAGTCGGTAAGTTACTCGACCGCGAAGTCGAAGTCGAAGTTATACCGTACCGTATGACATTCCATACCGCTGCAGTAACGGTACGGTATAACCTACTACAGCATAGAATACAGCGGTACGGTAAATCGTTGTAGAGCATAGAATAGAGCGGTACGGTATAGACCTCATTCATTTATTGATCTACTGATTAAATGGTTAACTAATAAGTTTATTGGCTAAATTGATTGATCCTTGATAGTTTCATTATTCGATTTGTATTTGATTGATTGATAGTTAGATTGAATGATTGGTTGATTTTGTATTTGATTTATTGAATCTTTGTTTGGATTATTATATGATTGATTAATTGGTTGTTTCATTGATTGATTAACTAATGGATTGCTTGATTGATTGATTGATTTGTTGATTGACTTGTGGTTGCTTTAATTATTACTTGTGGTTGTAATTAGCGTCTGAAGTTTCAGTGGCTATACTGCCAGCTAAAACAAATTTATAAACTACGGCAGCACAAATTGTATTATTGATTAGCAAGGTTGCAATAATGTGTTTATTTAGCTACAGCCGTATACAACCTTAAGTTATGCTCGTATTCTATGCTGCCTGCCTATAGTGTTACACCGCTGAAGAGTTGTCGGTAAATAAGGCAAACGCTCGTGAATTTTATCTCATTAACGAACAAAAATAATTCTTAACTCTCATTTGAGTTGACGAGAATATCCATCAAATCCATTCTCTTTTGTCGATAATTATTTATGTTTCGACACAGTTGAGTTTCACTGCAAGCTTTCCAGTTCTGGTTAAGAGTTACACAGATTTTCGTATATTTAGATCTGAAACATGATATAGTGTAAAATAAAGGCAATAAATAAAAACATTAGGCCATAATTATGGGTACTATGAGTATTAGTGCCTGTGCGAATCAATGTAAAATGGAGTGTTTGTTTGTTTTGAAATTACACAAATTAACAATGTGTTACTGAAAGACTGAATAAATCTCTATCCTGAGTTTTCTATAGACCTACTTCGCTACTAGCTACTTGTATAGGATGTAAAGTTTAGACGTAAAATTAAATTTTTGCCTTCACAATTGAGTTCAATTAGCATGGTTAACCAAGACTCTTATCTCCAGTGATCTATCGAGTACGTGGCAGGTCCAATGTATACAATGGCCTACTCACATGCTGCCTTCACAACCTACATCCTCCTTAAAGATCACTCGATCCACCGACTAACAAGTTAATCTCTGCACAAAAATTAATTACACCTTAAAGATCACATATATACATATATATATATATATATATATATATATATATATATATATATATACATACATGTATACAGGCCTATATATCTATATATATATATGTATATATTTATATATATATATACATGTATATATATATATATATATATATATATATATATATATATATATATATATCACTGGTAAGGAAGTCTAACTTAAGCATGCTAATTTAAAATTTATATATACAGTATATATATATATATATATATATATATATATAAATTTGTATTTAATATATTATGTATTTGTCTATTCTGAAATATATATATATATATATATATATATATATATATATATATATATATTTCAGAACAAAAAGATATATAAATGAAATATTATATATACATATATATACACGTATATACTGTGTGCATATATATATATATATATGTACATATATATATATATATATATATATATACTGTATATATATATATATTGTTTCTTTTACATATGATTGATATATTAGATATATATATATATATATACAATACATGTATATTCATGTATATATATATATATAGACATACAGTATATACGCATGCATATACATGTATATATATACATGTATATGTATATATACATACAATATATATATATATATATATATATATTTATTTATTTATTTATTTATTTGTATATAATTCTCAAGGTCAAGTCTGTACTGGAGGCTAAGGTTCAGAGGGATGGGTGCTTTCTAGGGGGAGAGGGGGACACGGGGTCACTGGGCGGGGGCGGGGAGGTGAGGCAGAAGAAACAGGGGGTGTCAGGTGAGAGCGCTCAGACAGGTCATGGGGTGCATGATCTGAGGAGATATGAGAAAGACTTCAAGTAATTGTCTTACTATCTGATGACGATTACGATGATGATGATGATGATGATGATGATGATGTTGGTGGTGTTAGTAGTAGCGGTGGTGGTGGTGGTGATGATGATGATGATGATAAAGCTAAAAAAGATAAGGTTAATGTCAATTCCTCACCCGAAAGCGATGTCAGTGACGTGCGAGCCCAGGATTTGATCTCGCACCTACGGATTCGCGGTCGAATAATTTACCGAATTCGCCATTGACTCCAGCCGATAGTGGTGGTGTTAGTAGTAGTGGTGGTGATGATGTTGATGATGATGATGGTGGTGGTGATGGTGATGATGATGAGGATATATGAGAAAGCCTTCAAGTAATTGTCTTACTATCTGATGATGATGATGATGATGATGATGATTAGGAGGAGATATGAGAAAGACTTCAAGTAATTGTCTTACTATCTGATGATGATGATGATGATAGTGGTGGTATAAGTAGTAGGGGTGGTGGTGATGATGATGATGATGGTGATGATGATGATGATGCTGATGATGATGATGAGGAGGAGGAGGAGATACGAGAAAGACTTCAAGTAATTGTCTTACTATTTGATGATGATGATGATGGTGACGATGACGATGACGATGACTATGATGATATTGATAGTGATGATGGTGAAGACGGTTTTGGTGATGGTGGTGTTGATGACTTTGATGATGACGAAGTTGATGATGCCGATAATAATGATGATATATTATTTTATAATTTTAATAATTATTTATTTATATCTTTACTGTGTGATTAACTGATTGATTAATTGATTTATTTGATTGCTTGACCGCACGTAAATCTAAGCAGGTGTAAGATGACGTATTGATTGATTATTTTAATATTTAATTATTTAAATATTTATTGACTGACTGATTGATTTATTCATTTAGCGATTGATTAATTGATTTATTTGATTAATTAATTAATTCATTTATCGAATGATATATTGACGTTACCGCACGTAGATCTAAACAGGTGATACGGGACGCTCTGATGGACAACAATTTTCTCAAGAACCTCGACTCCATACAGGTGCGGGAGATAGTCGACTGTATGTTTGAGAAGCGCATCAGGGCGGGGCAGTATGTGATCAAAGAGGGAGAGACTGGGCAGCATCTCTACGTGGCAGCAGGTTGGGCTCACTGGCCCCAGTTACCCGGTGCTATACTACTAACTATCTCTCTCTTTCACTTTCTCTCTCTCACTAAAAGATATCATAAATAGACTCTCTCTCTATCTCTCCTTTAGTGAGAGAGAGAGAGAGAGAGAGATGGAGCTATATACCATGAACCTGCCAGTAGGCAGGTCCACGATATATAACGCCATAGGCCTACATGATACCATGAAAGCATGTAGGCCTATTTTACGCCTCCAATCTTTTCTGTCTTCCGCTTTCTTCTTCACGTCCACCTATGAGTGGATCTTTAAATCATCTAACATACCTAATCTTAGCCTGACTACTTAACTATAGCGATTGCGAAATTGAGTACATTTCGGTATCGGAAAAACGATAAGGATGACGGAATTATTCTAGTGACATCTCTCTCTCTCTCTCTCTCTCTCTCTCTCTCTCTCTCTTAGTGTACGGCCTACTGGCAGGTCAAGTAACATAACATAGCATAATATCAAATAATACTAGGCTCATTGACAAAGGTTACCATTTGCTAACTCAAAGTCGATATGATCTGAATCAGTAGCAAGGATTTGTCGGCAAGGTATCCGACAAATCTGTGGACACAGGGTTCAAACGAAGTTGGCGATCTGTCACTGGCATGTATTAATATTGAGCGGAAAAGAACGCTTAGCCCAGTTCTTGATTTTTCAAAGCAAACTCATTCTCTCTTGCTTTCTGTCTGTCTGTCTGTCTCTCTCTCTCTCTTGCTTTCTCTCTCTCTCTCTCTCTCTCTCTCTCTCTCTCTCTCTCTCTGTAGTTAGTTTCTTTTGTAGTTTCTCTTTTTTCGCTCGTCCGTCACTGACATCTCTTTTGAGTCATGAAACTGACGTTAACATTAGCTTTACTAGCTTTTTTTAGTTCTTTGCTGTCAAATTGACGGTCCACTATGAATATTTCTACACGCCGTCTGCTGGCATGCTATATAATGTGACTTCAGCAAAAAACAGTTGATCACAAAATCGAAACATTTACTGAGCACTGTCACTAAAGGCAACTTAGGAGGGAATTGAGGAAGAGAGTAGAAAACCACCTCGGAAGATATATTTTCTAGATAAGGCTACATTAAGATTCAACGAAGATTTAACATTTGTGATCAAATGAACTTCTTGGTCAGTTGATTGCATTTAAGAATCTAGAATTAGCAGGGAGAAATCTGACTTGACTCATAAAATGTTTCTCAACGTGTTCTTTATTTTATTAGAAGTCATTTTATCTGACTTCTAGTAAAAGCGACTTGATAGTTTTTCATTAACTTCATAACTGTTTGCTCTGTTGTCTCTTGCGACGCTACAACAAAGCTATTGTATCTACGATATTCGCCTCCTACATCATCTGCAGTATCCCGTGATTCACTATCTCTCCGGATCAGAATTGGATTCCAATTAGTTACTACTTATTCTTATAATCTTTTGTTATTGTTTAAATAATAATAATTATTATTATTCAATGATAATTTTTATTCATCAATAATAATGATAATTATTATTCATTCAGCTGGAGCCAGTGGCGAAGTCGGTATGATACTCGACCGCGGATTAGTTTGTGCTGGGTTCAAATACTGGTCTCGTCCGTCACTGACATCGCTTTCGAGTCAGGAAACTGACGTTAACATTAGATTTTACCAGCTTTTTAATACTGAACTTATTAAGATATTATAAATCAAATACTATCATTAATGATAATTATAGAAATATTCGATTATTTGAATGCTATACCTCGCAGAAGGTGAAATGGAAGTTCTACAAGATGGAAGAGTTCTGGGTGTAGTGGAAGCAGGAAAAGCTTTTGGAGAGCTTGCTATACTATACAACTGTAGGAGAACAGCTTCCATACGAGGTATCGATCAATTGATTGATCGATCAATCAATCAATCAATAAATCAAGCAAACAATCATCAATCAAACAATCAATCAGTCGATCAGCCAACTAATCAATCAATCGATCAATCAATCAATCAATCTTCCAAACATTCAATCATTAAGTCAATTAATCAGTCAATCAAACAATCAATCAGTCAATCAATCAGTCAGTCAACTACCCGATCAATCAATTTGTCAACCAATCACTCCTTCAGTCAAACAATCAATCATCAAATCAATCAATGAATTTATTTAATCTATCAATCGGTCAATCAAAAAATCAGTAAATCATTTAATTAGTCAGAAAATCAAATACTTCATTATTCACAGTAAATATAAATCACAGATAATATATATATATATATATATATATATATATATATATATATATATATATATATATATATATATATATATCTTAGTGCACTGCCTACTGGCAGGTCCATGGTACATAACGCCTCTACTCTTCTCTGTCTTCCGCCTTCCTCTTCATTTCCACATATGTGTGGGTCTTTAAATCATCTAACATACCTAATCTCGGCCTGCCCCTGCCTCCTTTTCCTTCCCTTCTACCTTCTGTGACCTTTTTTAATTGGCCTTCCCCCTTATTATGTGTCCTATCCATCTCTTCTTTCTATTTCTTAATACATTTATCAACTGTCTATCTGTGCTAACTCTCTCCAGGACTTCCTCATTTGCAACCTTTTGAGTCCAGCTAATCCTCTCCATTCTTCTCCAAATCCACATTTCCAATGCCTCCAGTTTCCTAATATCTTCCTTCCTTAAGGCCCATGTCTCACATCCATACAATAGCGTGGTCCAAACCAAAGTTTTCACTATCTTTATCTTTGTGTCTTTCTTTAGACTTTTTGTTAATTGTTCTTTTCTACTACCAAAGGCCGCTTTTGCTTATGCAATCCTACTGCATATTTCTGTCTCACATTTCCCATCATCGGTTATAGTATGATCCAAATATTTGAAACTCCTTACCTGTTCCAATTTCGTACCATTTACTGTGATATTAACTTCACCTTTATTATTGGACACTCTCATAACCTTCGTCTTTTTTATATTAATCTTCATGCCATATCTCAAAGCCGTATCATTCAGCCTATCCATTATCTTCTGCAGTCCAATTTCGCTGCCCGCTACCATTCCTTGATCATCTGCAAATCGTACATCTTGTAACAAATTCCCTCCTACTTTTATTCCTTCTTCCAAGTCTTCCATGGCTTCATCCATCATTGCCTCAGCGTAAATGTTAAACAGCAGCGGCGAAATGTTATATATATATATATATATATATATATATATATATATATATATACTGTATATATATATTGTTTCTTTTACATATGATTGATATATTAGATATATATATATATATATACATGTATATTCATGTATATATATATATATATATAGACATACAGTATATACGCATGCAAATACATGTATATATATGTATATATATACATATACATGTATATATATACATGTATATGAATATATACATATATATACATACATATATATATATACATACATATACTTGTATAGGTATTTATGTATATATGCCTATAATTTAACTATATGCATAGACCTACATACATAAATACCTAATTTTCTCACTGCATTCTGTACAATGAACTAATGATCTTTACTACCTTTCACTCTCAATTTACTGCATTACACTAGTGTACATGTATGTTTTATCTTACACCACTGTACAGTAATGAAGAAATGAGTGAAGTGAAGTGAATGTGATAAATGTAAAAATAAATAAATAAATATCGATCATCATCTTCTCTTGAATCCCAGTTTAACAAGGGTCGAGAAACGAATAGATTTTCTCCCGTCCTCCTTGTCACACACCATATCATCAAATAAATGTCATAAATAAATAAATAAATAATCAATAAATAGTAAAATAGCTCTTAACTAGGGTGCCTGCGTACCTGTAGTTTTATGTGTAATTATGTGTGTTTATAGCACTCACTGATGCAAAACTGTGGGTACTTGATCGTCAAATGTTTCAGTCCATTATGAGAACAACCTGCTTACAACGGCAAGAGGAAAACGTTAAGTTCTTGAGAAGGTGAATTAATTCAATTACTTAATTAATTAATTAATCCATTTAATAAAAAGTAAGGTAAACACGCAGTATAGAGAAACGATGAACTATGTTGATATTTATCACTTTTTTAATACCACATTTTTTTTTTTTTTTAGGAAATTTAGACCATTTTCCGTGTAACCAGTCCAGTGAATGTCAGAGATTTTACTCTCAGATCAGCGCGGCTGGAATTCGAACCCACGAGGGTTCAACTAACCTTCGGATCTGTCATTTAAAACTTCACGACGTTACCCCTACACTATTAAGTCATTCTAATTTGTCCTAACTTATAGGCCTACATAATAGTCAAACCGTAATTTGTAGGAGTTCGGAAGATATATTTCTCTGGAAAAAGTCTACATTAAGATTCGACGAAGGGTTCGCATGTGATCGATTCGAGCAATGAGCAATGGCATGCTTATAAATGGCATGCTTTTACTGCGTGAGAAGGTAAATTTCTGAGTAGAAATCTATACATTGGACGAGCAATATTGGCAGAAAAAAAGAGAGAGAGAATAATAAATCGGTGGCAAAGGTTCTGAACTTTTAAAAAATCAATAATAATTTAACTTACGGTTTTTTATCATTAGGCAATGTCAGGGACGTCTCTTGCAGAGTTCACACAAACAGGCGTCACTTCAAACAGACAATTAAAATAGTTGACTCTCAGAAAGCCAGTTGACAAATCAGTGCCAAGAGGTATAAACGATATGTTGATAAAAAGATAGAAAGGGATCGAATAGTAAATGGAAGTGTGTAAATGAAATGAGAAAATATAGAGAGGGAGAGAGGAAGGACAAAAATAAAGAGAGAAAAGAGAGAGAGAGATGATTCAGAGAGTGAAAGTAAGAGAAAAAGAAAGATGGAGAAGAGAGAGAGTTAGAGAGAGATGATGCAGAGAGTGTAAGAGAAAAATGAAAAGAAAGAAGAAGAAGAAGAGAGAGAGAGAGAGAGAGAGAGAGAGAGAGAGAGAGAGATAGAGAGAGATGATGCAGAGAGTGTAAGAGAAAAATGAAAAGAAAGAAGGAGAAGAGAGAGAGAGTTAGGGAGAGATGATGCAGAGAGTGAAAGTAAGAGAAAAAGAAAGATGGAGAAGAGAGAGAGAGAGAAGAAGAAAAAGAAGAAGAAGAAGAAGAAGAGAAGCTAAGCATAGATCACACAGCCTAGAGCTTGCTCAAGAATTCCATCAGTCACTAATCGATGGATACGTCAAACACCTACTAACTACAGCTCTAGGGTGCTGCTACTCCACTGCATTTATCCGCGGCTCTATTTCCGGTTCTATGCTGAACTTTTCAGAAGTCTAAATTAAGCTTTACGAATGAAGTGAAGGAAAGAGCGGGAAAAAATAAATTATTAAAAATGTAGAGGGCGTACTCCTATGAAACACAAGTGATATATCGGTAAGATACTCGGCCGCGGATCAGTATGTGCGGGGTTCAAATCCTGGGCCAGCCAGTCACTGACATCGCTTTCGAGTGAGGAAACTGACGTTAACATTAGCTTTTAGCTTTAGCTTTACATGTCCCTGACGACAACGTAGAAGGAAAAAGTTCCCTTACATCATCCTTGTATGAGGAAACGGACGTTAAAGCGTTATTATTACTATTGTTATTATTTATGTAGTTTTATTGACAACGCCGATCCAGTTTACGCTAGAAACATTCGAAAGCATGTACGTTACAAATAGTACACATACAATAGGTCTATATAAAAAATATATAGTTATATATACAGTAAAGCATACAATAAGCAAAAATAATGCTCTTTGCAATCAGATTTATCAAACCAGCAGAGAAAAAGAAAGAGAGAGAGAGAAAGAGAGAGAGAGAGAGAAAGGAGGGAGGGAGGGGAAGGAGTCAAAGAGAGAGAGTGAGAGTGTATATACAGTATATATATATATATATATATATATATATATATATATATATGTATATATATATATATATATATATATATATACTGTATATACACTCTCACTCTCTCTCTTTGACTATCTCTCTCTCTCTCTTTCTCTCTCTCTCTTTTTCCCTGCTGGTTTGATAAATCTAATTGCAAAGAGCATTATTTTTGCTTATTGTATGCTTTACTGTATATATAACTATATATTTTTTATATAGACCTATTGTATGTGTACTATTTGTAACGTACATGCTATATATATATATATATATATATATATATATATATATATATATATATATATACACATATATAAGATGAAGAATACTACCTTATTTAATAACAAAATTCTATACAAATAAGTATATGTATGCTGCTGAGACTTATAATTCAATATTGAATTAATAAAGTTAGAAGCTAAAACCAAGTTTTGCAACAAAAGAATTAAATGAAATAATTATTAAATAAATTGTAAATTATGTAAAAGAAATGAATAGTAAATAATCAATCAATTGGAAATTAAATGTAGTAAAATAAATAAAGTACGTCAATTTTAACTGACTAGATTGATAAATGAATGAGTGAATGACTTGACTAATTTATTCGATTGTTTGATTGATTGATTGTTTGATTGATTGTTTGATTGTTTGTTTGATTGATTGTTTGATTGATAGATTGATTGATTGTTTGATTGATTGTTTGATTGATTGTTTGATTGATTGTTTGATTGATTGTTTGATTGATTGTTTGATTGATAGATTGATTGATTGTTTGATTGATTGTTTTACTGATTTACTGATGATCGCTTGATTGGTAGATTGATTGATGGCTTAATTAAGTGAATTATTGATTTACAGATTGATTGATGATTTATAGACTGATTAATTGATTGATTGATCAATCAATGAATTGATTGATTGCTGGTTTAAATGATTGATTGATTGATTGGTTTAGCGTGCCACTGCTAAAGAACCTTTCATCTCATAAACTCGCAAAGATTTCAGATGTTCTAGAAGTGGTAGGACTTGACATCTTCTTCTTTAATAAAAAGTTTAATTTAACGCTATTCAGTCATATAATTTTCAGGGGGTTTCTTCACTCCTCCTTGATTTTACTGCCCACATTAAGGCTCGGCATTATATTATTAACAGCCTAATAATAATAATAATAATAATAATAATAATAAAAGTGTATCAGTCTAATTGTCTGCCACCCTGCCAGTCAATCGACGGTTTCTCTAGGACAATACACAGTCTATTTTAAACGTCAGAACAACTCTATCAATAGCTCTGAATCACAGTTGATATCGGCAACCGTTGCCTTGCCGACGGTTGTCGTGGAGACGCTGCCCGTGTATGTGACAGTTGACTTTCCAGCCTATGGGTGTGTGCTGGGGGCGGGTCTAACGCTGTCTATCACGTCTATAACCGGACTGAACTGGTTCAGGAGATTGACGCCATCATAGAATCGAGCGATGCCTTTATGTTCTCTGGACTGAGACAGGTTAGATTTAGAGTGTTGCCACGCTCACAACACACTCTGACGTACAAGTTGGTGCCCCTGACTCCCGGTAACGTGAGGTTACCTGTACTAAATATCACGCTGGCTCGTTACCCCGACACTCTGCCTGCTCTAGTACACAAGATGCTACCCACTGAAATATTCATCAAGCCTAGAGACTCAGGCTCTTATACAGCCTGGCTCATAGCAGCTCAGCTCGGCTCATAGAACAAAGGAAGATGATGACGATGACGATGATTTATTTAACGTTCATGTGCTACCAATAATAATAATAATAATAATAATAATAATAATTATTATTATTATTATTATAAAATTCGCGTTAGAAAATGGCAACAACTTTTTATAATTATGATACGGAAAGAAATATACAAAATATAACATCATCATAGTTACTTTGAATTCTAGTTTAGCTTGGTTCGGGAGATACCAATGGACATTTAAACATTGTCGCCTTTTCCAACACATCTAGTCCACGGTTGGTTCATTCTTCAACAACCCGGGCATAACACGGGTAACCAAAAAACCAATATAAAACATTAACTGAGGTATTTAAAATTTCGTGTATTCCGACTGGCTCAAATGTAAGCCAATAGCACAGCTAATAGCTAATTCATATGCTTCTAGGCTGCGACACTATTTGCGAAAAGAAGGAAAAAATCACTTGTATTAATATATACATGTATATATATATATATATATATATATATATATATATATATATTAAGTATGCAATATATATATATATATATACATATATATATATTACATACATTATATACATATATATTAATACAAGTGATTTTTTCCATCTTTTCGCAAATAGTGTCGCATATATATATATATATATATATATATATATATATATATATGTATATATATATATATATGTATATATATATATATATATATATATATATATATATATATAGTTTAATAATTTACTAATAATAATAAATTACATTTAAATGTTTATAATTTACTAGCTTTAATAGAATTGTGGTTTTAGATATAGGCCTATATGTACTATATATATATATATATATATATATATATATATACACTGTATATATATATATACATGTATATATATATATATATGTATATATATATAATACATATAGGCCTATATATAAAGCCACATTTCTATTAATAGCTAGTAAAGTATACAAATTATAAAGCAATTCATTATTATTAGTATTTCTAATGAAAGCTTGTAAATTTATATATATATATATATAAATTTTCAGTTGTTTATTAATTATTAATCAATGATTGATTGATTGACAAATTGATTTATTGACTAATTGATTGATTTATTGAATAATTGATTGATTGAATGGGCGATTAATTAATTTAATGATTGATCACGTGGTTTGTAAATAATTGATTGATTGATTAATTGAAAGACTGACTGACTGACAAATTCACTGACTTACTAACATACGGACAGATCAACAGATTGGCTGATTGACTGAATGACTGACTGAGTGAATGACTGACTGAGTGAATGACTGACTGAGTGAATGACTGACTGAGTGAATGACTGACTG
Source organism: Enchytraeus crypticus (assembly GCA_905160935.1). NCBI lineage: Eukaryota > Metazoa > Annelida > Clitellata > Enchytraeida > Enchytraeidae > Enchytraeus > Enchytraeus crypticus. Next base: position 259,385 of record CAJHZI010000488.1, on the reverse strand, counting down.
ACTGCATGAGTGCCTGAGTTAGTGACTGACTGAGTGAATGACTGACTGAGTAAATGACTGACTAACTGACTGATTTACTGAATGACTGACGTAATAATAATAATAATAATAATAATAAAGGTTTAACGTCCGTTTCCTCATCCATGGATAATGTCAGGGACGTCCCCAATAGCACACATCACTGCAGATCAATGCACCCAGACCAATCTGCGAAAGAAGTGTGCTAAGGAGAGGCAAGCTCCTAGACCAAAGCCAGTCCGGTGATCAAAAATGGTCAAGGTAGATTCCTTATGTCTACAGTGGGAAAATGTAAGTCTCAAGCTTGCTAGAGAATGTTGAAAGAGAAAAACAGGAGCGAAGATTAATACTGACTTACTGACTGACTGACTGACTGATAGACTGATTGATTGGCTGGTTGATTGATTGATTTATTTACAGGAGTTTTTCTACGAGGGAGAGTTTATCATAAGAGAGGGAGCCGTGGGAGACACTTTCTTCATTATTAATAAGGGAGAGGTTCGCATTATCTAATTTCAGTTTTACAATATTTTATTTTAGTATTTTAAATTTTTATAACAAACGCAGAAAGCGTTTTATAACTCTTTGAGAATCGTAAACAGCAACTTGAAAATAGAATTTTTTAAATCATAAAGAGATTTATAGCTAGCACAGGACAAAATAGGACAGAATAATACAATTAAAAATAGATCAATGAAGATCAGGTGAAAAATGATCAGGTGAACAATGATCAGGTGAAAAATGATCAGGTGAACAATGTAACTGCGCATGCGCAGGTGAACAATCTGTAATTGCGCATGCGCAGGTGAACAATCAGTAATTGCGCATGCTCAGGTGAACAATCAGTAATTGCGCATGCGCAGGTGAACAATCAGTAATTGCGCATGCTCAGGTGAACAATGAGTAATTGCGCATGCGCTGTGAGCAGTGAGTAATTGCGCATGCGCTGTGAGCAATGAGTAAGTGCGCATGCGCAGGTGAACAATCAGTAATTGCGCATGCGCAGGTGAACAATTAGTAATTGCGCATGCTCAGGTGAACAATCAGTAATTGCGCATGCGCAGGTGAACAATCAGTAATTACGCTTGCGCTGTGAACAATGAGTAATTGCGCATGCGCTGTGAGCAGTGAGTAATTGCGCATGCGCTGTGAACAATGAGTAAGTGCGCATGCGCAGGTGAAGGTGACTCAGAGAGTACAGTGCTGTGATGAACCCATGGAGGTGAGGCGACTGAGGAGGGGGGATTACTTCGGTGAAAAAGCCTTGCTGAGGTTTGTCCCTATCAACTCTAAATTCTAAACTCTAAATAAATATAACTGTAGAATTATCTATGAATTATCTTTGAATTATCTATGAATTATCTATGAATCATCTGTGAATTATCTATGAATTATCTATAATTATCTATGCATTATATATGAATTATCTATGAATTATCTATGCATTATATATGAATTATCTATGAATTGGCTAGGAATTATCCATGAATTATCTATGATTTGTCTATGAATTATCAATCTATAAATATTACCATAGCTATAGAATTAATGTATAATTATCTGAATTTGGGGTTCGGGAGAAATAGGAGGAGGGTTTAGAAGCAATTTTCCTCGTTCTAAAGGAAATTATAAAGTGTACTAAGAAATATTTTAACTTTGAAAATAAAAATATGTAGCGATGGAATCGTCAAACTATTATATTTCTAACCAGTGTTCGATTTTCCTGGGGGGGTTTCCCCAATCTCCAACATAGCTCACCCCCAACCTCCCAACTCTAGGCCTTATTCCCACCGTAATGTAGCAAATAGCTTAGGAATAATATGACCTCTTAGGTGGTTTCCCGTTGCGATGCTCAGTTCTGTCTCATTTGCCTCTTACGATACGTGCAATTAACGGTGGTCTATTCTTAAATGTTCCATACACAATAAGAGAAACGCCATAGTTCAACAATTACATGTAAATTGTAAAAGTGGCTTTGCCTTATCAGTATTTTATGTATCCTGGAGTTTGGGGAAAGCATAGTTCCAGATGTGGTTTCTCAATGCCTTCCTCGGTTTTTTCTTAGTTGATTCTCTGGTTACTTGTAGTTAATGGATGATTTATTCTTTGATGTCCCGGACACATCTCTGAAAACACGATATATATCTTACAATATACGTCAGTATATATATCATCAACATACGTATAAACAAAGCTTGACCATCATTAGTCACCTCCTACAAACTCTTACAGTTGTCGGTATTTTACAGCGAGGACAGGAGAACGGCTGATGTGATAGCGCTGCCACCTGGTGTCGAGTGCCTCACTGTCGACAGAGAGTAAGCACAATCAATCAATCAATCAATCGGTCAAATAAAAAAATCAATCAATCAGCCAACCAATCAATCTGTCAATAAATCAATAACTAAATCAGTCAATCAGTCAATCAATCAGTCAAATCAATCAATCAATCGGTCATTAAATCAATCAATCGGTAAGATACTCGACCGCTAATCAGTAGCTGCTGGGTTCAAATCCTGGGCTCGCCCGTCACTGACATCGCTTTCGAGTGAGGAAACTGACGTTAACATTAGCTTTTCTATAATGTCGGATTACTCACTTAAAATTATCATCAGTCAAGGAAGTCTGAAAGACTGTTGTATGTAGAGTTTCTAGATAAGCGCAGTCTATCTAGCTACAGTTGTAAACTTACTTTGTTATGTAAGGTCTGTTTTGTAGAATCACCTCACAACTGTTCAAATCAATCAAACAATAAGAATTTAACGTCCGATTCCTCGCCATAAGGCAATGTCAGTGACATCTCTTGCAGACTATACACAAACAGGCGCCAAAGCACCGCACGATGACGACTGAGTGCACGGAGATCACAAGAAAAAAGCGAGATCAAAACAGAGCCATAATAACAGCGGCGATAATTTTATCCTTTGGTTTTATGTATAAAGCATTGATACGTGAATATTACTAAGTAGGAGAGTTTAAAAGGCTAACCTCTAACTAAGTTTCTAACCTCGATTATATTATATTAATTTCTAAGTTACTAAGCAATCTAATTTGTAAAGTACATTTAAAATGTAAAATCTGCTCACAGTTTAGATGGACCTTCCGATTATCACGTTGGTTTGGTTTAGATCAGAAGATTCTAATTTAGTTTAACTTGAGCAAACGGGAAAACTGAACAATCGTAATCTATATTTAGGACAATTTGATATATTAAAGATTGATTGATTGATTGAAAGATTGAATAAATAAATGAATGACTGGTTACTTGATTGATTTCTATTGAATACTTGATTAATTGACTGATTGCTGACTGATTGACTTATTTATAATGCATTGATTTATTGACTGACTGACTTACATACTGACTGGCTGATTGAATGAATGAATAAATGAATTAATGATTGCTCGATTAATTACTGATTAGTTGGTAAATTATCTGACTGACTGACTGAATAATTGATTGATTGATTACTTGATATATTTATTAACTGAATCAATATCCGTCTGATTGATTGCTTGGTAAATTGATTAACTTCTTAACCGACTTATTCACTGACTGACTGACTGACTGGCTGACTAATTAATTATTTGTTTGATTGATTGATTGTTTGAATGATTTATTGGTTTATTGTCTGTTTGATTGATTGTTTGAGTGATTGATTGATTGATTGTTTGATAGATAGATAGATTGATTGATTGAATGAATGAATGAATGAATGATTGATTGATTGATTTATCGACCAGCTCATTCATTCAGCTGATAGGAGAGCTTCATGAGCTCAGACAGAAAGATTATGGTGACGAAGCGAGAGGTGCTAGCAGGTATGTCATTAATTAATTACATCAATTTATTAATTATAATTATTATAATAATAAATGTTTAACATCCATTTCCTCATACAAAGATGATGTCAGGGACGTCTCCTCATCAATTATATAAATTAACTAATTCAAATAATTAATTGTATTAATTAATTATAGCAATTAATTAGGTCAATTAATTCCATCAATAAATTAATTACATTAATTAGTTACGCCACTGAAATATATCAATTAATTAAACCTATAAATTAATTTACTGCCTAATCTAATTACACCAATTAATTACATCAATTAGTTAATTACTTCAATTAATTACGTCAATTATTACGTAAATTAATTGCATAAATTTATCAATTGCATCAATTAATTAGCTACATCCATCATTTAACTGTTAATTAATTATTATTTTGTATACATGTAATCAATGAATTGATGCCCTGTTCGGTTGCGAAATGACTCCTGGTTAATCGCATATAACTCTATATGTATTTACTATTGAAGTGTTTGAAGGGGAAGCCAATATTAACGTCAGTGTCATCTGTTGAAAGCGACATCAGTGACAGACGAGCCCAGGAACCGAACTCCGCACACACTGATTCGCTCTATTGCTATTAATGTAATCAGTTGATGTTTGCCATCTCCTATAAACTGACTGACTTACTGAATAACTGACTGACTAACTGATTGTGTGACTGACTAACTGACTTACTGAATGACTGACTGACTAACTGATTGTGTGACTGACTCACTGACTGAGTGTTTGACTGACTGACTGACTGACCGATTAACTGACTGACTGATTAACTGACTGACTGCATGATTGATTGCTTGATTGATTAATTGATTGATTGATCAGTTTATTCATTCAGCTTAAAGGAGAGCTTCATGAGCTCAGACAGAAAGATTATGGTGATGATGCGATCTCTGATTGACTGACTGACTGACTGACAGACTAACTGATTGACTGACCTACTTACTGACGGACTGACTGACTGACTGACGGACTGACTGAAGGACTGACTGACTGACTGATTTACTGACTTGCTGACTGACGGACTAACTAACTGACTGACTGACTGACTGATTGACTGAGCGGTTTATTTATTTCTTATCTATTGTTATTCACTGATCGGTTGATTTCATTCAATGCCTGTTGATCGATCAGATCGATCATATTCATTTACAGATTGACAATCTAACTTATTGAGCAATTGATCGATTTTCTGACTGATCGATTGATTGTGTAGAGCCTGTTTGTGTATAGTCCGCAAGAAACGTCCCTGACATTGCCTTATAGCGAGGAACCGGACGTTACATTCGTATTGATTAGTTGATTAATTGATTGATCGATTGATTGACTGATCGATTGATTGATTGACTAATCGATTGATTGATTGACTAGTCGATTGATTGATTGCTAGGTTAAGCAACACCCCTCAGCCCTCCCCCTACTCCAGCCCCACCCCCTGCTCTGATGAACACGCTTCTATAGGCCTTGAAGATCTCGAGGTCATCTCCACTTTGGGCGTGGGCGGGTTTGGCAGAGTCGAACTGGTTTGTAACAATCAATCAATCATCAGCCAATCAATCAAGCAATCAATTAGTCGATCAATCAATCATCTACCGATCAATCAGTTAATCAATCAATCAATCGATAAGAATTGAACGTCCGATTCCTCGCTGTATAAGGCAATGTCAGGGGTCGATTTAAACTACCAATCGATCATTTAATAAATAAATCAGTCAATCATTTAATAAATCGATCAATCAATCTAAACAATCAATCAATCTACCTATTCATAGTTTAAGAAGCCGATCAATGAGTCGGTCAGTAAATCAATCAATCAGTCAATCAGTTAACCAATTCATCATTCAATCGAAATCAATATTACTTCATATCAAATTAAATGGCTGTCAGAAAATACCTAATTAATAGAAATAACAGTGGATTAATCAGGCAGTCGAAAGTGTAGAACTAATGTCTTCAAATAACAACGCTGCAACGGAAAACAATGTAAATGTAGGTTGGTAGGTTGTAGTGTATTTAACGTCAAGGTTCAGAAGCACAAGGCTTCTCTTCAAGACGTCTCGACATTCGACCTACCGTCACAAAGATTAAGTTAACAGTAAGTTACTGCATTTAATTCAGCTAACAATGTAATCTAGTAAACAATATAAATAAGTGTTAGCATCATTATAGCCAAATGAACGATAGCATTTTAATGGTATGTAATATCATGATTGAATTAGAAATAATTGTAAATTGTAATCATCAATGCAATCGACAGCGCGACTAGTTCCTAACTTAATATGTGTTACGGTATCTCGAGTTTGTCTAGTTGTCTTGTAGAGAAATCGTGTGCTGCAGACCTTGGCGTTAAACACCCTATGACCTACCTATTAAATGTCTCAGAGAAATATTAGAAATAGCAGATCGATCGTTACGATTTCAGTCTTGAGGAGATACCATTCGGGCTTCTGATTTTGATGTTAAGTCCACCTCAAATTAATGCTGATTGATTGGTTGATTGATTTTTTCAATCAATCATTCAATATTGATTGTTTTCATGATTGATTGATTGATTGATTGATTGATTGATTGATTGATTGATTGATTGATTGATTGATTGATTGATTGATTGATTGATTGATTGATTGATTGATTGATTGATTGGTTGATTGATTGATTGATTGGTTGATTGGTCACTTTTTTGACCCAGGTTTGTCTTGAGTTCGGACTGAAGTAAATCGTTTGCTCTGAAGTAACTTACGTAAAAGACCGTATTTTTTACTGCTTTGAGTAATTGAAATATTAATTGATTGTAATTGATTGTCTCTGACATCATATTTGCATGACAATCGGACGTAAAACTTATTATTATTGTTATTACTATTATTATTATTATTTTTATTTTTATTATTATTATTATTATTATTGAATGTTTGATTGATTGTTTAATTGATTGATTGATTGCTTGATTGATTGATTTATTTATTCATTCATTCATTTGTACATTCATTCATTCACTCATTAATTCATTCATCCATCACTTGATTAATGCAGGTGTTCCTCAGTTCAGGCAGAAACAAGTCGTTTGCTCTCAAGTGCCTCAAGAGGAAGAGCGTAAATTTTTAGACTGATTTTAATAATTGATTGAATGTTCGTTTTATTAATTATCAATTGATTGATTGATTCTTTCATCACTTGATTGATCTAGGTCTGCTTTAGTTTGGACAGAAGTAAGTTGTTTGCTTTGAAGTGCCTCAAGAATTATTAGATTGATTTTAATAATTGATTGATTGATTGAGTGATTGATTGCTTGATTGATTGATTGATTGATTGATTGATTGATTGATTGATTGACGTAGGTCTGCCTGAGTTCGGACAGAAGTAAGTCGTTTGCTCTCAAGTGCCTCAAGAAGAAGCACATCGTAGATACCAGGCAACAAGAACATGTCTACTCCGAGATGAGGATAATGCTCGAGTCCAAGTCACAGTTTGTCATCAGGTTTGTCCATTCATCGTCATCATCATCATCATCACAATCATCATCATCATCATCTTCATCATGATCATTATCATCATCATCATCATCATCGTCGCCGCCGCCGCCGCCGTCATCGTCGTCATCATCATCATCATCATCGTCATCGTCGTCATCGTCATCGTCATCGTCATCATCATCATCGTCATCATCATCTTTATCATCATCATCACCACCATCATCATCATCATCATCATCGTCATCTTCTTCATCAGAGATATGTCACAGTTTGTCATCAGGTTTGTCTATTTATCAAATATCCTAAAAAATAATTTTTCTTCAAAATATCTTTAAGTTTAACAACGATTTTTTAAAATATCTTTACTTTTTTACTAGCGGTGCTGTGTTCGGGTTGTTAAAGATTAGGCCAACTAAGGACTGCAAGTGTAGCAAAAAGCATCCTTAGTTATTCGATCATCATGCATGTTTCATCCTTTTCATATTTATTGGCGTTAGAAAAAACCTGATATTCCAAGTCTGACAAACTAAGCCTGACAATCCAAACCTGACAATCTAAGCCTGACAATGCAAACCCGACAAACTAAGCCTGACAATCCAAGTCTGACAATCCAAACCTGGCAATCTAAGCCTGACACTACAAACCTGACAATCTAAGCCTGACAATTCAACCTGGCAATGCAAACCTTTCAAACCAAGCCTGCCACTCCAAGCCTGATAATACTACTGATAAATGTTGAACAGTACTTTTTTAGTTGCTCATTGGAAGGATAAGGAAATAACATCTCGAGTATTCACAAAGTGAAATAACTCTCTCTTTCTCTCTCTCTCTCTCTTTCTCTCTCTCTCTCTCTCTCTCTCTCTTTCTCTGTCTCTCTCTCTCTCTCACAAAACTGATAGATTGACAGTGGTATATCTTACCTATTATGTTTAAACATGTGACAAATTTGGACTTTGAACTGATACTTTAATTCCCTTTACTTGGACTGATTCTCTGGATTTTGGAGTTTGAACCGTTTTTGGACCTTCTTATTGCTCGCCGGCTTGGTTTTGTTTAAAAAATGCTCGATGTTGTCATTGATGACTGTAACACTTTAATTGTTATTATTACTATATTTATTATTTTTATATTTATTATTTTTATTATTAGGATATTAAAAAATTGCAAAACGTTGTCTTGAATGACCATTTCAAGATTACAATGTTCGACATCAATGATGATCTTTTTGTGCAGACTATACAAGACGTTTAAAGACCGCAAGTTTGTCTATATGCTCATGGAGGTATGTCTAGGAGGAGAGCTATGGACCATACTCAGAGATAAGTATGTACCGATATCTAAAAGTATCAATCAATCAATCAATTAATCAATCAATAAGAATTAAATGTAAGGTTCCTCATCATAATCCTAGCTGTGAAACAATCTCAGAGATAGGTATGTACCGATATAATAATAATAAATAATAATAAAAGTTTAATGTCCGTTTCCTCATCCGAGGATGATGTCAAGGACGTCCCAACAGCACACATCACTACAGATCAATTCACCCAGACCAAATCTGCAAAAAAATCTTCTGAAGAGAAATATCTAAAAGTATCAATCAATCAATAAATTAATCAATCCATAAGAATTTAACGCCAGGTTCCTCGTCATAATCCGACCTCAGATCAGTATGTGTTTGTTCAAAACTAGGCTCGCCCTTCACTGATATCGCTTACGAGAGATGAAACTGACGGTAATTAACATCGGCTTTACAGCTTTATAAGGCAATGTCAGGGACGTTTCACTTAAACTCTGCATCAACAGACGCCAAAGCATCACACGATGAAAAGTCTCTCCCCCTCTCTCTCTCGCTCTCTTTATCTCTAGTATTTCGCTTAGTGGTTGTTCCCGGGTACGTATTCTTCTTACTTACATTCTGAAACAAACTAAATTTCTTTACAAGCTAAATTTACCCGGATTCGAACCGATGACCTCCTGCTTCTCCGGCAAGCATGCTATCCACTCGGCCATATCACCGGTACTGAGGTCGTGTCCAAGATGCAGATTTGTTGAAATATTTACAGGGGACAGTTCGACGACATCACGACGAAGTTTTGTGTTGCCTGCGTCATAGAGGCTTTCGACTATCTGCATAGTCGATGTATCATCTACAGAGATCTCAAACCTGAGAACCTCCTTCTCTCCAGCACTGGCTACGTCAAACTGGTATTCCACATTACGTAACATAACAACAATTAACCCTTATCCATTCACATACAGTGCACATACAGTATATATATATATATCTCTCTTGTGTTATGAGAAGTAGCAGGTCCAAGGTACATATTCCTACAAATACGCTGCTGTTCACGCTCCTTAATAAGCACTCCATCGATCAGTGAGTTCAATCGTAATTATAAATATCCATCTTTTCTCAACCGTGTAAATGTATAATATAGACAAATAGTATATATTAAGTATATAATATATAATATGGACTATATATTATATTATATGGACTTCCCCGTGTTGTGCTCGGATGTGGTTGGACCACTGCAGAATTGGGCAACAGCAAACAATCTGCTGCGTGTACGTAAGAGGCGACTAAAGCAGAAGCTGAGGATGGCAAGATGGACCCACCTCGATATGAAATATTTTCCCCAGGATTAAACGGTAATTAATTCATCTAACTGAGGAAGGCACCGGGGAACCACATCAGAAGCCATACTTTACCCAAGCTCTATGCTACATAAGGTATGGATAAGGAATAGACTTTATGAAGGGATTAACTCGTTGATATAAGGAGTGCTCTTATGGAGCGAGAAAGCAGACTTTGAGTATGAATACCTTGAACCTGCCACTTGGCAGTGCACTGAAGAGACTAAATATATAATATATATATATATATATATATATATATATATATATATATATATATATATATATATATATATATATATATGTTTCACATGGACAAATCTTATAAGCCTCTCAACTTTTGAAATATTACAACTAATTTTAGTTAAGTTATATTTATATGTTATATTTGATATATGTGCTCAGGTAGATTTCGGGTTCGCTAAGAAGTTGGGCCCCGGTCGTAAGACTTGGACATTCTGCGGCACACCGGAGTACGTGGCGCCAGAGATCATCTTGAACAAAGGTCATGACCACGCTGCAGATTACTGGTCGCTCGGCATACTCATGTTCGAACTCCTGACCGGCAGGTTAGCTTCCCGAGTCAGCTACTCTAACATATCCCCCAGTGTAGCGTCTAATTCTTATTACAATTTATATTTTATATATCATATTGCAATTCATATCCAATTAATTAATCAATTAAATTTTGAATTAAGCTTAATAATAAGAAAGCTAAAGCTGGTAGAGCTAATGTTAACGTCAGTATTTCCTCACTCGAAAGCGGTGTCAGTGATGCGAGCCCAGGATTTTAACCCCGCGCATCCTGATCCGCGGTCGAGTATCCAACCGACTGTAACTCCTAATTAAATGTAATTACTGTAACTCGTTATTAAATGATCATCCAAAGATCTTTTTAATTCATCTCCAACAAATACAAAATGCTCTTTCTCGAGTCGCCTGTAACGTAAGCAAATTCAAATCCCATACTTCTTCTCTGCTAAAGAAACTAAATTGTCTTCCAATCTCTGAAATCCGGATTAGGCTAGAACGTCACTTGTAGGCCTACTTAACAAGAGTTGAAACTTACAATAAACACGACTTTAGTTGACTAAATACATGTAATTAATTGTGTTTATTAGTTGATAGATAATTAATTATTTTTTATCATAACACGACAGAGTAATTGATAGATTAATCCAGATTTAAGTGAGTGTGTTAGTGATTGAGTGATTGAGTAATTGAGTTAGTGATTGAGTGATTGAGTGATTGAGTGAGTGATTGAGTGAGTGATTGAGAGATTGAGTGGGTGAGTGATTGGGTAATTGATTTATTGATTGATTCATTGATTCATTGATTGATTCATTGATTGATTAATTCATTCATTCATTCATTCATTCGTTCGTACTTTCGTTCGTTCGTTCGTTCGTTCGTTCATTCATTCATTCATTCATTCATTCATCGATAGATTGACAGATTGATTAGCAGATTTACTGATTCATCAATCTTTGACTAATCGATTGATTGATTGATTGAATAAATTGATTTAATGACTAATTCATAGCTTGATTGATTTATTTGATGTTCAATTGGTCAATAGATATGTCAATTCGCTACAATAGCCATGGGTTGATTGGTTAAGACTGGTATCGAGTAATTGCTTGATTAATTGACAAATTGATAAGTTAACTGATTGGTTGCCTTAATTAATGGATTGATTGATTGATCGATTGATAAATAAAAATAATAAATAAATAATAAATAAAGGTTTAACGTCCGTTTCCTCATCCAGGGATGATGTCAGGGACGTCCCCAACAGCACACATCACTACAGATCAATTCACCCAGACCAATCTGCGAAAGAAATGTGCTGAGGAGAAGTAAGGTCCTAAACGAAAGCCAGTCCGGTGATCAAAAAATTGTCATGGTAGATTGACTATGTCTATGGTGGGAAAAGGTAAGTTTTAAGCTTGCTAAAGAATGTTGAAAGAGAAGAATAAGCGCGAAGCTTAGCAGGTAAATAGTTCCAGATTGTGGGTGCTGCGTAAGAAAATGAACGTCTGCCCAATGACGCGAGAATATTTGAAACTGAGAGAAGATTGGCATCGGTGGAGCGAAGTGAGTGAGTGAGTGAGTGAGTGAGTGAGTGAGTGAGTGAGTGAGTGAGTGAGTGAGTGAGTGAGTGAGTGAGTGAGTGAGTGAGTGAGTGAGTGAGTGAGTGAGTGAGTGAGTGAGTGAGTGAGTGAGTGAGTGAGTGAGTGAGTGAGTGAGTGAGTGAGTGAGTGAGTGAGTGAGTGAGTGAGTGAGTGAGTGAGTGAGTGAGTGAGTGAGTGAGTGAGTGAGTGAGTGAGTGAGTGAGTGAGTGAGTGAGTGAGTGAGTGAGTGAGTGAGTGAGTGAGTGCGGGAGTGAGTGAGTGAGTGAGTGAGTGAGTGAGTGAGTGAGTGAGTGAGTGAGTGAGTGAGTGAGTGAGTGACTGAGTGAGTGAGTGAGTGAGTGAGTGAGTGAGTGAGTGAGTGAGTGAGTGAGTGAGTGAGTGAGTGAGTGAGTGAGTGAGTGAGTGAGTGAGTGAGTGAGTGAGTGAGTGAGTGAGTGAGTGAGTGAGTGAGTGAGTGAGTGAGTGAGTGAGTGAGTGAGTGAGTGAGTGAGTGAGTGAGTGAGTGAGTGAGTGAGTGAGTGAGTGAGTGAGTGAGTGAGTGAGTGAGTGAGTGAGTGAGTGAGTGAGTGAGTGAGTGAATGAGCGAGCGAGTGAGTGATTCATTCATTCATTCATTCATTCATTCATTCATTCATTCATCGATGGATTGACCGATTGATTGGCTGATTTACTGATTCATCAATCTTTGACTACTCGATTGATTCTTTGCTTGATTGAATAATTAATTGATTAATAAATCAATTAATATATCGATTTATTGATTAATTGGTTTGCGCAGTCCACCGTTCACTGGTTCTGACCCAATGAGAACGTATAACATCATTCTGAAAGGGGTGGATGTGGTGGAATTCCCCAAGAAAATTACCCGCAGTGCTCACAACCTGATAAAGAGATTGTGTAGGGAAAACCCAGCAGGCAGACTGGGCTATGGGAAGAATGGTGTGGGAGACATCAAGAAGCACAAGTAAGTTCATTGAACGTGCAGGGGTGTATTGAACGTGCAGGGGTTCATTGAACGTGCAGGGGTGTATTGAACGTGCATTGGTGTGTTGAGAGAGAGAGATATGTTTAATGACATTATCATCAAAGAACGAAATACAAAATTGAACATTGAACGTGCGGGTGTGTTTTGAACGTGCGGGTGTGTTTTGAACGTGCGGGTGTGTTTTGAACGTGCGGGTGTGTTGAACGGGCACGAGTGTATTGAACGTGTATGGGTGCATTGAACGTATAGGGGTATATTGATCGTGCAGGGGTGTATTGAACGTGCAGGGGTGTATTGGAGCCAGTGGCTGGAGCCAGTGGCGAAGTCGGTAAGATACTCGACCGCGGATCAGTTGATGCGGGTTCAAATCCTGGGCTCGCCTGTCACTGACATCGCTTTCGAGTGAGGAAACTGACGTAAACCTTAGCTTTACCAGCTTTTATTGAACGTGCAGGGGTCTATTAAACGTGCAGGGATGTATTGAACGTACAGGGGTGTATTGAACTGGCAGAGGTGTATTAAACGTGCAGGGGCGTATTGAACGTGTGAGTGTATTGACTGTATAGGGATGTATTGAATGAGGAGGGGTGTATTGAACGTACAGGGGCGTATTGAACGTGCGGTGTATTTAGCGTGTGAGTGTATTGTATGTATAGGGATATATTGAACGTACAGGGGTGAATTGAACGTGTACGGGTGTATTGAACGTACAGGGGTGAATTGAACGCACAGGAGTGTATTGAACATGCGGGTGTATAGAACTTGCGTGTATGTTGAACGTGAAGGAGTGTATTGAGTGAGTGGGTGCAGTGACCGTATACACACACACACACACACACACACACACACACACACACACACACACACACACACACACACACACACACACATATATATATATATATAAATATATACATATGCGTGTGTGTGTGTTGTTGTTGTTGTTGTTTTTCTCTATATAATTTTAAATAAATCGTTGACATGTAGACATTATAAAGACGCTCAGACATGCTCGTAGATACATATATATAGACAACATTTTTATGCCTGCAGATGGTATCAAGGTTTTGACTGGGAGGGGCTTAGATCTGCAACTATGCCTCCGCACACACACATATATATATATATATATATATATAAATATATACATATGCGTGTGTGTGTGTTGTTGTTGTTGTTGTTTTTCTCTATATAATTTTAAATAAATCGTTGACATGTAGACATTATAAAGACGCTCAGACATGCTCGTAGATACATATATATAGACAACATTTTTATGCCTGCAGATGGTATCAAGGTTTTGACTGGGAGGGGCTTAGATCTGCAACTATGACTCCGCCCATTGTCCCCAAGGTTTGACAGAATTATCTACTTCTGAAATGATTCTTTAAACCCTTTAGAACACTTTAAAGAGTGGTTATATCTCTTTCCGTAATGCTGTATAATTCTATCATGCTGTAACGCTATCATCCTATTAAGCTCGAACACTATCATGCTGTCATGCCAATATGCTAGCATGCTATTATGCTATCACATTATAATGTATGTAGATTAGGTCTAATTGTTTTTAATGAACATTATAACACTGAGTTAGACTTCTTGTAAAGAGAGGTGGGCGGGGTATTGAGGGCAGGTTTGTATTTAATTTGCGTAATCATATAAAATCGTAAGAGAAACTCATCTGAGGTCCTATAAATTCTAAATTAGTAATCGGGCGAGGAGGATGAATTTGGAGTGGGAGCCGAACACCCAGCCCCCAGAAATTCTGACGCTGTCATTTCCTTCGTAAATGTTTTTTTGGTGTTGAATTTAGATTTAGAAATATAAATATTCTTTTTGAATTTAGATGTTTTACTGATGTTGAATTAGATATAATCATATAGAAATATAAATATTCTTTGCATTTAGATGTTTGATGTTGAATTTAGATAGGCTTTCTGAATTGTGAATTTTGAGCCGTTATTAGACCCTATTGCTTTTTGCTCGTCCGCTTGCATTTGATTCAATAGTGATCGATGCTGTCTTTGAAACGGTAGTACTTTACTTTGTGTTGTTGTTGTTGTTCTGAATGCAGGTGAAAGGTCCCATAGATCACTCTAACTTCGACAGCTATCCGAAGGATACAGATATGCCTCCTGATGAACTATCAGGGTGGGATAAGGACTTCTAAACAATCATCACGCAGTCCGGGTGAAATAAGGAATTAATAACAACAATTAGAGTGCTACAGTCATCAATGACAACATCGAGCACTATTGAGACAAAATCAAGCCGGCGAGTAAAAATAAGGTCCATAAACGGTGCAAATTCCCAAATCCAGAAAATCAGTCCAAAGTAAAGGGAATTAAAGAAAATGTGGTTTAGGCGCAGGTCACTGCTCATGGACACTGGATGAAAAAGAGAGGTGGAAACGAGAAACAATCCACACGAACTATAGGGTGGAATAGGGACTTCTAAACAATCCAAACTGATTCCGGGTGGGTTAAGGACTTCTAAACAATCCACATGAAGTTCTACTGTTCAGCAGCATCTATTGGTCCCAGCCTAGTCAAGGGTGTAAAACTTCTGCGCTGTAGCTGCTGCAAATTTCGTCGTCTAAAAAGGAATAGGATTTTTTAAATACTAATTTAAAGTGGAATATGATTTAAATTAGATCATGTTATCGGAAATTATGAACGCCTTGTGGCACAGTGGCAGAACACTTGACTCTTGAACGAGAGGTTGCAAGGTCGAGGTTAAGTCTCTGAGACATGATCGAGTTACCACTGGCATGAGCCAGTGGCGAAGTCGATAGGATACTCGACCGCGGAACAGTATGTGCGGGGTTCAAATTCTGGGTTCTCCCGTCACTGACATCGCTTTCGAGTGAGGAAACTGACGCTAACCTTGATATTCATACTCGAAGTTTGCAGAGTCTGAATATGAGCGTATGGCACATGGATTTTACCAGAAAGCTTATTTTGCAGAATCATGAAGTGCTGCCCCAGGGTCGTATAGTTGCGGATGGGGAATAGGGAGGCAGCTTCTTTACCCCAAATTGAAAGGGCTGCCCCACCCCCATCAAAAGACATTTGTATTGATTATTTTGTATTGATATACTAATGCCTTAGAGTCATTACCATTTTAAACTGCCACCCTATTATTTTAAGCAGCCATAATATCATTTTAAGCTGCCAACCCATTATCTTAAGCTGCTACAACGTCATTTTAAGCTGCCATCCTAATATTTTAGGCTGCTACACTGTCCTTTTAAGCTGCCATCCCATTATTTTAACCTTTCAAACCACTGCCACCAACTGAACAATTCCTGAAGAGGCCACTGGGTTTGCATTTGTTTATATGTATATATTTTATTTACTTGCATTAATTTAGTTAGGCCTACTAAATAACTGGTTTGAGTATATAGCAAAAGGAATGGCAAATATAATAGCCCTCATTACAGCCAGCTTGGACAGGTTGGAAAACTGAGAACTGATCTTACCAACAAATAAGGTATGCGCTGGTCTACTCTTACACTCGTAAGAGGAGACCAGCGCAGATATAGTAGTGGATATGCAGCTATTTAGCCATGTGAGATGATAACGTATTTCTTAATACTATTAAAACTCGAGACTTTTTTAAAGTCGCCTTTGGGCGAGAGAACTTTTAATCGAATGTTTGATTTACTGATTGATTGATTAGGTCTAATTGATAATTTTAGACTGTCTGATTGATTCATTAGTTGATTGCTCTATTGGTTATTTTATATTTTGAATGTCCCACAACGTAATCTACTGCTGCAATACGTAATAACTGCTCGTATAAGACAAAGTATTGACTGCCTGCTTATTTGTGAAATCTTAGCCTTGATGTACATGCAAGTATTAAATTCATCAAAGTCAATGAATTGTTCGTTCTATAACACAACATGGATCTCTCTCTCTCTCTCTCTCTCGCTCTCTCTCTCTTTCTCGGTCTCTCTCTCTCTCTCGGTCTCGCTCTCTCTTTCTATCTTTCTCTCTCTCTCTCTATCTATCTATCTATCTATCTATCTCTATCTCTATCTCTATCTCTCTCTCTCTCTCTCTTTCTCTCTCTCTCTCTCTCTCTCTCTCTCTCTCTCTCTCTTTGTACGCTATTAGATAATTATAAGGTCATGCACTGTATATCGAGGGAGCTCGAGGCTTCCGTTTCCCTGACATCGAGACCTATACACGTATATACGTCTATACATGTATTGATGCATCCCAATCCGTTTGTAGAATGCCTAAATTATACTTATATTATATCAAATGCTGATAAACACATGTCTTAATTTGCATTTAATATACATGTATGTCTAGATAGAATATCTAGAGAGGATTATTATATTTTTAGGATATATTATATTGCAGTTGCCTTCCTCTACACAATCAAGTATATGATTGCTCGGTGGCGCCTCCAACGAATGAAAAAATATATAGATAGGGTGATTTTTCCAAGTAAACACTTTTTTATAAAAGGTCTATAATGCATTTTTACTTGTTAAGTAGAAGTATAAATTCAGAAATTAAATATTAATAGATACGCAGTTGTTTAATTGTTTTTGGTAAATGCTTTTGTGCAGTGTAATTCTGTATCTTACTGAACTATTTACATGTATTTGTGTTAGTTAAGTGTCTTAGTAGATCTCAATTAAGCAAGCATTTTGTTTTTCTGACTGAACACTGTTATGTAAAGGTTATATTATTTATAGTTTTTGCTAAAATTTGAACATTTAATTTTTGCTACAACGGGCAACAATGTTTTCATGGTTTAAGAAATGTATGGTAGCCATGTCGAATTCATAAATATATAACGACACTAAGTAAGTACCTTAATAAAAAGTCTACAACTTTAGTATTATTTTCATTTATGCAAGCCATTTCTGAACAAATAAAAAAATCTACGATACACTATACCCACAGAATTTGAAAAAATGTGGAAATAGAATAAATTCCCAAGCAAGAATGAAAATTTACTTGTTAGGTATGAAAGAGTCAGCATTTATTGTTACAAAGTGATCAGCTGATATGTGTAAATATATAAGTTCTAACTTTTGACATAAAATTTGTCATAATGAATTTTTTGCGCTTAGGTTGTTGTTGAAAATATGTTGCAGTTGTAGCCGAACTCTTCTTTATTTGGGATGAAAACATTTTGATTGCTGCTCTGACATTTAAATCGTAAAGGATTTGCACGTGCCACTCTTCAGGATAGAGGGCAAATTAAATAAATGGAACTCTGAGAATTTTCTAACTTGTATTTAAGCTATATTATACTGATAAGCAAATGAAAATGAGAAGAAAATTCCATATTTTAAGTATTTTTTAAATAAATTCTTGAAGAACTTAATAAATTCCTTAGGCAGTACTTCTCATGTACTATTAATTGTACTAGTAATTCCATATAATTACTGTAGGCTTATTTCCGACTAATTATAAGTTTACATTCTGTATAAATTACTATTTGATTCTCTAGGGTATTGGAATAGCTTTAATTAAGACTAAGGTCGGAATTTTTTAAAGAACGATTTTATTGGCAAACGGTTCATGCGGAATAAATGTCAAGACCTAATTGATTTCTCGCAAGTTATTAGTTAATTCTCTGAAGTCATTGGTTATTTCTTTAAACATTTAAAGTTTATCTATTTTATACTTATTCTTACTGTTAAGATACATGTTAATGTGAAGTTTAGAGCTGAACTAGGGCGTGAATGAAAATGGGTGTTAACGAGTACTTAGAATATCGATATATTTAAAAAATAGTAATATTTAACTAAGTATAAACAAATTTAATTTAGTTACCTCTCAGTCTAACATTTCCGTCAGAGAGATCAATTCATAAGACGTCCACGAATGCAGCAAAGATTCAGGCATGTCGCCAAGTGGACCCTGCATAAAAGTGGGCTTAACACTAATAAAAAGAAGAATTCTAATATTTTCCTAAAGTTTATAATTTTTGTTATATTTCATTTTGTTTCTCAAGAATATGCATTTATAATCTCTGCAAGCATAAGAAATTAATTATACTCAGGATTCTAAGTAAGTAAAGGCCTATTGACATTTCTACTGATCGGTTAATAATCAAAGTGCTCATTTAATTTAATATTACAGAATAATAATTAATAGAATGTCTCAATAGCATAGGGGTAACGTCGTGAAGTTTTAAATGACAGATCCTGAGGTGAACGAACTGACGCGGGTTTGAAATCCTAGCCGCGCTGAACTGAGAGTAAAATCTCAGACATTCACTGGAATGGCTACACGGAAAATGGACTAAATTGCCTAACGGTTTAAGCATGTGGTATTAAAAGTGATAGATATCGACATAGTTGATCTTTTCACTATATTGTGTGTCTACTTTACTTTTTTACAGGTAAGATATTTTTCAGAAATGGTTGCTGCTAGTAGCTGAGTTAGCTATATAGTTATAGATACATCTAAGAACAATTTTATTTGAAAATGTCTGCCTATCGAAACATTGGAACTTGGAGCAATAAACTTTTAAAAATTGAAAACATTAGCCAGGTTGGACGAGTGTTACAGCTAGGGCCTCACAGGAATTGCTTGTCAAGTTCTCCGCTGGCTTCCATAGCGTATCAAATAAGTAATGATAAGTCTCAGAAAAACAGCAATGATATATCTATTAGGAAATCTACTTCCTATGTTCATTTAGGAATCCTTGCTACTTTAAATAGAAATTTGTATATTCGCAGTTCTTATGATTTATCTTCTCAATTAAACGGTACTTTTAAGGTGAGAAAATCACTAAATAGGAAAAATTTGTCATTTCAAGATTTGCTCTCAAAACCCCATGGCTGTCGTATCAATCTAGCGAAAGATAAAGAAAGAACTACAAAAAGTTCTGGCGTACAGCTCGCTACAGCATCATCTACCGCCATCAACATTATTAATACTTCACTGGGGAGTTCACAGAAACCGTCATTTGTGCGGAACTATTCGACGAACTGTGATGGACATGTGTCTAAAAATTCAACTGATCGTAATTTCTTCCTTCATAACTCTGCGGTATGTCGAACTGGGCCGTTCTCCAGCAGGTGTCAGCATCGCGACCTAAGTTTCTGGAGCTCCTCCACAACGACTGCGACGGATCTGAACAAGGCTGTGACGGAAGCGGAGAAGATCGTCGGATACTCGACGTCGTTTCTCAGCCTGCGGTGTCTGCTGAGCGATGAACTGTCAAACGTTGCCATGCAGATGAGAAAACTCATCGGAACCAATCATCCGCTGCTGAAAACAGCCAGGTCTGAAGTGCTTGCTAGAATTAGCTATTTTATTTTATTAAATTAGCTGATCTAATCATCCAATCTCATTGATCAGGATTAATTTTATTTCATTTTTTTTATTTTTTTATTTTTTTGGATTTTCATTGATTTTATTTCATTTCATTTTTCATTTTCTCTTCTGATGTTATTAATTTAATTTTGAGCAGAGCCGGATTTTGGCATGTTAGCAGTTCGATTGACAGTGGATCAGTAGGTGCAGGGTTCAAATCCAGCGCTCTCCCATCATTGAAGTGCCATTGATCAGAAAACTGACATTAAACTTGGCTATAGCCTTGTTGAAGATAAGAATACAGCTATTGATAAGTTTTGATAACACAATTAACCTACATAATTTGTAGGTTAATTGTGTTATCAAAACTTATCAATAGTTTTGTAGGCATAACTAATCTAATAGACAGTTCACTGTGATACTACCATCAGTGAACTGCCTACTGGATGATCAATGGTATATAATTGAACTCATTCATATATTTTATATTTTATTATATCCTCGATGTTTATGTACAAATATGAATTGGTTTTTTAGGGAACAACATGAGATTTGTTAATTAGCATATTCTTTAGTTCCTACTATTACGCATGGTAATTATAGTTAGAATTAATTGGATTTTAAAAATAATAATTAAAATCATAGTATATTCTGGACAAGAATATTTTAAGAATTATGCAGTTATTATAATAAACAATTATGTTATGGTAGTATAAAATGAAAATAACAAACTATTATTTTCATTTCATGAAAATAATAGTTTATTTGATTTTTAAAGCAAATACAACAAGAATCTTGTTAAGTAGCAAATGGCTAGTTGTAAGTCACTAATAGGAGCAAATAGTAGTAAGTAGTGCTCAAATACTAGTACTTAAACTTGTTGCCAAAATATTTAGTAACTTCCTAGTAACTTGCTTGTTTAAAGTGTTAGATGCTAGCTAGCAATACACTAACATTCTTGGTTTTAATGTTATTTTATGTACTAAAATAATATTATAATAATAATATATTATTTTTATTATTTTAATACTTTTTTAAAATTGCCCTGGGCTGTATAAGGCCATGAGCTAAAATATAAGATAAAAAAGACTTTATTTAATTAAAAGAAAGATGAAAAAATATTTTAATATTTATATTATTATTATAATTATTTTATAATTTTTTTGTTTTTAATATTATTTTATATATGTTTGCATGTAGGAAATTGTTCTACAACATTTGGTAAGCAGGGACTACAGACCAGGGGCCTGCTTGTGTTAATATTAAATAATATAATAATAATAATATATTATATATTATTATTATAATAATAATAATATATTATTATTATTAATATTTTTATTTTTATTATTCTCTCATAGTGCTCTGCCTACTGGCAGATCCATGGTATATAACGCCTCCACTCTTCTCTGTCTTGTCGTGATATGGCCACTGATTAAGTGAATGCTATTTAATTCTTCTAGATTACCATTATTTCTTGGGGTATATGCTTTTGATGAGGTGGGCCCCCTATGCCTTCCTCAGCTTTGACTGACATTTACAGGGCAGGGGTGGCATTCCCTGAGAAAACTACCCTATTTACCCAGGATTTTTATTATTATAATATTATATTTATTTTTGGATTTTTATATTATTTTATGTTTGCGTGTAGGAAGTTGTTCTACAATGGTAAACAGGGACTACAGACGAGGGGCCTGCTTGTTCTACTCATGTCTAAGGCTGGGGGCCCATCCCCTGATTCAAATCTCAACAGTGAATACATGGTCAACGGCATATATCCCAGGTATGCCTTGTTCAGCCTTTATTCATCATCATCATCTTCCCTTGAAAACAAATTTAACCAGGGTAGGGATACAAATAGACTATCTCAAATCCGCTCTGTCCTACACCACACCAACAGTCAATCTCCTATTTGAGACTTCTCTATTGGCTTACTTTTTTGTGGCAATTTCTGGAGCCAACTGAATGCCCCTTCTGGCCTTTAGTCTGTTCATCCTCTATTCTTTTGTTGAATAGCCGAGTGGATAGACTGCGTGGTTTACCTGGGAAGCAGGAGGTCGTTGGTTCGAATTTCAGCCGGCTTGTCTCTGATTGTGATAAGAAACCCCTTGTGATAAGAAACAGACGTTAAATTTATATGGTAATGGTATTCTAATAGTGGTATTTTATGGTAGTGGTATTTTATGGTAGTGGTATTTTATGGTAGTGGTATTCTAATAATGGTATTATATGGTAGTGGTATTCTAGTAGTGGTATTTTATGGTAGTGGTATTCTATGGTAATGGTATTCTAATAGCACTTGGTATTTTATGGTAGTGGTATTCTAATAGTGGTATTCTATGGTTGTAGTATTCTAATAGTGGTATTTTATGGTAGTGGTATTCTAATAGTGATATTCAATGATTGTGGTATTCTAATAGTGGTATTCTTGGTTGTGGTATTCTCATAGTGGTATTTTATGGTAGTAGTATTCTAATAGTGTTATTTGGTATTCTATATTAATGGTATTCTAAATTTCTAATCTGGTTGTTGTATTCACCGTATTCTAATCTAATAGAATAACTGACTGGAGCCAATGGCGATGTCAGTAAGATACTCGATCGCGGATCAGTATGTGCAGGGTTCAAATGCTGGGCTCGCCCATCACTGACATCTTTTTCGAGTGAGGAAACTGACGTTAACCTTAGCTTTACTAGCTTTTGAATTTAGATATTTTACAATTAAAGGGACCAGTTGCATGAAAAACAGACATAATTATTTTATTACGGCTAAATTAAAATACAATCATTTAGCTAAAATGCACGATTACATATGATATACACAGCTAAATTGGAGAGCAAAATCGATATCAAAATCAATTCTAATTGTTACAGCACTGCTAGTAATAATATACACTTAAAACTGGGAGCTTGGTCAGTATTTAAAAAGTTAAACTAATTATGATAGATAATTGTATAAAGCGCATAGGATACGCGTTTGTACATAGTCAATATCATCATCAAAATGGATATCATAATAGATACCAAAAAGGTTAAAATCGATACTATACGGTTAAAAGCATATAATATATACAATTAAAGCAGTTAGCATAGTCAATATAACGAACAGTATAACAGTATAAATGGCTAAAAGCACAGTTAATTTGATATGAAACGAAATCGGCCAAAAATGTGTAGCGAATGCATAAAACGTAACGGCGATTAAAAAATGATCAACAGTGTATACGTGTACAATTAAAATTTCCAAAGCAGTCGGTAACATAGATGGCGAAGCAATAGGAAAATATAGAAAACATCAACGAAAAACTAATAGCATAGCATGCAGAGACAATTAATAGCATAGCTAGGTAGCATGCTAATAGTATCCAAATTCATCCAAGATGTCATCCTCGTTATAGTATTCGTCTGAATGGGATGACAAACTATCATAGTCGTCATCATCATAAAAATAATCATCATCGTCGTCAATGTCATCTGCATCATCATTAGCATCACCATCATCATTACCATCATCGTCGTCGTCTTCTTCTTCTTCTTGGTTTGTTAAGATTATGCCACTGGGATTACACTTGATGCCGTAATAAATATCATCTGGCTCTAAAATGGTCATTCTAAGGCCTTCCGGTAACTGTTGCTGTTCATGTTCCTGCATTTCTGTACTGATCTCTGATCCTCCCAGTCCAATTACGCAACTTCTTCCGGTCTCAGAGTCCTCGATTGCATCACGCAGCAGCTCTACTGACTCCCTACTGACCTTCGGGCATCCATACAGATCCAATTTTCTTAAAGTTGGACACAACTTTACCAAATTCGCCAGGCCTTGGTTTCCGATGTAAGTGTAGCGAGCTGTGAAGTTCTTCAGGTTGCATTGAGCTAATGTAGCGAGGCAGTCGCCTGTGATGTTAATGCAGCAGCTGATGTCCATCTCCGTTAGGCGTTTGCAGTTAGCAGTTACTGCTTTCAGCCCAGAATCGGTGACTCGTCGACTTTGCAAGATGCAGATAGGCGTGACTGAGAGTGACTCGAGTCCGCGACAACCTTGAGCCACTGATATCAGAGCATCGTCGTGCACTATGCTGCTGAACTTCATCGTGAGTTTCTTCAGATTGGAGCACTTTCCGATCAAAGCAGCAGCACTTCGTAGCTCCTTTCCTCCATTAAATCGTCCACCAAGTTCCAAAACTTCTATTGATTTGCTGAACTTCGCTTCTGCAATGGAAGCCACTGCCTTACCCGTGAGCTTCACGCAGTCGAATATAACCAGCTCTTTCAGACTGGAGCAACAAGACGCCATGCTAGCAATGGCCGCGTCTTTCAGTCGGAAGCAACTGATTAGCTTTATACTTATTATTTTCTGACCGAATAAGTCCATAAATGAACCAGTTATTCTGTGGTTGAAGGCGATTTCAAGATGCGTCAGCTTCGGGCAACCCTTGAGAATGGTTCTGAATCCTTCATCTGAAGGGTATTATCCATGAACTGAGAAGAATTGCAAGTTCTTCAGGGTCGAAACACCGTAGAACGCACGTTCTCTCACGAATGGAGCGTCCAGCTCAATTCTTCTCAGATCTGGGCACCGCGCTGTTATTAGGTGCATGGTTTTGTTCCTGATGTTGTCTGCTAGCGGTCCCACAAGTCGCACAGACTTCAAGTTCTCGCATGCCTTGTCCATGATCTCAAGAATGTCATCGTCAGTGGTGAGTACATATTCACCGGTCCAGAGCTCATCGAGGTCCAGCGACTGTTTTATTCTCCACTGGCGTTTGGCGAGATCATTCCAGGCTTTACAGACCGTCTCGGATCTGGCGAGATCTGAAGCAGGCAGGTGGTCAAAGATCTTGTGCATTATATCAGAGCTCAGTCTGAATATTGGGGCGTCTTGTATGACCCTCTGCTCTCTCGTGAAGCTTGAAGAAGTCGGTGCAGTACTTGATACGTTGTCTGATGATGCCATTGTAGGTTATACTGGTATACCTAAATTAAAGCACATAATCAATCAATTAATACGAATTTAACGTCCGGTTCCTCGCAATAAGACAATGTCAGGGACGCATTATGTCTGAACTGTTCAAGAATAGATCAGCAGTAAATGCATATGTCGCAAAGGGAAGACAATGGGAAAGATAAGGTTTCCAAAGCTAGTAACAGGAAATAAAAATAATCAAGAGGTAGATTGCCGTAGTATAGAAAGGAATTCAAGAGGACTTAACCTCGTAACAGCTTGCTATTGTAGATCGAGCGTGAACGGATGCAATAAGCGCAGTAGTGAAAACTGTAAAGATGTTTAGAGTGCGTGTCTGAAGTACATTCAATGTGTGTCTTCAGTGGTCTCAATCAGCTCAAATTCGTAAATGAAGCTGAACCGAATGAGTAAGTTTAACGTCAAGGTCAGAAGTTCTTGGATCTTCTCTTCAAGACGCCTTTACACTGGGTATGAATAAATCAAAACCGGAGCGGCTCATACGGAAGCTAAAGGCTTGAGGTATTTCCAAAATGTACTGGCGTAGTTTCTATTTTTTCTTCATTGTTTAGACTCATATTATGTCTTTGAGGATGGCTAAGTTTTCTAGGCCTTTAGAGGTTTGTTCAAATCTCATGAGAGCTTTGTTCTTGAGATCTTTTAGTCGGTCGGCAATTGGTTGTATGCCGGTCCTCTCATACAGAGTTACATTAGACGTGAGCTTGTTGACTCCTAGAGCTGCCCGTAGGGCTCGTCTTTCAGCCAACTCTAACTGTTTAATTGCGATGTAGTCTTCCTCGGAAAATGCAACAGCACCGTATTCCAGAACTGGTCGAATTAGTTGTTTGTAGATTCGGACAAGAGTAGTAGGACTTGCGCCCCATCCTTGACCTCTTACCATTTTAAGAAGGTTGAGTCTTTGAGTGGCTGTTGCCGCTTTTTCTTTGCTATGGTTTGTTAAGGTACTATACTTGCCGAGAGATATACCTAGTACCTTCATTGAGGAAGCCTCAGAGATTTCTTTGCCGAAGAAAGTAAGCTTGATAGAGCTGCTTTTTCCGGCCTTGAAAGTTACCATTTGAGTCTTCTCAGCATTCATTTTGATGTGCCATTTACAACACCAGCTCTGGATGGCGTCCAGAGTTTTTTGAAGCTGAAACTGTGTAAGCTTGGGACCTACAGTTGTGGTCCACACGCTTATATCGTCAGCGAATTGACCAGCTCTGCATCCATTGCTGACACCAAGAGGAACATCATTCACATATATGAGATATAGAAGTGGAGACAACATGCTTCCTTGTAAGGTGCCTGCTCGTAGTGTAAAGGGTTTTGATAGTGTATTGTTGACTTTAACCTCAGCAGTTCTGTCGCTAAGGAAGGATGAAAGGATACGGCATATTTCTACAGGAAGCCCTATTTGCATCAATTTAAAGAAGAGACCATGGTGCCAGAGTCGAAAGCTTTTTCAACGTCGAGTGAAATGGCAGTTGTTTTGAATTTTCTTGAGGCCCTACCATACCGAATTTCTTCTGTGAGACGGGTAATTAATTTCCGAAGCTTCTCTCTTAGACTGATATGCTTTCTGCCAGTTATTAAAGAATTTTACTTCTGCCAGGTAGCAGTTGAGTCTGGTGTTTAGTATTCTTTCAAATACTTTGCCAGTGGTACACAGTAGACTAATCGGCCTATAGCTTTTTGCTAGGCAAGGATCCTTCCCTGGTTTTGCAAGCATGACAACATGTGCATGCTTCCATCTTCTCGGGAAACAGCCATGTTTGAGGCACATGTTATACAGGGTTGTTAGGGCAAAGATGGCTTCATCCGATAGCCTCTTTAGAATTGCAAATGAGATCCCATCCGGCCCCGGAGAGGTGTTGCTCTTGCTCTTGTCGATGGCTGATTTTGTTTCACATGGGTCTATAGGTTCAGTGAGGAAGTCTTTTAGGCTACTGTCATCTGTTGTATTGGCAGTGGAGACAAGTATTTGAGAATTAGAAGTTGAGATCTTGCAGACATCGCCTTCAGCCGAGGCTAGAGGAGATGCATTCAGTACGTTTTCTCCATTGCAGAGAGGATTGCTATTGATATTCCTGGTCGTATCATGGTGAAATACTGGTTTAAAGTATTTCACTTTTTCACAAATGATCTGATCTATTTTTTGCTTGAAGGATTTATCGAAGCAAACGTCATCTGGCGTTTGGTGGATAGTGAATAGGGATTGAGCAAAGATATCTGCCACATCCTCAGTAGAGTTTGTTTTCTCATTATTGTCAGAAATGAGTTTAGGGACTCTCTTAGTGCTAGGTTTGCCAGAACCTGTGAGTCTTCGGAAGGTGCTCCAGAATTCTTTGCCATTTTGCTCATTCAGTGAGGTTGTAGAAGCTTGCCATTGAGCAGCTTTATCTCTATTCAAGATGGCTTTCACATGTCTCTGAAGCCTATGGAAGACTCTTTTAAGCATCGGATCTTTTTGAGCTTTCCTCCTTGCTTTGCGCTTTGCTCTGATTAGGTCAATGGCTTCTCTTGAGGCAGAAAATGTATAGGGTTTTGAAGCGATTAAAGGACAAGCTGTTTCAAAAGCGTTTCTCAGCTCTTGTTCAAATTCTATTGCTTTGTTATCAAGGATGTTTTCATTTAAAGTAACTGGGAACTGAAGCAGTTTGTTGTGGCTTTTAGAAAGTGTTTCATTGAAGAGAGACCAGTTGCATTTGTTTAGTGGCCTGTGGGTTCTTGTAGTGTTAGAAGTGGGAGGCGCAGCAATATTCATATGTAGATGTAAGGAGAGATGATCACTTCCGAGATCATCGCCTGTGTAGCAAGTGGCTATTTTACCTGTCAGGTTTTTAGAAACTATGGCGTAGTCTATTAGCTCAGCAGTTCCTCTTCGAGGATCAATCCATGTTCCTTGATCAGGATTATTTGCTACTGTGGCGTCTGTTTCCTCAATTAGATGGAATAATCTGTCCCCTCTCTTGTTGGTTTTTGTAGAGCCGAAGAAGGCATGCTTGGCATTAAGATCGCCAAGTATTATACAATTGCTGTGATTGTCTAGCAAGTGTTTAAGGGCGATATAGTCTTGTTCTATATCGCTCTTTGGAGGGCAGTATATAGAGACCAGCGTGATTTCCATTTCTCCTAGATAAATTTTAACTGCCACCATATCATCTTTGTTTGTTGATAGCTCTTTGAAAGGAATTTGCTTGTGAATGTAGATTACTACTCCTCCACCAATGCTCAAGTTGGGTTGGCGGTTTCTTACTATAGGCTCAGCAAAGTCAGCTATTTTTGGTGTCTGTTTGCTTCCAAGTTTTGTTTCGTTGAAGCATAATACGTGGGGGGAAGTTTCTCTAACGTAGCATTTTATTTCTTGTAGTTTGCTATTAAGTCCGTTTATGTTTGAGTGCAGGATGTGCAGACTGGAGTGTTTAATATTATAGCCGGAAGAGGACATTGACAGTAAGTTTCTGGCTCTTCTAGCATCTAGCTCTGTCATCCTGGACTTGGGGACAGTTCCGTTGACATCAGCTGGATAGTGCTTATCCATGTTGAGGTTTGAGTATGATACTGATTTTGTTGGCGGCTTTCCTTCCTGCATATGCAAGAGAGAAGACTTGCTCGCCAAAGATATTACACTTGTAAAAGTGAGCGACGTTTAGCGCAACGTCATTGCAAATGTCAGATTCGCTCACCTTTAGTTCTAGTCTTTTTATGAGTATGGTGGCTATAGTGGTGGCCATTGCACAGGCCATTCTTGTGCAATCTACCAAGTCTCCACTTTTTTTGACAGCGTTGGCGTACGACAACGTCGTGATTTCTCTTCTCTTTTTCTCCTTCAGGAAATTCGGGCAAGTGAAGTCAGAGGCGGTGTGGGCACCACCGCAGTTTGCGCAGACAGGTTTTGCAGCGGTGCACACATTCTGAGTGTGCTGTTCTCCGCATTTCCTGCATTTCAATGCTCGTGTGCAGTCCTTAGCGAGATGCCCGAAGGCCTGGCATTTGTAGCACTGCAGTGGCGCCATTTGATGTGTCTCGTATGTGGTCACCCGGTGTTTCTGGTGGCCAATGAATACACCATTTTTGATAAATTGTGTTTTTTCTTTCGACTGACACATCATTTTTACTTTCCATGTAGCCGTACCATTGAGTCTAGCGGACACTATTCTTTTACAGGTTCGTTGGAGCTCGTCAGTGAGTTCTGATTCTTCAATAGTCGGATTTACTCCTAGAATTACTACAAAGAGATCCGCTTTCTCAGCTCGAGGCTTGATCTCTCTTAGCTTTAGTCCAGCACTGAGATTTGCTTGCAGCAAGCGCCGTTTCCCATCTTCGGTCTTTGCAAGGACAAGCACCGTTCCAGACTTGGTGGTCAGCGACCTGCTAATGTCATCTGCCTGATTTTTTAGAAGATTTTTTATTTTCAGGGGGTTAGTCCGGTCGCTTTCCGCCATACCCTCTACGACCAAGGCCTGGGCTTCAGTACTCGTGGAGTGGATTTGGCAGTTGGTGCATTTGCACCAGGGCTGGTCATAGGCTTGGGCAATTTCTTATTTTTCTTGTTTGTGACCAGAATGAAAGGTTCATCCTGGTCACAGTCTTCTAGGTCTGAGGATTCGCAAAACTTATTACGCATATCCTTGTTTACTTTTTTGCCAGAGCTCTGGCTGACCGGAGACTGGCTCAGTTCAGATTGGCCTTCCTTATCTGTTTTGCTTTTGTTCCTTTTGCCCGTTTTAGCTTTTTTTTTGTCCGGTGAGGCTTTGCCAGGAGCCACAGGATTGGGTTTTTCCTTTGAGAAGGACACCGTAGTCACTGAGCCTGGGCTTTCATTTTCTTTAGAGTTTTTTCTCTTTCTATTTTTGGTAGGGGTGCATGGTTTAGAGGCTGACGCTGCTAGACGTTCCTCTTCTTCGACTCCGGCTAGAAGGGTCAAGAGGGCTTGCTTGAAGGAGACCATATTTAGCTCTCAGTTTAGTAGTAGAGACATAAACAGAACGAAGTTCAATGTGAATAATCCAATAATCCGATCGTATCAGGATGCTATCATCAATGTTCACAGGATGCTATCATCAATGTTGATAATAGTTGTGATCGTATGTGATCGAAGCCATCATCGGCCGTATGTATGATGAAGCTGAACAGGACGTTCTGCTTTATTTATAGGGCTCGATACGGCCACCCCACTCCATTCCTTCCCTAATTGTGATTGGTGGCAACTAATCATCTGAAATTCTTTTGACCAATCAGCTTGCACTTCCATGAATTCTCCGACCAATCAATCGGAGCGCTGGGACAGATCATAAGTTAAACTGAGGAAGAAATCAGACTGAGGCTGTAAGATAATTGCTGCTGCCCAGCTTTGACACGAGCTAATCTAACGTGCCACTATGTTACGGAATCCGTTTGTCTGCTGATAATTACAATGCTTTATTGTATCAACTCACAAGCCCAGAGTTAACGGATTCCAGTAAATAACCATACACCGTTGCCCCCAAATTTTTGAAACCTTAATGAATTAATATTACCTAGTTTTGCAAATTTTTATCTTTACCTTATTTTAATTTTCGCTATATGTATTTTATTTTTAATTAAAAGTAGCCTACCTATTTGTAATATACTATCACTTGAACTATATTATTGCTTTACTAGTAGTACTTGAAAGTACCTGAAAGTACCTGAAAGTACTTATCTAGAAAGTATTTGTGAAATTTTATTTTTAGAAATCAAATTTAAGTTCTACTTTTCAAATATTTCTACTATTACGCACGAATGTGGCTCTTTGTCTCGACTGCACTGTCGTTCCTTTGTATTTGAAGTATTTGAAAATACATTAAAACCTGTTGAGCTTTGAATTGGCGACGTAATGAATTGATTGGTATATTGAATTAATGTAACGGAGTTAATGTAACGGACGTTAAACCTATATTATTATTATTAGTATTAGTATTATTAATTGAATTACTACTCACTTTCGTACTCACTCTATCACTCACGCGCTCACTCAATCACTCACTTAATCGATCATGCACTCACCCATTCGTTAATTTACTATCTCTCTCTCTCTCTTTATTTCTGTTTTATCTCTCTCTCTTTATCGATTTCTAATATCCAACTAAGCAGCAGATCCAAGGTAAATATTCCTACTTACATGCTGTTTTCACGCTCCATAGGGATCTCACCATCGATTAACGACTTGATCCCTTCACACAGAAGACTATAGATATATGCTTTTCCACACCATAAAGTGCAGCCTATATTTTAATATAACTTGGAAATAATGTCTCTGGTGGTTTCTCGTTGCTCAATAAATTACGTATATCAAACGGCTGGAGCCAGTGCCGATGTCAGTAAGATATTCCACCGCGGATCAATATATGCAGAGTTCAGATCTGGGTAAGGCCGTCACTAAAATCACTTTCGAATGAGTAATCTGACGTTAACGTTAGCTTTCCATTCGCCTTTTTACTTCAATCGTTCATGATGAGTCGGCGATAAAGTCTGAGCAAATAATTTATGGAGCTTTCGCGTCCATGATATCATGGAATTAGAAAATATCAGTCAAATGTTCGTATTTATTTTTTATCATTATTAACTAGGTCTTATTACTTATCAGTATTATTGCGTTGAATTGCTATTAGTACTCTATGATGTCGTTGACGACACTGGTGCTCTATTTATGTTATTATTGTTGTTGTAGACAGCGCAGCGCACCCTGGCGGAGATCACGCTGTGTTGTTATTGTTGTTGTTGTAGACATCGCACTCTGGGGGAGATCACGCTGTGTTGTTGTTGTTGTAGAACAGCGCACTCTGGCTGAGATCACGTTGTGTTGTTGTTATTGTTGTAGACAGCGCACCCTGGCGGAGATCACGCTGTGTTGTTGTTGTTGTTGTAGACATCGCACTCTGGCTGAGATCACGTTGTGTTGCTGTTGTTGTTGTAGACAGCGTACCCTGGCTGAGATCACGCTGTGTTGTTGTTGTTGTAGACAGCGCACCCTGGCTGAGATCACGCTGTGTTGTTGTTGTTTTGATGATGTTGTTGTTGTTGTTGTAGACAGCTCACCCTGACTGAGATCACGTTGTGTTGTTGTTGTTGTTGTTGTAGACAGCGCACTCTGGCGGAGATCACGCTGTGTTGTTGTTGTTGTTGTAGACAGCGCACCCTGGCTGAGATCACGGAGATGATACACACAGCCAGTCTGATACACAAGGGGGTGGTTAACCTTTCTGCATTCTCTGGACATTCTCTGTCTGCTGACTCCACCTTAACAGGTTTATCTGTTCAGCCGTATGGCCAAATATTGCGCTGTTTTTAATATAGAAATTTCCTATTTCCTATATATATATATTTCTTATTATTAAGAACTGTAAGTATCATAATTATCATGGTGGTCAGCTAGATAAGATGCTCTGTATCTTCACTGACGACCATTTTTTCTCGCTATAGATGTAGGAATTGCTGTTGTGGCATTGTATACCGATCATACATTTTGTTTCTTTGCTGAACAATAAACATAATATCTATCTATCTATCTATATATATACCGCATGGTCTAATATTGTGCTTTTTTCAATTTTTTCCTATATTTACCGGATCATTAAAGAATAGTTCAGCCGTATAATGTACATTATTATTATTATTTAAAACGAAAACTTATATAGCAGTGTCATGGCCAAAATCAGACTTCGAGACTACTTTACAGAGAGAGTTCAATAATAATAAGCTAAACAAAAATTAAATTGAAATAAATATCTAAAAAATGTCTATTGTGTCGGCTATGACACTGCTATAGAAACTGTCGAGGGTTACTGTTGTCATTATAATAATTTAAAAAAATTATTATTTGACATGCTTTAATAATAACCAATAATTGTAATCTCTGTACTACTACTGAAAAGTATTATAATAATAATAATAATGACAATATTACTACGAAGAACAAACCTTTAACCCAGATTTGTTTACGTCCGGGTAAATAAATATTTATAATAATTATTAAAAAAATAATGTGAGTAATTTCTAATATTTTTAGCATAATAATTCTTGTTGCTTTATACTGCATTACATTGTAATGTATTTTATGCGACAGCTGCTGAACCTAAATCAGGCTCTAGTCCTACAGCCACTGCCGTTGCCAGTGCCGAAGCTGTTGCATTAAATGGTTCAGTCCCATTGCTGACAGTGCACCGGGCTGATATGGAGTTTGGAAACAAGATGGCGGTGCTGAGCGGAGACTTCCTATTGGCTAACGCTTCTACCGGACTGGCGAGTCTGAGAAATACAAAGGTAAGAGAGTAATGCTGTTAGGATTTAGTTAAAATTTAGCTTAGAGGATTGAAATCATGGGTTGAAATCATATGTTGAAATCATGGGTTGAGATAATGGCTTGAAATCGTGGGTTGAAATCATGAGTTTAGATCATGCCTTGAAA
This sequence comes from Enchytraeus crypticus, assembly GCA_905160935.1. Lineage (NCBI taxonomy): Eukaryota > Metazoa > Annelida > Clitellata > Enchytraeida > Enchytraeidae > Enchytraeus > Enchytraeus crypticus. Next base: position 225,596 of record CAJHZI010000488.1, on the reverse strand, counting down.
TCATGGGTTGAAATTAAGGGGTGAACTAATGTGTTGAAATCATGAGTTGAAATCATGGGTTGAAATTAAGGGTTGAAATCATGGGTTGAAATCATGGATTGATATCATGGGTTGAAATCATGGATTAAAAATTTGAAATCTTGAGTTGAAATTAATTGATCTGTCAAGTGATTGAGTGATAGATTGATCGATAGATTGATTGATCGATAGATTGATTAATCGATTCATTAATTGATTTATTGATTGATTGATTGACTGATTGATTGATTGATTGATCAGGTAGTGGAGATGATAGATTGATTAATCGATTCATTAATTGATTTATTGATTGATTGATTGATCGAATTATTGATTGATCGTTTGACTGATTGATTGATGCAATGATCAGTTGGTAGAAATGATGTCAGAAGCGATTGATTGATTGATCGATTGATTGATTGATTGATTGACTGATTGATTGATTGATTGATCAGGTAGTGGAGATGATGTCAGAAGCTATAGGAGATCTGATGAAGGCGGAGTTTACAGCTCTACGTGACTCTGACGGCTCTCACATTATCTCTCCAGGTGGGGCCTCTCTAATAGAGTGGGAGGAGCAATCGTTCCTGTCGTCAGGTAAATCAGTCACAATCCTATCATTATCTTCATTATCATCATCATCAGCAGCAGCAGCAGCTTCATCATTATCATCATCCTTATCATCATCTTCGTCATCACCATCATCAGCATTAGCAGCATATTAGCAGCATCATCCTTATCATCTTCATCATCATCATCATCATTATCCTTATTATCATCTTCGTCATCATCATCATCATCAGCAGCATCATCCTTATCGTCATCATCTTCTTCATTATCATTATCATCATCGTCATCATCATCATCATCATCATCCCTTTAATCCAGCTGTAACTAGAGTCGGGAAACAAATAGGCCTTCACCACTCGCCGCTTTCTCATACCATATCATCAGTCAATCCCCCATTTTTCCATTCGTTTAGAAAATTTCACGCCATCAATCACTATCAGTCAATAAAAATCAATATTTAAGTATTACAGTTTATAATATTTTATTGTGTAAATTCTTCTACTATGAATCATATTTCCCTGTTGATATGCTGTATCAATTATTGTATTGAATTGCATTGTCTTGTATTGTAACATATTGTATTGTAATATTTTGTGTTCTATTGTATTGCATTGTATTGCACGATTTTGTGTTGTGTATTGTATTGTATTATATTGTATTGTAATGTATTATACTCTACTATACTGTACTGTACTGTATTTTATTGTATTGTAATGTATTGTACTCTACTGTACTGTATTGTGTTGTATTGTATTGTATTGGTTTGTATTGTATTGTATTGGTTTGTATCGCACTCTACTGTACTGTATTGTATTGCATTGTATTGTACTCTACTGTACTGTAATGTATTGTTTTGTATTGTATTGTATTGCATTACTAATCAGGAAGTCTCATAGCCCACAGCTGCTCCTCTGCGCTGCTGTTGGCCAATCACAGCAAGGAGTTGTGTGACGCTGCGTTCAGCTTTGGCAAGCAAATCTCATTGGCCAATCAGGTGATATAATGTCATTTGCTATTTTTAGTATAACTATATGTCATAGACTTTGCGAAGGGAATAACTTGTTGATCTAAAGAGTGCTCTTATTGAGCGAGAAATTAGACTTTGAGTATGAATATGTACCTTGAATCTGCCACTTGGCAGTGCACTGAAGAAAGAGAGTATAACGATTTAGTAAACAAATAGTTAACTTTAGATTCTAACAAAAATGGAATATCGGGCAAAGTGTTGATTAGCGAAAATGAATGATAGATGGATTGATTGATTGTAGGCTAAAGATTTATTAACTGGCGATAACTATTAATTGTAGACAGACAAGGAATTGCTGATTGATTTATTGCAGATTAGTAAAAATAAATGTATTGATTTAAGTTAACAGGTATTCTGGATTTTATATTCTCAGGCTTGATTGATTGAACTACCAGAGATCGATTGAACGTAGATTAACGAGAATTCATTGATTGATAGATTATTTGATTGATTTACTGATTGCTTGGTCGATTGATTAGTCTTCCTGTTGATATGTTTATTATTTGATTGATTGATTAATTAGTTGGGATTGTGTTTTTATAATGATAATTATTGGATACTATTTGGTTAGTTAGTTTGATTGTGTTGTTGATTTTTGTTGATGTTTGATTTATCAAAGTTTGATTTATTGATTCACTGACTTACCGGTATTTATTAATCCTTCCATTGATCTATTGTAGGGATGCTTGTTTGATTTAATGATTGACTCATTGATTTACTGACGTATAGATCGATTGATTGATGATCGATCGAACATTTTGTCGATTGAATAATTGATCCATTGCTCCATGATTCAGTCGATTATTATTATATAATATAGAATTAAAACTGGTCTATCAAGACCAACCATTAGTTTTGTCCTAACAGTCTATCAAGAACTAAAATAATCCATCGATTATATTTAGATTGAAAGTCGATTTTAATTGAAGGATTGCTTGATTGTACTTCTTAGTTATACTTCTCCTCAGCACATTTCTTTTGCAGATTGATCTGGTGGGTGAATTGATCTGTAGTGATGTGTGCTGTTGGGGACGTCCCTGACGTCATCCCTGGATGAGGAAACGGACGTTAAACCTTTAATATTATTATTATTATTGTAGATCAACGAGGACCTACAGTCTCTGCTATACGGAGAGATAGAGGAGAGTAAAGGAGTAAAGAGAACCAATGGAGGTCTTACTCTTTCTGCTCTTCCTCTATTGCTCTATCTAGAGAGACATGCCGAGGAGGAATTTGCTAAGTCAATTCTGGCCGGGGAACAGCCGTCCCAAGCTAAGGTTAGGGGCAATGGTTAAAGCTGGAATTGAGACTTAAAGCTGGTAAAGCTAAGGTTAACGTCAGTTTCCTCACTCAAAAGCGATGTCAGTGACGGGCGAGCCCAGGATTTGAACCCGCATCCACTGATCCGCGGTCGAGTATCAGTAATTAGGGAAAGGGTACAGATTGGTCTTTCAGATTGGTCTGGGTCAATTGATCTGTAGTGATGTGTGCTGTGGGGACGTCCCTGACATCATCGTAGGTTGAGGAAACGGACGTTAAACCTTTATTATTACTATTATAAAAAATATCAAAATAGCGTAAGTCTGGAATTCTAGAAGAATATTTATTTCTCAATAGTTCATCTAGATTCCACGAGGAAGTAAAGCAGTTTTTAGCAATTAAATAATATTAAAAATTCTCATTAATGTAAATAATTGCAATTAATATTATTATTATGTTATATTTATATAAATAATATATTAAAGAAACTGTTGAATTGATTAGGCACTGGTCAGAGCTGGTTAACCTATAAATATACTTATTATTACTAGTATTATCATTATTATTATGTTCCTGCCAAATATATGTGTTACCTTTTCTATGTCGAAACAGACGCACCAGTCAGAACTGGTTAGCCATTTTTCTGATACCCAGTTTGTTTATGTTTACAGATTCGACTGGAACTGGCACGGCACCGGTCAGAACTTGTTTGCCATTTTTGTAATTGTAATAAGTTGTTTGTACATATGCAGCGAGAGCTGGCCAGACACCGGTCAGAACTGGTTTGTCTTTTTTCTGACAACCAGTTTGTTTATGTTTACAGATACAGCGAGAGCTGGCCAGACACCGGTCAGAACTGGTTTGTATTTTTTCTGACAACCAGTTTGTTTATGTTTACAGATACAGCGAGAGCTGGCCAGACACCGGTCAGAACTGGTTTGTCTTTTTTCTGACAACCAGTTTGTTTATGTTTACAGATACAGCGAGAGCTGGCCAGACGCCGGTCAGAACTGGTTTGCCTTTTTTCTTACTACAAGTTTGTTTATGTTTACAGATACAGCGAGAGCTAGGCAGGCACCGGTCAGAACTGGTTGAAGAGGCTAGGGCGATGCGGGCGGGCTATGCTGCAGCAGCACAGAACACCCTGTCATCTTTCAGCCCATCTAATGCCCACAAAGCCCTCGAGAACATTCTCTCTGCCATCACTCACGTATAGGGCTGTTTGGTTTAATGCCGCTTTCCTCGATTGGTTAATGAATTGACTAGGATAGTCGACAGATTTACTAATGGATTGATCGATTGATTGGATGGGCTAGTCGACTGATGTAATAATTGATTGATCTATTGATTGATTGGCCATAAAATTGATTGACTTACGGATTAATTACTGGATTGATGAAATTGATTGATTGATTAGGTTATTCAATTGATTACTAATTAATGGCTTGACCAATTTATTACCTAAGAGTAAGACTAATCAAGGTTATTCAATTGATTGATTAATTGATGGATTGATTGACTAGACTATTGAACTGATTGATTGATTGATTGATTGATTCACAGATTGATTGATTGAGTCACTGATTGATTGATTGATTAGTTCACTGATTGATTGATTGATGCACTTAGATCTATTGATTGATTCACTGATTGATTGATTGATTGACTAGGCTATTGAACTTATTGACTCGTTGATCAATTGATTGAGCAGGTCATTTAACTGATTACTTGATCGATTGATTGGATAGATAATAAATTTCAATTCACTTATTAAATTGGTCAAATTTACTAGGCAATTCAGTTTTGAATAATAACCGTTGTAATTGTTTCTGATGCTGTGTTTCTGAGGTAGTTTCTCATTGTCTTCCTCAGTGCTGCTGTGTGTTGCTTAGAAAGTACAAGCTTTGTGTCAGAAGAAGAGCATTATTCTATTCTAATTTTCCTTTTGCTCGAACCGTAAATCCAGTACCATTTTCTATTACTGAGACTACTGCGGACTAAAAATGATTAAGAACAATTAATGAATTGAATAATTAATTATTATTTAATTAATAATAACTAATAATTGTCCAATTATTAATAATTAGTTATTAATATTATTAAATTAATATTAACAAATAATAATTAATAATTAATAATTGTTCAATAAATAATTATTGAATAAATAATTAATGAATGATTAGGTACAATTAATTAATTAACGATCAGGAATAGTGGTGTAGTGTGGCTGGGACACTGAGGTACGGCGTTACCCGCACCCTTTTGTAGGAAGAGAACGCGCCCCCCACTATTTTGCTCAAATCCATGTAAAAATTTGATCACTGACTCACTATACTTCAGCACTAGGCTTTTACATGTTTGTAAACTACATTTACATGTTTGTAAACTACATTTTATATGTTTGTAAACTACATTTACATGTTTGTAAACTACATTTTATATGTTTGTAAACTACATTTACATGTTTGTAAACTACATTTTATATGTTTGTAAACTACATTTCTAAGTTACTTTACTACTCCGACCGAATCACTCCGTATCTTTCTGTTTTTAATTGTAGTAATCTGTAGCAATAACATTGCTTTAATTGGCTGGAACCAGTGGCGATGTTGGTAATTTATTAGATCAGTATTTGGTTGATTCAAATCCTGGGCTCGAACGTCAGTAACATCGCTTTCGAGTGAGGAAACTGACGTAAACATTAGCTTTACCAGCTTTTTAAGAGTATAATAATTTCTGTATCTGACTAAACTACATTAATTTGTTAATTATAATAATAATAGTTGATTTTTTGTATAGTTTTGTACTTGCAATATGCAGTAGTGTTATAAAAATACGCAAAAAATGCAAAATTGCTTCCAAGATTTTGCCTTACGCCCCTGATTTAGGCGTCTCACTACTTATTTATTTAGGACTACGTCAACGATTAAAGATAGTGTCAGTTACATACGAACTTGCTACATAACCTTCCTATCGGTATTTGATTTCAACCATTAACTGCACGCGTCGTAAGAGGCGACTAAGCATGAACTTAGAAAAGGCAATAAAATATACTTTAAAAGCCTTATTGTTTTCCCAGGTATACCCTTTTGTGAAGTTAATGACTTGTAGAACTATGGAGTATTGTAGTAAATGGTTGGTTACTCAATTTTACGTATGCTATTCTTTAAGAGGAACACTGGCTGGAGCCAGTGGCGAAGTCGGTAACATATTCGACCGCGGATCAGTAGTTGCCGGGTTCAATTCTGGGCACTCCCGTCACTCACATCACTTTTGAGTGAGGAAACTGACGTTACAATTAGCTTTACCAGCTTTTTTCTTTAAGAGGAAGATTTTGAGTTTGAACCGTCACTACTATGGTTTGTAGTGATTTAGAATTAGCTAACAGAATACACAAGTAAATGTATTACGCAAATGTAAATGTATTCCGCAATTATATTATTAGAACAACATGGCCAATACAATACAGTACAACAGATACGTTCCTATACAACAAACAAGTAACATTATTATTGTAACATTTACAATAATAATTTTGATTTTTGTTATTTATAACAGATTCGTTAGAATGTCTTAATGGCGTAGGGGTAAAGTCATGAAGTTGTAAATGACAGATAGGCCTACAATGAATGAAAGAGTGTTACTCAGTATCCCTTGTAGTCGCCTCTTAAATTGCACACCGTCAGATTCGAACTGCTACATATAGCAGAAGCCTTCTATCTATAGCTGAAATGCATATTATTATATTGATATTATTATATATTGATATTATTATTTATTAATATTATATATTGTCATCTAAGACTAAGACACCAACAAACAGGCACAGAGGTAGAAATAGAAGAACTATTGAATTAAAGAGGAATTTGTCTTATATCCAGGTTGCTGAACAACAACAACAGAATTAGAGTGCTACAGTCTTCCGTGACTACATTGGGCACTATGGTACCAAATCCAATCCGATGAGCAGAGTGTGGGGTAAAAACGGTGTAAGCCAAAATTTGGGAGTTCGGTCAGAGGAAGGGTACTAGTGGAATGGAGGTTTACGAGTTGGTCTCAGTTCGTGTGCAATGGTTAAATAGGAGAGGTCAAAGAGAAAAGCCTTCAACCGTCTATGAAACTGTTCATACAGAAGGAAAGGAGGATATGATCATTGGGTGCGCAAAGTGGAAGGAAGAGAATTCCAGATCTGAGAATAGACCATGCGTGGACTGCACGTATCGTAAAAGACGACAATGCACAATAAGATTCAACCCGACCAATGCCGCAATCAGCCCTGCCTGGGAGGGGCTTGAGCCCCCAGCCCAAATTTGATACGTTTTACGATGCTGCATCGAATTTTAAAACTGCTTAATTTTACTTAAGACTTCCATAACAAAAAACGCTCTAACTCTCGTAAAACATCCTAATCTTAAAGTTACAAAAATCTCCCGGAACGAACCATGAAAGTTGTTTCGACGTTAATTTGTTACAACATAATAGAATTAATGTAATGCACATTAAGTTCGTCGACCTAATTAATTCCAGTCGATTTTAGGTCGACCTTAAAAGTGAGCTAAGACAATTAAGGCAAAAGCTGGTAAAGCTAAGGTTAACGTCAGTTTCCTCACTCGAAAGCAATGTCAGTGACGGGCGAGCCCAGGATTTGAACCCCGCACCTACTGATCCGCGGTCGAATATCTTACCGACTTCGCCACTGGCTCCAGCCAATGGCAATTAAAACAATTAAAACATCCATTAGGCCTAACAAGTAATGAAGGGCGCTCGTTGGCTGACTGGGAGGGTTTGAGTGCAGGTTATTCAATCTACTTTTAATTCAGTTTTGGGCTTCATTTGAATACACTATAGTCACTGGATTGTTTTGTAAAGTTTTTCCAATATTCCTACAGCTAAAATGTCATTTTCTTTATTTCAAGCGTATAGGCCTAAAGTGCGCACTGCGCAGTGGCAATAAAATATATAGGTCTATAAGTAATTCTATGTTAAGTGTTTAATTAAGGTTTCGTACAGTTTATATTTGTTTTATATCATGATTTGGGAAAATTGTAAATGTTTCCTTTTAATGCGAATTTAAAACGTTTAAGTTTGCGAATTTCTACTTCAGTTGTTATAGATAGGCCTTTTTCTTTATTATCATCTATTGAACATCACAGTTGAATGTAGAACTGCACTCGTGACTATTTTATGCCTATTGGACGGATATGATGATGATGATGATGATAAATAATTTGAAGCTTAATTATTGACAAACTCATTACCAAAAATCATCATTAGAGTATTATAAGATGCTCTGAAAATCCATCGTTTTCTGAAGTTTTCAAAAAAATTTCCCCTCCAGGGAGGGATGTATTCCCCGCACCCCTCCCCTTTCACGGCCATAATCTTAACCTGCCAAGGATATATTATGCCCCCCACAACATTTGTTTTCAACCTAGACCCTTAACTCTATTATAGGGTATTCCCCCAAAACATTTCTTCTCAGCCTAACCCCTAACTCTATTATGGGTATCCCCCGCATAACATTTCCTTTTCTGCCTAAACCCATAACTGTATTATCGGGTATGAGTGGGGTAAGCTGAGGCGAAATACGGATTGGACAATTCAGAGTTCACGGCCTCACTCTAGGAACCTTGGGTAAGGGAAATATTTTGAGTCCCCCCCGTAGAATTTTTTGTCTGGTTGCGCCACTGATCCCGATGTCAGAAAGGGCTTTCGGTTGGTGAGCGCCTATGCTCTAGATATTGCTACGTAAAAATTTCTAAAACGAATGGAAAAAGGAGGTCTATTCGTATCCCGACCCTGGTTATAGGCTACTGAAATTCAGGGAAGAAGATGTTGATTAATTGAAGAGCAAGCACAACAAAATGGTTTAAGTGTTAAGAGTCTTTTGTAGAACATTACATATGTCTCAATAGGCCTACGTGAGTTTAGATGACATCATTTTAGATTACGGGTAGGCCTAACACATGAGAGCATTAAAGATCAAATATGAAGACAACTGCTGAAACTAAATAAACAAAAGCAGTAGCTTAGCGCTTGCCAATGAAATACCAAGCGCGACAACAGACTTTGGGTACGAATAAGCTAAGTGCCATGGTCCTGCCACTTGGTAGAACACTAGAAAATACAGAGAGAGACAGAGAGAAAAAGAGAGAGAGAGAGACAGTCAGAGAGAGATAGAGAGAGAGCGAGAAAGATATATATATATATATATATATATATATATATACATGTATAGGCCTATGTATATGTATACTGTATATATATATATATATATATATATATATATATATATATATATATATATATATATATATATATATTTATCGAGAGAGACAGAGAGAGAGAGAGAGAGAGAGAGAGCGAGAGAGAGGCTACATGCATAAATAGCTACATGCATAGTGTAACAGTCAATGACGTTTCTACACTAATTTAATCGTCTGCTCTGAATAATCGAATCGAATCGACGATAATTTTTGTGTGGAACTTTGAACCTTTAATACAGGACCATCAAGAGCTAATCGCTGTGAATCAACAGTTTCATTCTTTTATATCAGCCCTGGTAAACTCTCTAAAAGTGAAAGATGAGGATGGGGTGTTTGAGTATAAACACTTTATATTCAATTTTACATAAATTGTTCCCGTGTCTCCGGTAGTCAGCTAGATAGAGCTCAATTGTGCTCTTTCTGGCGGCCGTTTTATTTGTGTTCTCTCTCGTTGTATGCCTTTTGTATATATATATATATTTATATATTTTGATTTGGTTACAAATAAATGATCATGGTTCTCTATCGCTCTATCTCTCTCTCTCTCTCCCTCTTTCTCTGTCTCTCTCTCTCTCTATCTCTTTAACTCTCTCTCTTTCTCTCTCTCTCTCTCTCTCTCTCTCTCTCTCTCTTTCTCTCTCTCTCTCTCAGTTCCTTTAACGTTTGTTCCTTCTTAAAATGGAAGTGAATTGGAAATTGAAAGCGGGATTCGAAACACTGCCAACTCTCTCCTTCCCAATGAATTCAAACACCGCATGGGCCTATAAGTAGAGTAGCAAATAAGCAGAATGCACCTTTGTAGTTTCATTGTATTTTTGCAGCGTAATAATTTATAAACTTTGAAGGGCCCTATGTAGGCCTAAACCTCTGCTACATTTTCTCCCAAATTAAATCATCTTGGACACCATTTACAGGGCCCGATCATATAATGCATTTTTATTTTTATTATTGTATTTTTTTTCTCCTGTCTGATGATTACGAATATTGAAGTATATATATATATATATATATATATATATATATATATATATATACATATATATATATATATATATATATATACAGTATATATATATATATATATGTATATATATATATATATATATACATATATATACAGTATATAATCATTAGTAGTGCTAACTTTTCCACATCTAATGCTAGACTTGATCTAACTCTTTAACACCTATTTTACTTTTTCTATCTGCTGCATTTCTGTCCCCGTGTTCCGTGTTGTGTTCGAGTTGTTTGAAGAAAAGGCCAACCGGTGACTGCAAGTGTGTTAGAAGGCTACTAAAGCACTAAGATCCAAACCAATTTCACACAGGGAAATCGATTGGTGAGCGCCTAGGCTCCAGAAATTGCTATAAAATTTTCCAAAACAAATGGAAGAGATTATAGACCTCCTAAAGGATTGATGGATGATACGGTATGGGACAGAGAGGAGTGGAGACG